>JAJJWW010005574.1:0-74946 GCA_023531295.1 Papaver armeniacum | reverse complement strand
TTGCAACCTAACAAGGAGCAACCCATCTACAAGACATGGGCCCAAGCTATCCAAAACCCACGACCCACGACCCGGATCCGAGCCCATCCCTTCTGAACCGTTAGATTTTCATCCTACGTCACATCACGCACGCATCGGAGTACCGCTGCATCCGATGGTCGCTCCACCCTACACATCGTCCCTTGATGCCCCCGCTCCACACCGAATTGCCCTATACCTACACCCCATCGACCAAACCACTTCTCTTCTTCCATTTCTCTTTCTTCTCCCCCCGACAACTCCAGAGAAAGCCTCACCTCCTCCTTCTTCTCCCGACCAAACCATGGCAGAGCCACCACCGTCTCCTTCCCCTGACACCAGCCACCAACAGCCACTGCAACAGCACCTGCTACGCCACTCCCAGCCATGGTTATCTCTCACATAGCTTCCCCCTTTACCCGAGAAGCTAAGTTAGAGATAATCAGAGCTAGGGTTTACTCCTACATCTCAAGCAAGGCTACCAGAGCCGAATTGGCAGAAGAAAGAATGATGGGTATGTCATTAATTGGAGTTTGGAGCGATTGTGAGGTATATATTGGATATTTTCATGTGAGAGAGGACACAGGGAAGATTTTAGGGTTTAGTTTACATTTCAATTTTAATCTGTTTTCATCATGTTTGTAATGTTCTAATTTAATCTGCTAGGATTTAAAATGAAACCCTGATTCTCAGTTCTGTGGTTCAACTGTGTTTGAGTTGTTTTTGCATGCTTAAATTATAAGATATCTTCAATTCTAGTATTACAACACTTTACTCTCACAATGAATGCCTTGTATCCATTGTAGTTAGGCTAAAACTGTGTTGTCTGTGCTTCAGCTCAAGCCTTAGAGATAGTTGCTAATTCCCTTGACTAGTTGTGCTTAATTAGACACTTAGTGCTCTGGGTTAGTACTTTAGCTGATAATTGAAGTATCACTTGGTGAAACTCCTTAGATGAGTGATTAACTTGACACATTATCCTTGTCTGTCACAGGAACAAAACACTCAAACTAGTTGAATCCCATAACATGAATTAGTGGTGCATTTGATAATCCTAGTACCCTTTATACTCATTAATTGTATTTCATCTTGAATTCATTGTTACAACCTCCATCTTGTCGTAAAGACACTAAACAAACCCATATATTTCTGTCACTTCACTAGAAACCAGTTGGAGTAAGCCTTCGATCAACTCTATAGCACACCCATTTCCCTGTGGATCGACCTGTGCTTGCCACGCCTCCAACAGGCGCTGTGCACTTGCAGTATTACAAGTAGGCATAAAATAATTCCCATTCCCAAGCCTACTAAGAAACCTTCAACACACCCATAATCCTTGATCATCACTGATCCCACACAATTCTCAGCTTCCCTCCTACAGATCAACCCATCTCCCTCTTTGCGACCGAATTGACTCTGGAACAGCCATTGTCTTGGTTTAGGCCGGAGTCCTACAGATTGATCACTCGAATATAAGAACCCCCTTTGCAGCGGTGCATTTGTGTGAGGTTCAACAGTTTGCTCGGTTGAGGAGTCTCGACCACACGCTCGACTCTTCATTTTCCTACAAAACCAGCAAATTGTTTTTCCCCATCCACATCAATATGTGTGATTAGTATAACTGCTCATGACTTGTTTATGTTCTTGGTAAAACTATTCACAAAGGAATTTTGTATTAGTATGACTTTTATTAGTGAAACCGATCTTAAGTAATCACCTGAGATGGTATGATCGATTTTATTTTATTGGTATGACCGACTCTGGGTAAAGGGGAACCGATCCTAGTAAGAGGTGCAACCTATCACAAAGGGGAATCGATCCTTGTATGAGGTGCAGCAAGTTTTTAGAATAAAGGGGGACTGAATCCTATGGACATGTGCAACACGTTTTTAGGCAAAGGGGAACCGATCCTATGGACATGTGTAGTAAGTACAAGTTAGATACCATATATATGTGGGGAACCGATCCTAGTACCTAGTCAACCAAATTTTGATAACTAGCGCGACTATACAAAGTACTCACATGGAGGTAGAACCGAAACTTGTTTTGGTATAACCGTGAAACCCATGTTTGGTGATTGAGTGTTCTTGATCAATCACGTAGTTCTTGAAAGTTAGATGAACCAATTCTAAACTTGTTTGGAAGTGTGGCATATCGGTTTCAAGATTGTAAGTATGAAAGAGGACTTACAAAGTAAGGATGTCGACATACATTGAACATGTGCAGTAACGCTAATCTTTAATTGTTCAAAGTTATTCCTTAATAGTTAAAGGAAGAAAATCCCGGATCGAATAAAATAAATTGAGAATCTTTTATTTAAGGTTTTTAATTTTATTTTTGGAAAATGAAAATTAGTAATGTGCATTTGCTAGTTGGAGATTTTCTAAGAGATTTTCAGTCATTATTTGGACAAAGCATTTCCAGAAATTATGGAAACCGAATATGGAATATATTGCATCTTGAGAATATTTTCGGTTTTGGAAATTCCTTGGTGTCCAAACTTCCTTGGTCTGTAAATATGAAAGTTTGCATTTCGAGCAAACTAATCCTCAAAGACAGCAAATCTATCTCAGTTATGCTGCTACTGGTGAAGCCGCCTATTCGGAGAGGAGAGTAACCTAATTAGGCGAAATCTCTTACGACCTCTCAGTTTAAAGACTTCTTTGGGATTGAGAATCTCTATTAGTACCGTTGGTGGGAAACTAGATAATTGCGGTTTATCTTTTGTTTTCGATTGATTTGATTGATTAACGGTGGTTGAACTTTGATTGCACCTAGTTTGTTTATGCTTGAGAATCTTCTCTTCTGATATAAGATTCACTCAAACTAGATCGAAGTTTCGACGGGGATCTTTATATTGTGTATAGATCTAAAGACGTCTTGTGATAATCCATTGTTAACAGACTTCGTTATGTGCATGATTAATCACAAGAGATTCAAGTTGATTGTGTGCAGGTGTTTATTGAAGATCTAAGAAGATTTGAAGACAAAGAAGACTTTGAAGATTTCTGATTTGGGTTCATAATCTTTGGTGTGCACAATACTTGTTTCGGTAAAAGAGGATCCAACTATAATCGGTTTATCCTTGTGGTTGATTAGATTGATTAGTTGTGTAGATCGCCATCAATACCATTCTTTGTGATTAAAAGTATTGATTGCAAAATCTTAACAATTACTTTGGTAGTTGATAATAAGATAGATCTAAGAACCTGACAAAGGAGTTTATTGAGATAAACAGAAGAGCCTTTTGTCGAACTCACATCACTTGGTTGAAAAGAGTTGATACCAAACAGATTTGTTGTTCCTTTACTGTTTGGAATACGAACCAAAGGAATTGTTCCAAGTACGTGACTTATTCATAATTTGGAGGCTTGGGAATACAGACGGAACTAGGTGAACTATAGGTTTAGTTGCTTGGTCTCAACTATACGAAGTTGGTTTGATTTTGTATAGCGGCTTAATCCTGAGAGTATTCAATTCTGGACAAGGTCCCGGGGTTTTTCTGTATTTGCGGTTTCCTCGTTAACAAAATCTTGTTGTGTCATTTACTTTTATTTTTCGCAATTATAATTGTTGTTATTATAATTTAAAGTAAATTACACAAACGTTAATTCCTATTTACTTGATAAGTAATCCTATTGTGTTTGGTTAAGTCCGAACCTTTTATCAAGTAAACATACTTCATTTTTGTATTTTCTCGATCTCGTATCCATAGACGATCACACGAAGTGTGAACTGATTTGTTGTATTGGCTCGACTCAGTCCATAGACAGTCACTTTCGGAGAAAGGACTTATAGGTGGAAAAGTTTTAGATTGAGGTATATTTGGGTACCCTCATCTTTTCATGAAGGATGGATGAGGCATATGTTGGGCAGTGAGCGTATTAGAAGTAACCTGACTAAAGCACAAGTTATTGAAGCTGTCATGGCGTCCGCAACACTTCGCATTGGGAAAGATGCTGCGGGTTTGATCACTTTTATTTCTCGATGGTGCCCTTCCACGCACACAGCTATATGTAGATGGGGAGAAATTACCATCACTTTAGAAAGTGTAGCAGTTCTGCTGAGTCTTCCAGTTGCGGGGAATCTTGATTTTGAGTTGTCCGCTGAAGAAGAAGTGATGTTCGCCACTTTAGTGAATAATGCGGAGGGATATGATCAGAAGAAAAATGATGAAAAATGCTTTTATACTTAGTGGGTGTCTGAATGGTTTCCCACGAAACCAAAAGTAGGCCAAGTGTTGGATGATGTACTCAGCGTTGCTGCGTTTTTATCCTTGTGGTTGTCCAGGGACGTTTTTGATGATGGCTCTGGTAAGAAGATTATAAGACGGAAGCTCGTTATGTTTGGTATTAAGCTAGCGCAAGGTGTAGTCCTCCCCCTAGGCAGCTTATTCCTCGGGTCTTTGTATTCTCATCTAGATTATCTGGCAGCGGACATGTATGCTTCCAACGGATATATGAAGGTGGAGTCGCATCTCCACATCGCTTTTCTCCAAGCATGCTTATGGGAGTACTTCAAAGGTTATGCTCCTGTCCATGCAGCTTCGTTCTCTAATTTATATGGAGGTTCCAGAATACTCCTTTGGCAGAAGAGGCGCCCAAAGCCTGGGTTAAAGCTTATTGATTTTTTCGACAGCGTGCATGTCATAGATTTTCGTCTGTGGGCACCGGTTCATTCTTCTATAGTTTAGCCAAAAACCTTTGTCGCCGATCCTGATATAGTGTTGCGCACTGATGGAGCGGATATGAGTTTTGAATAGATCATATTCATGCGAAGCTGCATGCCGGGATATATTTCATCTTTCTTTAATGAATCCTTTACTGTAGTTTCGTATAACATTGACAGAGCCGCTCGTCATATGGGATTTGATCAGGGAATCCCGTTCGATCGCCATGTAAAACCTTCAGCAGAGTTTTTTCCATCTATTTTTGATGCTAGCCTCTTCGCCACAAAGATGAGCCTTCCATTTTTGCTCCCAGGAAGAAAACCAGTGGCGACTGATAAGTATAAGAATTTCTGGAGAGAAGAGCTCTTATCTTTTCAGAAATTCGTGGAAGAAGTTGTAACAGTTCAGCGCGACAAGCCTTCTTCTAAGATTTTGAAACGACATAAGATGTTGAAGCCGCTTCCTTCAGGAAAACGGACTAGGGCCAGTTCCCAAGAGAAACATGCGAGGTCCAAGATGCGTGCAGGCGGCATTTGAACGACTTCAACAACTCCGGTAATTTTTAATTCTTCCAATATGCAGGAACATACGATTTCTCTTAACCAGCCGATTTTAATCATTTTGAGTCGGCCTCTCCAAACATCTTCCTTCTTTTAAAAATCTGGGTTTCGGGAATGTGGATGCTTTTGCTTAAGTAGCACGCAGCTACAACACAGCGCCTTCAGAAGAGAGATCTGGTGATACTGAATCTCTCGAAGAGGAAGATGAGGTTGAAGACGAGGAAGGTTCAGAACCCGGAAGTGATGAAGGAAGTACTTCTAAGCGTAGTAGAGGATCTAACTCTCCTAGCGATCTGGAAGACGAACCGGTACGTCTTTCTGAAAAATGATTTATTCTTTAATGTGAAACAAGCATTAAACAGTGATATTGCAGGAGGAGACTGCCATAGAGAACAATCTTGAGGTGGAGATGGATGATGATGCAGGGAACATCGCTACTCCTTCGGATAAGAACAAAGATGTCGTGTCTACGGCTGTAGGTTTTATTGCCCCCAAAGAACCTCTCGGGAATGATACAGCATTGGTGATGCATTCGTTGTTGGAGCCATTTTCGATCCCCCTTTTGATGTCCCCTTAACAGACCACGTGCTAGTTGGAGGATTCAGAGTGCCAGCTAAGTATGCGGAGTTGTACACCAAAATATGGAAGAAGCACGGCCACATTGCCACCTTTAAGAATATTAAGAGTCATTTTGCATTAGTTAAATGCATCGAAGAATCATCTTTCGTTCATGACATGTGCAGCGCGACTGGGTGCGTTGTTTATGAGGAAGTAGTTCAAAACTGGGAGTACCACCAGGATATGTTTGTGAACTTTGAGTTTAACGCCTCCTGGTTCTGTGAAGGATTTTCCAAAATCCAAAAGCTGCAAACTAAAATGACTGAAGTCCCTTCCGCAGGTTTTATTAACTAACAGGAGGCAAAAGTTGAAAAGTTATCCCAGGAGTTGAAGTTGAAGCAGGCTTCTCTCCAAAATATGAAGGACGCTTTCGCTAAGAAGAATGAACCATTGTTGGACGATTTCCCTTAAATACTTTATGTTTTCTCTTTTATTTTTTCCTTTTAGGTGTCTTTGAGTGACGTGAGGAATTCCTTTCATGGTTTGATTTTCTGGTTTTGAACTAGCAAGTGATTGATTTTTATGAAAATATTTGAATTTGTTTTTTGGGATAATTCATGAGTAGTTTTCTGAAAGGAATTATGCTTGGGTCGACTACTCAGACTGAAATTCTAATTTTTGAATGCAAGTAATGCAACCTAGAGAAATTGTGCATGTTGCATGAAAATTTCAAACATTGCACGAAAAGGGAAACATGTAGAGGAAAATATAACATGGAGATTGAGAACGATATTGACTTCATTCTCAAAATGGGACGCGTGCGTCGAGTCCCCAGCAAAATTCAAAAGATCTCTCGCACAAATAATCGTTTAACGAAACTTACTTGTTGACGAGGTTCCAACGAACGAAATTGGGCTCTCCCAGATAATTTCTTAAAATCCAAGTTGCGACCCAAGTTGTTGTAACACGCCTCTAATAATGAAAAGTCCCCAGCTGATTTGATGTCTTCTGTGAAATTACACATGTTGACTTGTGAAGAAAAGGATTATTTCTAGTTCATAGACGCAACTCCCCTAAATTAATTTTCTCCTGGACAATGCGTTTCAGGCCGTTGCATTCACTGGTAGGGTGATGGAAGAACCTATGGTAATGGAAATATCTCGGATGTGTCATCTCCCTATCAGTTGGTGGATGCCATATAGGAGGTAGTTGAACTACCCCGTCTTGCACCCAAACTTCTAGTTACTCCAGAACCTTCCTCATTGGAAATGGGAAGGGCGGGTGTCCTGAGTCTGATTTCTCTCGTGTTAGCGGTTGTTGTCGAGAGAACTCTTGTGGGCTTCGGTAAAACGCTCATTTTAAAAGCGGAGTTGAGACGTGAGTGTGTATCGACATAGGCGCGGATCGCTTAGCTTGGTGGTTTTGCTGAAGTACAACTTCTTTCGAGGACCCTACATCGGTGACAATAGCACTATGATGTGGTTGAATTGAGTATCGTTCATTTGTGCAGTTCTTGTGTTCATGGAGGCCTTGGTAAATTTACCCTTCTTCGGGCGCTTCTATGTTTGGTAGAGTTAGAGCGGTCGTGGTTGTGAATTGTTGCACAATTCTCTGAACTTCTGCGAGGGTCTTTAGATATATATTTTCCAACAAAGGTTCATAATCCGGTTTCTTACCCTTATCTTGCAGGTACTGTGACACTCCTGGCGAGTCCCTTCCCCTGTAAAACTGTTTCGGCTCTTTGTTGTTGACTGGATTTTGTTGATTGTTTCCTTTCTGTTCATGTCCGTCGTGGCTACGTATTCTGCATGCATTGTTGTTGGCAGGAGCGCAAATTTCAGGTAAAGATTCAACATTTTTGGTGTTGTCTTTAACATTGGTGGTGTTCCCTGGATAAATGCTTGTCGACTCCTTCCATAACCGGTTTCCTATATTCCTTAAGAGACAAAGTGTCTCGTTTTTCTTTTTGGAGATATCAGCTTAATTTATGAGGACATCCTCTAATATCCTAGCCATGACTTCAATGGTGATTGGGTTTCGATCATCTGTGACCTTCGGAGAATTTGGCTGGTGGGGATATATCACGGAGCGGAAGTCGGGATAGGTGATTGAAATGAAATCGGATTAATGGCTGAGTTTAGAACTAAGAACTACCCGTTTTAGATTTAAGAAAATTGAAATGAAGATTGAAATCAATTTCTTGCAACCGAGAGATTAATCTCCCACTGTGGTCGCCAGTTGTTTTGGGGTAAAAACTGATTCTGCGGTTTTTGATGAATTTGGGTGTGTTTATGAGAAACGAATTCAAACCCTAAACAAATGTACTGCACAGGAGTACTTTTAGATTCGAGAGATCAATCTGTAAAACTCTGGCATAAACCAAGAAATGGTCGTTCCGGATTCAATTCGGTCACAAAGTGAAGGAGAAGGGTTGATCTTAGGGAGGGAAGCAAAGAAGGTGTTTGATATCTGAATGTTGAATTATGAAGGTGCGGATGTTTTATGACTTGTATCAGAATATGGTTTCTGGATACTTATGTTAATAACACTTGTGTCCTCTTTTTGAAATAGGTTGAAATCCTATTTATACAAGTCATTGAGCGCACCCCTGATCTCGTGGGAAGTGGAGGAAGTTAAGTAGTGGAGAAGTGGGGCTGTGTAAAAAGTGGCGATCACCACGTTTCCATTACGAGGGAAAACTGGGCACACTTTCACCCACTACTCCCATTGTTGTTAACCGTCCGTCCTTTCCTGACACTTTCTCGTAATGGGCGCGTTGCACGCCGCACGCTGTAAACCGCCAGACCAATACCCCAGTGAGCATCCCCCAGTTTGTGACACGTTTGGTGTTTCGAGTAAATGGGTGAAGTCGTGAGAATCGCAGCCGAAAGAAGCACATAGTGCTTTTAGATCAAATAATAAAATTATTTGTGAAATTGATATTTATAAAACATCGCTTATAATCGATGTATATAAAGCATCGCTTTTAAACAAGCAGTTGAAAATAATCGATGTGCAGGAAACATCGTTGTTTTAGAGTTCGTTCAAATTAGTCGTGAATTGAACGTCTTAAAAGGGTAGCATGATCGGCCACCTTTGGGCGATCATTTGAGAACCCTATGGGTGAGCTATCAATTAGTCGATCGCTCCCCGTGGAGGAGGGGTGGCCGATGAGCACAGTGTTAGCCTGTTGGTCCCCTAAAAATAAATCTAAACCATCCGACTAGGCTAGCGAAGTTGGATGGACGAGATGATTTGCAGCAGTTATGTACTGTCGTTGGATTATGCAAGCAGCGCGACCAGCCTCTTTTAGGTGATCGTTCGAAGGCCATATGAAAAATCCATGGCTTGGCCGATCGCTCTTCATGGAAGAGGGATGGCCGATGATCATAGTGTCACGATGTTGTCCATCTAGAATCTGATCTAAGTTGTTCGACCAAGCTGGTGAAGATGGAAGGACACGATCGATTTGCGGCAGTTTCATAACGCCTCTGACTTAATTTTATGGTTTTAAAGATCGCGCGATCACCCTTCTTTGGGCGAGCGATTCAACACGTTTCTGGTTTGCCGTGGGCAAGTCGATTGACCAAGAATGTAGTTGGGTCGCCGGTGAACACGCCAGTACCCATTTGATCATTCGAGGGAAGATCTAGGCCGTCCAACTAGGCTAGCTAAGTTGGGCGGTCGTGATGTTTTTGAGACCGTTTTTGCCGGTCTTAGCTCGTTTGAGCTTATCTTTCAACAGCGCTCACCCATGTTAGGGTTAGCGTTCAAAGGCGTTGCGGGTGTACTAGGTGGAATCCGATCGGTCGGGATGTTAGTGGGCCCGCCGGTGGTCATCATGATGATCGCCTAGTTCCGCTAGGAGTAGGCTAGGCCTGTTGAATTGTGTGGCCGTGATCGTTTTTTAAGACTGATATGGACAGTCTAGATTTTCCTTAAGGAATTTAAACGTGTTCGATCTCGCTAACTTTTATTAAAAAAGTGTGTAAACACGCTGATCTCTTTATCAGAGTGTGGACTAGCCTACGTGAGTGTTTTCATGCAGGTCTCAATACTGACATTTCGGGAGATTCATGCTACTCCGCTGTGAGTGAACATTAATCGTCATGTCATGCCAATATTGAGAGTTCGGCTGGGAACATAGCATAGGAAAATACATGCAGGTCATGTATTAGTGAATAATGCAATAGGTTAAAATTTACAGAATATTTGGGGTTGTTGCTACACGTACCATTCTGGATAAATTTTATGAATATGTTGAATTGCTCAATACATATGTAAGTAAAGAGGTCTGGACACTTATTACTTTTTAAAATGGCTTCGTTCCTTTGCAGGATGACAGCGCATTAAAAACAGGGTTTCACAATTTTAGCCCTGCATTGAAAACCACCATCAATATTAAGTCCCCTGCTTAGCACGTAACAGTGACATTGTTGCGGGGTAAGCAATGGATGGTGACATATGAGATGGGATAGAGACGAGAGGGATAAGCTTACCGGGAAGAGTTGATCGTCGGCAGTGTGCGGGACGGTGTTGGTGCGGCCATGGGGCGTTGACATAGCGGGCCCAGCTGCCCTTCTTCGTGTTCGAACCAAAGGAGGAAACCTCCTTCCATTAAAATTCCGCCAAACAAACTTGTAGAAAAGGGTATCGACCTCTCTTTTTTTTCTGCATTTGCGGTTTCCTCGTTAACAAAATCTTGCTGTGTCATTTACTTTTATTTTCCTCAATTATAATTGTTATTATTATAATTTAAAGTAAATTACACAAACGTTAATTCCTATTTACTTGATAGTAATCCTATTGTGTTTGGTTAAGTCCGAACCTTTTATCAAGTAAACATACTTCGTTGTTGTAATGTCTCGATTTCGTATCCATAGACGATCACACGAAGTGTGAACCGATTATTTGTATTGTCTCGACTCAGTCCATAGACAATCACTTTCGGAGAAAGGACTTATAGGTGGAAAAGTTTTAGATTGAGGTATATTTGGGTACCCTCATCTTTTCAGGTGGAGTAAATGCTACCTTAATCATTACTGACAAACCAATATCTTTTCCAAAAGATACTCTCTTTCTTGAGGGGAAAGAAAGATCTGAGATCTAGGTGATGCCGCCCAATATCTTTTCCAGAAGATAAAAAATACTTTTATCTTCTATCTAAGCTGAAAAAGCTGAGCTTTAAATATATATTTACACCAAAATAAAAAGTCACATCTCAACAAGCTGTGAAAATTGACCTTAACTGCTATAAGCAGAGAAAAATAACTAAAGTTTACATAAAGTACAGTCAAAGACTATGCTTTAAATAAACTGGAGGCAAATATGCTTTAAATAAACTGGAGGCAAATATGTAGATGAAAAAATATAACATCTACCAAGTACTAACAGTTATAAAGGTCATAAGAGCTTAGTGACAAGACAGAACCCAGGTCGAGACCGGGTAAACGAGTCTCTAGTAAGTGCAAGACCAGAAGGTCCTTACATTTTCTTGTCCACGACCCGGAGACGAAGACTCAGCCATGCGCACGATCTGAATTTTGTAGCCTGCAGCAAAGACTAGACTGAAGACACAACTGGAAGTCGAGACCAAGAGCTCGAGACCTGGAGTAAGGACTACACAACATAGGGAACTACCCCGGGTCAAGGAAGTTACTTGGAAATGAAGAAATGTGTGAGTGGATTATGACCTCATATCCATCTTGATTAAGGCGGATCTTGAATAGACATGCTTCAAGCGTGATAGTTACACTAGTATAAATAGCCAGATATGCTAATATTGTAAGCCAAGTACAAACCAGTACAATGTACACAACTCAAACTGGTCAAGAAAGTTATACATTCCAGTGATTCTCTCTCTTCTGTGATCTCTATGTACTGATCGTTTAACCGACTGACAAGATAACCACGAACCCTAACTAGTGTGAATCGAGATAATCACCAATAAAGGATTGTAATTGATCGTAATCTGTGATCAATCAATTGAATAACCAACAAACAACTCTGTGTAGGTACGTATTTGAAGTCTCTATTCCCAGTACACGAAAATATTCATATTCGGTGGTGTACTTGGTACCCTCGTCTTTTCAGACGGAGTGGTAGATAATTTGAGTAAATAGGATAGTTAGTCTTCACATACTTTGTTGATGAAGTTTCCGTTGACGTCTCTATTGTTCATCAGCCTTCTAGTAGTGAATTTTGATACTCAACTACCATACTCTATTCCAAATCCGAGTCTGGCCTTAGTATAGACTACAAATCAAGATGTAGTTTTGATAAATTAAATTTGGCGACAAGCTTGACATAGCAATACTTGTGAGTTTGACCAAGCGATGCTCTAAAATTAACTATTATATTTAAGTGAAACTAACTATTCCAATTAATTAGAACTAAAACTCAAACTAAGCTACTTTTTCGTTGATTTTCACCGTCATCGTCAAGGTTAAGACTTGCTTGGTTTCTTCTTCGTTGGTTGTTTGTATCTCGTTAAATTCATTTTCTCATTGATAAGTTGCACATGATTCATTTTTTAAATATACCTTGATATAATCATACTCTTCTAGGTATTAAGTTAATATTTCTTTTGTGAAATACGACATCTTTATAACCATACAACCACGTTGCTTCGATGTGCTGATCTAAAAACTTCGTTTCTTTTCAAGTTCTCCATGTAATCATTCATGTTGAATTCATAAAATGAAGATGAAGATTTTAATACGTATTTCCTGTCTCACAACTTTTGTTGCATTTTTGACACTGACTTATATATTTCTTGGACATACCATATACACTGAAATTAGAATTGTATATAGTGAGGGATTAACATGTATGCCAGTGGGTCTTGGGATGATGTAATTGCTTTTTATGAGGTATATGGTAAGATATGATGAAGCTGTTGGATGTATCTGAGAAACTAGTGCAACGTTTGATATGGTAATGTAATTGGTAGAGCGAACCCATCCTACAATTGAGGGTCAAATATGTTCAACACCTTAAGGATGTTGCAACAACTTGTGTATTGAAAACCTTTGCATTTTTATATTTGCAAATAATTTTTACATATCTGTTTATTTAATTTGCGAAAACAGTTTCATTTAAAGGTTAGTTAAGAAACCAATTTTTAGATTTGATATTTCGAGTTTTTTTTACCACGTCAACATCAGTTTGACTGCTCTTTTTGCATTGATTGGTTCCATGAACGGATAAATATTTAAGGTCAATTACTTGTTGATTGTATGACAATAAATTGACAACCCCGCATGATCAAGAACACTGGGTTGCCTAGTTTCTGCAAAAATTCTCGAGAATGTTCTATTATAAGTGAGTATTGGTTGTCATGCACCACTGATAGGAGATGATGTATACAATACATAATTCTTGCAAATAGCTTTTATCTTTATATATAATATACTTTAGAATGGACCATAGACTATGGGGGCATTGTGGGATGATGTAACTATAGTACATGAAATATATGCGAAAAGAAAGGCTCAGTAGTAGATAAGAAAAAATATTTGTTCGAGATTAGAGGTGTTGATAAGGTGTCAGTTAATATGAAAATAGAACTGTTGGCGGCTAAGTAATGGTCGAGCTCTGAATCTATGACCGCTCAACTGACATAACATGGTCGTTCAGTCATAATTTAACCGAGCGGCTTTAAAATGACCATTATAGGAAATTTCCCAACTTTACTTATTTTCCCGCTCAGTTTGCCAACTTAACCACCCATAATGGGCTAAATAACAAGTGGGAATTATATAATTGCCCTCAATTCTGACGGGCTACACAACTACCCTTATCCTACAATAAAAATACCCCTCTCTATCCAAAGCCCATCAGGGGTCCATTAAGAATTATACAACATTACAAATTTACCCTCATCCTCATTCAAATATAGGATTTTTAAATAAAATCTTTTCTTTATTTTCATTTTTCAGATCTAAACCTTCTCTCTGCCGCTCTCTTGAAAATCTCCGCCATTATCACAGTCGTTTCTCCAACCTTTTTTTTTTTTTTGTCGTCGTTAACGATGATGGAGGATATCGAATCTGATTAGAACGATGATGGTGGTGGAGGAGTATATCAAATCTCCAACCCATTTTTTACTGGTTGATGATAGTGGTGGGGGAGGTTATTGATTCTTCATCGCGTCAGTTGTTCTTGATGACGATAATAATAGAGGTGAAGGTCGTAGCGGTGGTGAAGGAGGATATCAAATCTCTGTTTTATTAGAAGAAGATGATGGTGGTGATGGTGGTGGTGGAGGAAGATACCAGATCTACAATGATGGTGGTGGCGGCAGCGATGAAGGAGGTATGTATTTCAATCTATCAATTGATTATCTTCTTTCTATAGTTTGAGTTTCTGCTGGTGGTGGTAGTATGTAAATTAAATCAGTCATGAATATTGTGTTGGTTCAGGTTCGAATGATGAAATAAAATCAGTCTTGAAGATAGTGGTGGTTATTGTTGTTGTGGTGTTGGTGGATATTCTGTGTGCTGGTGGTGTTGGTGATGCTGGTGAGGTTAGAACGATGAATTTTGATGATGGAGATTGTGTTGGTTGTGGTTGGAATGATTAATTAAAGTTGTTCATGAAGATAATGGTGATTCTGGTTGTTTTGTGGTGTTGGAAATGTTGTACGCTGCTGGCGGTGGTGGTGGTGAGGTTGGACGACAAGTTGTTGAATACTACTCCATCAACTATTTAGGGAGTCAACAACGAATGTTTGTGTATCAACAATGGAAAAATGGAATCAACAACCAATATTTGTGTGTCAACAATAGAAATTGATCTTAGTGTAAGGAGTCAACAACAAATATTTGTGTATCAACAATAGAAATTGACCTTAGTTGAGGGAGTCAACAACCAATGTTTGTGTATCAACAATAGAAAAATGGAATTAACAACCAAATTTGACAAATATTTTTTGAACTTTTGATTTTTTGGATCAACTTCAGTTGTTGACACCTAATATTGATGGCGGCGGTGGCGGTGGCGGTGGTGGCGGCGGCGGGGAGTGGCGGCGCAGTGTTGACGGTGGTGGCGGTGGCGGAGTGGTGGCGGTGGCGGTGCTGTTGGTGGTGGAATGGTGACGGAGTGGTGGTGGCGGTGTAGTGTTGACGGTGGCGATGGTAAAGTGGTGGCGGTGGCGGTGCTGTTGTGGTGGTAATAATGGCGGTGAAGTTGATAGAGAAAAAAATTGTATTTTGAAATTTAGAAAAATATTATATAAATGAGGGTATTAAGGTAATTTATTTTTATATGGATAAGATTTTTTAAATGATAGGGGTATATTTATTGTTGTATACGGGTATATTTGTTGGGTGTGAAAACTAAGGGTATTTAATTAATATACCCTAAGTACAATTCCTACATTCAAATAAAAAAAAAATTGATTGCATGATTGGATTAACATATAAGGTCAATTACTTACTGACGGTATGGAAATTAAGTGAGAACCCCCTGCATGATCAAGAACTCTGGGTTGTTGGTTTCTGCACAAAAATTCTCGTGAATGTTCTGCCATAGTGCAAGTGCTAGTTTTTGTGCACCACTGACAAGATCCGTTGTATATATTACATAATTTTTAAAAATAAGTTCATCTTTCTCTATAATATACTTTGGAATGGACCACGGACTTTGGGGGCAGTTTGGGATGATGTAACCATAATACAAGAAATTAGGGTAAAATAAGGCTCGGTGGGAGATAAGAAAAAATATTTGTTTGAGATTAAAGGTGTTGAGAAGGTGTGAGATAATATAGATATAGAACCATTGACAGCAAAGTAATGGTCGAGCTCTCAATCCATGACTGCTCAACGGCCATAACATGGCCGTTTGGTCATAATTCAACCGAGCGGCTATAAAATGACCATTATAGGCAAATGCTAATTTTACGTATTTTCCCTTTTTTTTTCCAATCTAACCACCCCACAGTAGCCCCTAAATGGGCTAAGTGCAATTCTTTTTTAAAGCAACACTTATAAGTGTGGATAAGGTTGACTTAGTGAATAGGATATTGTACACAAACTTTTGGCAACAGTTTGCGAACCAAAACCGTGAATGCGTGACTAAAAACCTTTTTTGGTCAAGTATTTGGGTGTTTCCTTTCTTAGACAAGGTAGCTTGGTTTCCAAGCAACATAGCATTGATCATTCCCTATAAATAGGGGTTCCATGTAATCACATAATATATACCTTGAAAAATTGTGTACATGTTGCATAAGGTAGCCTTGATCATTCCCTATAAATAGGGGTTCCATGTAACCACATAACCTATACCTTGAAAAACTGTGTGCGTGTTGCATAAGGTTGTTTTTCATATCTTTGTTATTCACGAATAAGAATGAGATTTCAAAAGACTTTACTTGGGGATCGTAAACACAGGGAAGTTATCTTCTTTGATAGTTACGGAACTTGTTCCTAAGTGTTTTTAATAAACCATGTATTTGATAGATCAAGATATATTTATATTTTTCCAGGTGATCTTATGAGGAAGAAATAATTATATATGGAACTGTAAACCCAAATTGTTAAGGAGTATCTTCTAAAGAGAATTAACGTCCTGCTAGAGGATTTCCAAGACCATCTTCTAAAGAGAATTGAGGTTTTACTAGAAGGTTTACAAGAGGAATTCTAAAAGAGAATTGGTGTTTTTCTAGGAGTTTTACAGGTACACGAATAGCATGTATTATATTTAGTCTGAAATCTTGTAGTAGGTATTTGGTGTAACAACTTAAATCAGTGTGTGTACAATTTGGACTAGGTCTCATGGTTTTTTCTACAAGATTGTAGTTTTCCTCGTTAACAGAAATCTTTGTTGTTTGTGTTATTTCTTTTCCACATTATATTGTTTTATCTTTATAATTGAAATAACACAGGTTGTATGTATCTAAACCTAGAAAATATTATCTCATATGTAAAGAACCTACAAGACTCGTTCTTGTTGAATTCGTATCTTGAAATATAGATTACAAGACTTGTTCTTGTTGGAGTTCGGTTCGTGAACAGTTCATGTGCATACTATGTTTACCTTGTCAAAATAACCTTAATTACGGTTTCGTAACTGAACGTATAGATTGTACAAGGATTCTCCATATAGGTTCCCGAACGAAAAATGTTAGAGCACTGCTCAGTCGAACTCGCATGCGTTGCAATCTCAAGCTTGTTTGTCAAGTTTAGTTGATCAAAACTATATACTTGATTTCTAGCCTACTTATATCTATGTCTTGGATTAGAATAGAATGTATAGTTAAGCTTTAGACTTCACGGAGTTCACCAATTGAAGACGAAGATCTACTGAGGAGCTTGGAGGAACTTCATCAACAAAAGGTATGTGGAGACTATAACTTATCTATCACTCAGTTTATTTTATTCTATCTACTAATGAAACTAAGTCGTATAGTGATGAGTGCCAAATAGTGCATATTTATACACCTTTTTATTGGCATTTTACTCATCTTTTGCGCTTAGAAATCAGATATTATCCCATATTCTGTGTTTTCTTTGTTTTCAAGAATAAATATTTGTATTACTTAATTTTGTGTTTTTAGGCAATAAATAAAGCTCGGAGAAGCTGAGGAGCCAAAGAGCGAAGAATTGGAGTCAAACTTCTGTGGAGCAGTTAGCCAAAGCCCGCGCGCAAATCAGTTGCAACCCAGCAAGGAAGACTTGGGCTAGAGCTACCCATGACCCGAATCCGAGTCCATCATTCCTGAGCCGTTAAGATCTTCACTCGCCACATCCAACACTCGCTCGGCCTCGCGCATCAACTCTTGATGTCTGCGCTCAACACCAAAACAACTAAACACTCCTTGGCCGTTCAGATCTCTCTTAGCGCATCCGACGCTCGCTACAGTCTTCCCATCATCAGTCGATGCAACCGCTCAACACCCTATCAACCTAACCCTATACCTATCGAGCAAAACCAATTCATTTCTTCTCTTCTCCTTCTCTTTCTTCTCTGGCAGAGCTCTGCAACCACCATCTCCTTCCCCGACAGAGCAAAGCTCTGTTTTTCTCCTCCCTCTCCCTGACACAACAACCACCACACCACCTCCATCACCCAGCTACCTCTATCCGCCACTCTAGGTTCACCCATCTCCATCTTAGCTTCTCTCATAACCTAGAAGCTAGGGTTTAGATGATTGAACTTAGGGTTTCTCCAACAACCCCAGCAGAGAGCTCTGAAGACGATTAGACAAGAAAGGAGTGCATTTCAGAGTATGGGTGCAATTGTTTTTGTTTATTTTATCTTTAATTTTGATTTTGAGAATTAGGGTTAGGTATTTTGGTTGCATGTATAAATAGAAGCTGTGGAAGATGATTTGGATACGCCTGGATTAGCCAGTGCAGTCATTTAGTTTATTTTGTTCTTTGTTGTTTCATTATGTTTTAATTTCAAGAGCTAGGGTTTGAGATGAAACCCTAATTCCATGACTGTGTATTCAATTTGTTGAATGTTCTTGAGGGCTCAATGTTTTAAATAGCTTCAATTTTAACATCTCAACCCATTTCTCTCACAGTGCATACCCACGCCATGGATGCACTGTAGTTAGGCTAATAATGAGTTGAGTATGTTTCAGCTCTTGTTTCTATGTTTAACACTGATTCTCTTGACTGGTTGTTCTTCATTAGACAACCAGTACTCTAGGTTAGTTATTCAGCGATTTTGAAGGTTTACAAGGTGAAACTCTTAGATAAGTGGTAGCCAGTGACAAGCTTCACTTGTCTGGTATAAGAACAAGACATTTAACTAGTTGAGCACACAATGTAGGAATTTAGTGGTGGATTTGATAACCCAAGCATACCTTTTGTCACTGTTTATACCTTAGTTAAGGTTTATCTCATTAAAGCTCAGCCGTTTCGGCAACAACAATCTCATAACTTACAATTGTGTCATTTATTTGCTAGAAATTCAGTTTAAGCCAAGCCTTGATCAATCAAGCACACCCTAGTCCTTGTGGGATCGACCCGTACTTGCCGCGTGTCCAATAGACGCCGTGCACTTGCGGTATTACCCGTAGGCTCAAATATAAACATCTTTAGTGGCCTACCAAGTTTTTGGCGCCGCTGCCGGGGACTTGGCGTGTGCCCTGTTGACTGTTGGCTTGTTTTACTGAGTTCCAATCCTCCATTGTACATACTCACTTTACAGTTTTGTTTTCAGCCCTGTATTACTATAATTTAGTTAAAGTTTTTCTATTTTTATCCTTTACCTTTGTCCAGCTTTACATTCCTGCATCTCGTCTTGCATCGTTAGTGCATTTAGTATAACTTAACCCTGCATTAGTATAAATCAGCTGTAAATTTTGTTCTTTCTGCATCTCGGCTTCTTGACCTGAGCTATAAGCCTCTGTAGCTGTAGCTTAGTGTCACTTGTCACTTTTAGCCCCTGCGACAGTCCAAATTAATCTTCCCCAGTCAGTCCAAAGCACAGCCATCTTGGCTGCATAGTTGCACAGTACAGCCATCTTGGCTGCATAGTTGAGCATAGTTTTTCATTATAGAGAACTAATCTCTTTGTTGAGCCAACAGGTGCTGGCTGTGCTTGAGCTGCTGCTGTGCAAGCCAAAGGAAGGAAGGCAAGGGAAAAACTCAAGACTTGAGGTTAGCCAAAACTGTGCATTTGTGAATCTTGGCTTGTCTTGTGGTGTGTGTAAGGTGCAAGCTTGGCTTGTCGGCTGATAACCCTGACCCTGAACTGTAATTTTTATTGCCTGCCTGAACCCTGCTGAGCTTTGTTGACCTGAGCATTAACCTGTGCAACCCCCACCCCACGAAGGCTGTGGGGCTTTGTTGCAACTTGGCACGATTAATCTTAGCACATAACCTTGCGCTTGGCCGTGTGAGCTGCCAATCTTTATTGTGTGCTGTGACCTGTGTGCCTCTGTAAGACCCTGCTAAGCACAACCCTGAATGTGCTAGCCTGTGAAGTTATTCTCCAAGCCCCTGCGTGGAATTGCATGAGTATTCTTATTCTCTGGAATTGATTGCCCTTTACAATTGCTGGCTGAGTTGTTGTTTTGCCAACATTTTGTGCAAAACACAGCTCACCCAAGAATATTGCTCTACTCATTAACTTGCTAGCCCCTGAAGCTACAAGTTTGAGCAAACCCCGAGCTTGGTTGTAACCATCCCGACCTGCAATTTCTGTGCTGTGCACAAAGCCTGTGCAACTCAATCTTTGCTTAGCCTAACCAGTGCTGCAACATTTTCTGTGAGTTGCATTGCATTGCATTGCTCTTCTCTGCAAAAACCTGCACACACTCTGGGTAAACAGAAACTCACAAACCTGGGCTGCAAACAGAAGCCCACATAGCTTGCACTTGTATACCTGGGCTCTGTTCTAACACAACCTGGGCTTTGTACTCTGCTGCTGGGCTGCAAGCAAACCGAAGCCCACATAAGTCTGTGATCTGGGCTGTGGGCTGTGCACTGTACTGAGCCCAATAAACCAAACTGTAATTTGGGCTTACACCAAAACTCAGCCCAACTCAAATTATTTCTGGGCTATACTTTTTCTACTTCTGGGCTGTACAATTCTACACAAATCCTGGGCTTCAAACAACAAATCCCAAACAAACCAAATCTCACAAAAACCAAGCAACAAGCCCACAACAAACCAAAACCCAACAAAACCAAATGAAACCCAATAAACCAAGCCAATCCCACCAAAACCAAACTTAGTCCACTTCAACTGGGCTTTGAGTTCAATTTGAGTTGAAAAATCATGTCAGGATTTTGGTCTGCATTTGGGGATGGAAACAAATCCCTTAGAGAGCGTGCTTACGGGCACGCTTCACAGGATGAACCCCCCACATACCATAGTGATTTTAGGGAATTTTATGAGCCTTCTCCGGGCCACGACTTCACATGCCTAATCACTATGAGCACATGCATCATCCACCACAGGTTGAGAATGAACACTCTCCTCATACCCAGGTCATCACTTCTCGATCAATTAGAAGCTCGACTATCTGGCTTAGAAAGGCAATCACATGAGCGATCTGTCGAATCTAGTTTTTCTAGGCAATATGAAATGCATGCTTGCACCTTATGTGGTGGCTTAGACCACCCTGCTGAATACTGTTATATCTTGCATGATTTTAGACAGTCTAGGGAAAACCATGATAATCAATGTACGAAGTGTCTAGAAGTGACTATTGGGACCATAATCAACCTGCACACATGCATCATTCACCACAGTGGGGAGATGAACAATTTTATACTCCCCCAACTCCTAGTTTGCAATCAACAATGGAAACACTCTTGGAGCAAAATGCTAGGCTTGAAAGGAATGCAATGCATGACCATCCATATAGCAACATGTCTGAATTTCCCTTCTCTAGTGAACCTCATGCACAACCATACAATGAATATCCATATGAGGAATGCATACCCACTAGTGAAGACTCTCCTTCAATGGAACAACTCAAGATGATTCTTCAAAGGAACCTAATTGAGTTACAAAATGATAGGATTGAAAATAGTGTTTCTAGTCTTACTCATGCAACTAACATTGAATATGAACCTAATCTAGAGGTAGATGAGTACACTAAAAATACTACAATTTTGAATGAAGAGATGAATTCTTGCTATGATGATGATGATGAATATGAAGAGCATGTATATTTTGAAAATGTGATAGAATCTTTAGGTTCAGAGACATTAAGTGCCTCTTCTGTGAACCCCATGAATGATGCTTCTTCTGATATTCATGCATGTGATGTTGATATGGATCCTGTGGAATTGTCCTGTGAAAGTGAACATGATTTACCCTCTTTTGACTTTAGGAAAGTGTGTGATGGTACAAATGATTTTAAAAATGAAAACAACCTAGATGTACCTAACCTCTCTCCTGAGTCACAAATTGAAACTCCTCCACCAAACCTAGGTGTAATTTGTCACAAAATTGCAAAACCAACTTTTCTAAAAATGCCTAACTTAGGCCTAGAACTTTGTGCTTCCCAAGTCCTCTTGGACTATTTTGCATCAAAGTATAACACTCTTAAGGAGCCACAGTTGGAATATGTATATGCACTTTTGTAATTAGCAAAACTCATTTTGAGTTAGACATTTTGCATGATGTACCTTTAATTTTGCAAGATTTTGTTCTCACAAACACACCTGTTCACAAGTTTAGGTTTGGGGGAAACTCATTCCCATTTGCAGTCTTACTTGCACTCTCATATTATATTTGTGTAAGGCTGTTAATGTTTGTACATATTTTCTATTGGGTTGATCCTCAACTCTTTAGATTGTTAGTTTATGGTGAATTCTCATTGTATATATCCAGTAGGACTTGTTATATTTTTCTTTTCTTGATTCGGTTGAGTCTTCTTGCACATATATTATGCTAATCCGATATGATCTCCGTTGAGAATATTGGATTCTAGCCTTGACGAATGAAGCTCATCCTTGCTCTTGCCGACATCCAGGTAATCTCTTCCCTTTTATCTTATCAGCACAGAGTTCTCGTGGTACGTGACTGTTTTTAAATTTTCCTATCTGTGACACATTGAGGACAATGTTTGATTTAGGTTTGGGGTGCATTTGCATTTAGAGTTTTTAGTCTTTTATTTTACCTTTTATTTTCAAAAAAAAAAAAAAAAAAAAAAAAAAATTCAAAAAACTTTTTGCAAATAAAAACCTCCAACTTTTAGAGATTTTAGAGTCACTAGCATGCTTTTAGCTATGTTTACATAGAGATTCGACCGAAATAACGAACTTGGAAGTACGGAGAACACAATCGGGTTTCTTAGTTGATTAGAGCGTTAAAGTTGGATTTAACCATACCGGAGGGCGAATTAGGTGATGTTTAGATATTCGGTAGTAGAATTGTGATCACCCACAGTGGAGACTACCCATTTTACATCAAGCGAGGTACCGACCTTCACTCTTTGTGACTTTCTAGAAAAGCTATTAGAGTGTGTGTCACCGTACGTCAATTAGGGTAGGAATGGTGAGCTACCCAACTTCGCACCACTTTCAAGCACTACTTTTGATCTCTTGAGTGCTAATTCCGTCAATCATGAGGTGACGTCTAAAGATGAAAACTCCTTCTAAATATCGATTTGCAGTTAGCATCTCTCTCTCTCTCAATCAGCAAGACCCATAGAAACACATCATCGTCAGCAAGCGGAGCATTAGCAGAATATTTGAAGAAAAGTTGAGATAGTCCAAGGTTATATATTTCAAAGGAAAAGAAGATGAGAATTAATGAAGTTTGTGAAAATTTAAATTTTATCGTTGTTAGTATTTGTTAAAAAAAAAAAAAAAAAAAAAAAAAAAAAAAAATTATTATTATTAAGTTTTTGTGAAGTTCAGAAGTTCGTCATCAATAGTTGAAGACTGAAGACCGAAGACCGAAGATTGAAGACATTTCTATGGTTCTTATGAGAGAGTGATGTTAATTGCCGATCGGGTGAAAAGGTAGTGAGTACTCCCACCCCTTGCTAATGGTTGATTTCCCTTCTTAGAGATCATTAGAAAAAGATTCTTTTTGTCCACACTTTTGTGGAATCTCCAGATTTTATTTCGGAAGGTTATCCTTCTTACCTACAACGTGTGCAGGATTTCTCTCTTTATTCCCTGCTGTACACATGAGAGACTAAAAAAGCGATCTTTTTGAGTGCAATTATCATAAAACCCTAATAGTGAGGCGAAGTCGAGGCTTATGATCACAATCGAATCCGAATTCTTTCATATGGTATGGTTACTTCTCGCTCGGCACTTAAGGATGAGAATGCGTTCTTCGATAGTTCTAACTTACATTACTAGCATGCGAAACTCTATGTCCTCATAGCTTCTTGGAGGCTTGAGACTCTTTTACACTCTGAAGTTGGAGAAGGTTTTGTGGGTACACCTCTTGTAAACCCTCACGAGACTACAACTCGTCCACTAGGGACACCTAGGGGTTTAAAGGCTTAGTGCATACGCTAAATGCATTCGAGAGACCAGCGACAGTGGTATAGTTAGGATTTCTTATTTTTGTTTCACTTGAGGACAAGTAAAATTCAGGTTTGGGGGTATTTGATGAGTGCCAAATAGTGCATATTTATACACCTTTTTATTGGCATTTTACTCATCTTTTGCGCTTAGAAATCAGATATTATCCCATATTCTGTGTTTTCTTTGTTTTCAAGAATAAATATTTGTATTAATTAATTTTGTGTTTTTAGGCAATAAATAAAGCTCGGAGAAGCTGAGGAGCCAAAGAGCGAAGAATTGGAGTCAAAATTCTGTGGAGCAGTTAGCCAAAGCCCGCGCGCAAATCAGTTGCAACCCAGCAAGGAAGACTTGGGCTAGAGCTACCCATGACCCGAATCCGAGTCCATCATTCCTGAGCCGTTAAGATCTTCACTCGCCACATCCAACACTCGCTCGGCCTCGCGCATCAACTCTTGATGTCTGCGCTCAACACCAAAACAACTAAACACTCCTTGGCCGTTCAGATCTCTCTTAGCGCATCCGACGCTCGCTACAGTCTTCCCATCATCAGTCGATGCAGCCGCTCAACACCCTATCAACCTAACCCTATACCTATCGAGCAAAACCAATTCATTTCTTCTCTTCTCCTTCTCTTTCTTCTCTGGCAGAGCTCTGCAACCACCATCTCCTTCCCCGACGCAGCAAAGCTCTGTTTTTCTCCTCCCTCTCCCTGACACAACAACCACCACACCACCTCCATCACCCAGCTACCTCTATCCGCCACTCTAGGTTCACCCATCTCCATCTTAGCTTCTCTCATAACCTAGAAGCTAGGGTTTAGATGATTGAACTTAGGGTTTCTCCAACAACCCCGGCGAGAGAGAGCTCAAGACGATTAGACAAGAAAGGAGTGCGTTTGGGAGTATGGGTGCAATTGTTTTTGTTTATTTTATCTTTAATTTTGATTTTGAGAATTAGGGTTAGGTATTTTGGTTGCATGTATAAATAGAAGCTGTGGAAGATGATTTGGATACGCCTGGATTAGCCAGTGCAGTCATTTAGTTTATTTTGTTCTTTGTTGTTTCATTATGTTTTAATTTCAAGAGCTAGGGTTTGAGATGAAACCCTAATTCCATGACTGTGTATTCAATTTGTTGAATGTTCTTGAGGGCTCAATGTTTTAAATAGCTTCAATTTTAACATCTCAACCCATTTCTCTCCACAAGTGCATACCCACGCCATGGATGCACTGTAGTTAGGCTAATACTGAGTTGAGTATGTTTCAGCTCTTGTTTCTATGTTTAACACTGATTCTCTTGACTGGTTGTTCTTCATTAGACAACCAGTACTCTAGGTTAGTTATTCAAATTGATTTTTGAAGGTTTACAAGGTGAAACTCTTAGATAAGTGGTAGCCGGTGACAAGCTTCACTTATGCGGTATAAGAACAAGACATTTAACTAGTTGAGCACACAATGTAGGAATTTAGTGGTGGATTTGATAACCCAAGCATACCTTTTGTCACTGTTTATACCTTAGTTAAGGTTTATCTCATTAAAGCTCAGCCGTTTCGGCAACAACAATCTCATAACTTACAATTGTGTCATTTATTTGCTAGAAATTCAGTTTAAGCCAAGCCTTGATCAATCAAGCACACCCTAGTCCTTGTGGGATCGACCCGTACTTGCCGCGTCTCCAATAGACGCCGTGCACTTGCGGTTATCACAAGTAGGATTCATTTTATACACTCTTAGAGGCCTACCATATAGCGACATAGACTTTTACATTATACACATTTGATATTTTGAGCCGAGTTTATCTCGCTTATCTATTTCTCGAAATATGTGTTGGAAGCTTTTTGCTATAACTATGTTCATCATATTCTTGACGAGTTTAGTTGGAAACAAATTTATTAAATATTATGTCAAAAGATGATCATATGAAAATTACCTTGAACATTTTACATGATTTGTGTAAGACAGTCATTTGATGTTAACTTGGGAAGTTCGTATTGATCATTTGATCACTTGAAAATTTCTTGAAGCTAATGGTATGTGTGAGATTACCGTTGTCGTCTTACAAGGATGTTTCAATGATTGAAATGAGAGTTTAGAACAATTAACCATGTCTGGATACAACACGGTATACATACCTAGTATGTGAACTGTATTGTTATGATTCAGGTCTGGAACTCTTGTTTGTGAACCTAGTATATGAACGGATTTACCTGAGAAGGTCCGGAACTCTTGTTTGCGTACCTAGTATGCGAACGGGTTTACCTGAGTTGGGTCCGGAAAGGTTGTTCGCGAACCGGGTTTGCGAACGGCTTGACTAGGCCAAGGTCCGGAGTTGTTGTTCGCGAACCGGGTTTGCGAACGGCTTGACTAGGCCAAGGTCCGGAGTTGTTGTTCGCGTACCCAGTTTGCGAACAATGTGGTTAAGTTCTAAAATCGGTAATGTATGATTCTCATACTCATGAACTAAAACATTTATGATTTAAGTAATGCAAATTAACTTTGCAAACCGTGGTTTAATTGTTCATGAATTGATTCAAGTACTTTGTACGATTATGAATCAATCCGATTTTGTTTCAATTTGTTCATATATATTCTATGAGATAGTGAACAATTGAACAACTCTATTTGAAACACAATTAGATTCATTTGATTATCTCTCATGATTGATTGATCATCATGTCTGATCTAGAAGTGTTGGATGAATATGGTTAAGACAAAAGTGTACATATGGCTAACTTCGGTTAACTGTTATTGAGCCAACTCAATATACACGTTTAGGTACGGTTACCCATATCTAAATATAAGTATATTTCATTTGTGTGTAAAAAGCTAAGACCATCTAACAGTGGAGATTGATTGCTTAATTTCTAAGCAGACTTAGCTTGAATCTTAAATTAGGAATTCATCTAATGGTGAATATTGAATGCTTTGTTACTAAGCTATCTTAGCTTTAAATTGTTAGCAACCTTGATTTGAAAGACTATATAAGGAAGAATTCTAGCAACTGGAAAACCTAATCCCAAAATTTTCATGTGTCCTAGTTGCAAACTAGAGTCGATTCTCCTTTAACCTCGGTTTTTCCAAAACCATATTAGGTTAACGACTTGAAGACTTCATTTGTGATTCGTGAAGCCAGATCCAACTATTTTCTCTATAGTTGTGTATTATAATCTTACTTGTTCTATCGTATTGAATTTTATCTTCTCTATGAATTACTCGAGATTTATCTCCGATAGGTAAGATATAAAAAGTAATCACAACAGTTCTTCGTCTCAGACTCTTGTGATTCCGCAATAACTTTTTATGTTAATCAGTTGGGTTATTGTGAGGTGATTGATATTTCTAGGCTGCTCTTCGGGATTATAAGACCGAATTATCAATTGGTTCATGTTCACCTTGTTTTATCAAAAGACGGAACAAAACCGAATAAAGAATAGACATATGTGTAGGAGACGAATTTGTTTATAAGTCTTCGACTTTGGGTCGTAGCAACTCTTAGTTGTGGGTGATTTCATCTAAGGGAATCAAGTGCGCAGAATCCTGCATGGTTCTAGAGGCGTAAGGAACCGGACTGTACCTTAATCGCTGAGAGACTTGGTTAGGGCTCAACTACATTCCATTCCGAAGTTAACTTTTAGTAGGCTAGTATCTGTAACGGCTTAATACAGTCTGGTGTTCAAAACTGGACTAGATCACGGGGTTTTTCTGCATTTGCGGTTTCCTCGTTAACAAAAAATTTGGTGTTTGTGTTATTTCTTTTCCGCATTATATTTGTTTATATAATTGAAATATCACAGGTTGTGCGTAGTTGAATCAGTTGATAAATCCAACCTTGATTGTTGGATAGAACTTGATTGACACTTGGGCATTGGTCTTTGGTACCGTCCAAGTTATTTCTCATATCAATCAGGCTCACAGATTTATATTCTTTCGATTTGCTGATTGTATTGAGAAATAGAGATAAAGCTCTTTGATATATTTCTTGATTGAGTCTTACTTTTAAGTTGGTGCTCTCGGAATTATATTGGAGTTTAGTCTATACAGATTTCCGAACGACTTATTGGGTGTGGTTGTTATACCCCCGCTTTTTCAATTGGTATTAGAGCACGAAAACACGCTAAGACCTCATAAGTCTGTGTTTGTAGCAATCTGACTCTATGGACAGAAATGATATCTTTATAAACGTACCGCCAGTCTTCGATGACTTGAATTACTTATGGCGGAAAATTGTTACGCGTGCCTTTCTACAAGCGCGTGATTTTCAATCATGGGTTCGTGTTGTTAATGGATATGATCCTTCAATGGTTAAAGTAGACGGTGTAACTGTTGCAAATGATATTGGTAGTTATAGTGAAGTTGAGATTCTTGCTGCAAAGCAAAATTCTGACGGTTTAAATGCTATCATTCATGCCATTACCGCAGATCTTCAGCACCATGTGACTACGTGCACTGAGTCTAAAGATGCTTGGGATATCTCGAAACCGTATTTGAAGGGAATACCTCTAAGAAAGAAGCTAGGCTTCAAAACCTAAATTCTGATTGGAAAACCTTCGTATGGATGATGAAGATTCATTTGATGAGTGTAATCCCAAAGTGTCTGAAATTGTTAATGCATCTTTTTCATTGGGTATGACTATTCCTGGAAAGGGCATTGTGATGAAAATTCTCAGATCGCTGCCAGCTAGATACGATTCTAAGAAACATGCCATCGTAGAAGGAAATAACCTTGAAACACTTTCCAGAAATA
Organism: Papaver armeniacum; assembly: GCA_023531295.1. Lineage (NCBI taxonomy): Eukaryota > Viridiplantae > Streptophyta > Magnoliopsida > Ranunculales > Papaveraceae > Papaver > Papaver armeniacum. The sequence continues at coordinate 46,442 of JAJJWW010005574.1, read as the reverse complement.
CTCTTGTTGGAAAGTTAAAGATCTTTTATTATGAGCATATATCCAAATCTGAAAAGGATATTGCATTCAAAGCACAAAAGAACACTAAACTACTTGATAGAAGTAAAAGTTTTGGCAACTCTTTGGATGATCCTATTGAGACTGATTCATTAGATGAAGATCTTGACAACTCAGTCTCTCTGATCACAAGACAGTTTATAGATCTTCTTTTGAAGAAAAGTAAACGGTTTACCAGAGATAAACCTAGATCATCAGTTAAACCTCATGATCGTGTTCCTCCCAAAAATAGGGACACTGTCGACACTGATGATGAGGATATGCCATAGTGCTTCAAGTTTAAAGGTTTTGGTCATTTTGCTAATGAGTGTCCAAATCGTAGAAAATACACTGGAAACAAAGGTCTTGCTGCAACTCTTGATGAAATGTCTGATCACTATGATTCAAATGAAGATGAAAAATCAAGTGTTGCACTCCTTGTCAAAAATATTAATTTTGATAATTGTAGCAATACTTACATCAATCTTGATATTCTTCATGGAGTAACTTCTTCGACCACATTGGAGGAGAAAATGGATTTTACTCTATGTACTGAAAATTCCATCTCACTTGTTTCAAGTACTTCACTTTGTTTAGTAGCATGTTCAGCTACAGTGCCTGAGCCATCCTCCACATTGACATGTTCTTATTGTACTATTAAGGGTCATGAACTCTCTAGTTGTTTCAAGTACAAACATAAAGTAAGATATGTCAACAAACTGCAAAGGAGAGCAAATCGACTAGCAAACAAGCTGAAACTTGTTCTAAAGTAGAATCCTTCCGAGGTATGTAAATTTAACTCATCTCCTAAGAAGTTGATTTCTAAAGAAAAAGTTAGATCTTTACAGAAATGAACTAGGTCTAAACGACCTATAAAAGGGAATGTTGAAATTTTTGTGCAGGAACCTTGTGGTGAACAGATCATTGTTCACCCCAACACAATCTAATTGTGTTGAAGGTGCATCTTGTCTCATGTGCCCGAATTTAAAAAAGAGACAAGAATTGTGCACTGTCGAGTTCTAAGGTCAGAAACTACTCTAGGTTGTCTTCCTTTGAATTTGGAATTTTGAATAACGATTTGTTCTTTTCATATCCTCAAATGTTATTGAAAAGAGTTCATCCTTTTGGTTAATAAAAGGGGGTTAAAATCGACATTTCTACCCTTCTTAGGGTTGTGTATGTTGATCGGACGTGAACCGTACTTACTTTGTATATAGGTTATGTAACCCTACATTCCTTTTTCCTTCCCTAAAACTTTGTTCATCAAAAGACTGCTTGTGGAGCAATTGTTTTGTGTATTTCTGTCACAACCCCATATTTTTATGGAGACTCCATGCATGATATCTTCTAATGAAAAAGATGTTAATATGATTGTTAAGCCATCAATCATGAAGGAAAAAGATAAATCCCATTCCTCTACAACTTTGAAGAGAAAAATGAAGAATATGAAGAGTTGAAGAAACCAAGGGCTAACACCTCAAATCTTCAGAAGTTTTCTGGTGTTCTTGAAGAGTTGAAAGAAACAAGGATGGAGATGCAGCAAATAAAGGCTATTGTTCTAAGATCTATTGAAATTCATAAGGCCTTGGTTCGGCAACAGTCAAGAAGGTTTGTTGGAATTGAGTCATTTCTTCATGAACCTTATGTTCCAATGTCTGTTCACGACAAGGAGTTCGGGGACGATAAAGAATTTTTCAAGAATCTTAGTGTATAGGAAACTTCTTATGAGAATTTATTCTTATGTTTAAGAAGGATAACTAGGATTTGGAATAACAAATATTGTGATTACACATAGCTATTTCAACGATTTTCATCTTGCAATGTTTTTAGATTTACTTATTTAAATTTTAAGTTATTTGGAAGATGATTTTTGTAGTATTTAATCTTTTTGATTTCATAAATTGCAATTGCTTATTATGAGATATATATGTGTCTACGTCCGTGAACTGTTCTTATCTCATATATGCTAAAAAGTTAAGTTTATTACGTCTTTATACAAATATTGATAAAAGATATAATTAACTTTTGAAAATTCCGCATTATTGATCTTTCCCTGGCCCACTTTTATGTGAAAGTATTGCGCGGCTCCGCAAGTTTTCTTATGTTGAGCGTTTCCGATTAAATTAATCAATAAGGTCTCTTGTGGTTAATTTATTCGAGTTTACTGAATACAAATCCATGTGGTTTGTTAATGAAATCCTTCTTTTCTTGTAAAAGTAAGGTCGCTCATGTTGTTCTCTTGGGAATGACATCAAATGGGGGAGAGTTCTTAAAAAAATTGTGCTTAATTGCCATATCTTTGTGGGGAGTGCGGCTGTGGAATATTGTAGGAGTTATCTTGTATATTTGTAAACTCCTTGATGAATACACTAAGTTTCGACTATGTGAAATCATCGAAACAAAGTTGATATGTTCTCTTTTAGTCATGAATTATCTCTTTGAGAATTTCATTATGATCCCATAGTTTTCGTACCTTTTCCAATTTATATTGACAAAAAGGGGGAGAATTATTTGGTAGTTCACACTACGTACATATGGTTTACGGATCATTATGTATGGGGGAGTGGTTTTCATTGTGAGATGGAAGTATTGACTAAGGGGGAGTGATACATATCATCATAGTATTATTTCAAAGTTGTGATGCAATTGGACTTTGATTCGCTATAATAATACTATGACACTGTATAACAATGATTGAGAACATCTATTTTCTTATTGTTATGGCTACAGATCTTCAACAACAATGATGCTGAGTTGAAAACGTTCAGAATCGCTGGAGTACTTGGAGTAGCGAAGAATTCAAGGAATGTTGAAGAGCCAAGGAAATCAAGCATGATGGATGAGAAGCTACAAAGTTTATTTATTTTGTAATACATATGTATTGATAGTTTTGTCACTAAAATTGACAAAGGGGGAGATTGTTAGAGCACCGCTCGGTCGAACTATCTCAAGCTTGTTTGTCAAGTTTAGTTGATCAAAACTATATACTTGATTTCTAGTCTACTTATAGCTATGTCTCGGATTAGGATAAAATGTGTAGTTGAGCTTTAGACTTCACGGCGTTCACCAATTGAAGACGAAGATCTACTGAGGAACTTGGAGGAACTTCATCAATAAAATGTGTGTGGAGATTAAAACTTATCTATCACTCAGAAGTCTATTCTATTATATCTGCTAATGAGACTAAGTCGTATATCTATATATACTTTTACATTATACACATTTGATATCTCGAGCCGAGTTTATCTCGCTTATCTATTTCTCGAAATATGTGTTGGAAGCTTTTTGCTTTAACTATGTTCATAATATTCTTGATGAGTTTAGTTGGAAACAATTTATTTGTTGGAAACTAAATATTATGTCAAAAGATGATCATGTGAAAATTACCTTGAACATCTTACATGATTTGTGTGAGACAGTCATTTGATGTTAACTTGGGAAGTTTCGTATTGATCATTTGATCACTTGAAAATTACTTGAAGCTAATGGTATGTGTGATATTAACATTTTCGTCTTCGAAGGATGTTTCAATGATTGAAATGAGAATTTAGAACAATTACCCATGTCTGGATACAACACGGTATGCATACCTAGTATGCGAACAGTATTGATATGATCAGGTCCGGAACTCTTGTTTGCGTACCTAGTATGCGAGCAGATTTACCGGAGAAGGTCCAGAACTCTTGTTTGCATACCTAGTATGCGAACGGGTTTACCTGAGTTGGGTCCGGAAAGGTTGTTTGGGAACCGGGTTTGCGAATGGCTTGACTATGCCAAGGTCCGGAGTTGTTGTTCGCGTACCCAGTTTGCGAACACTGTGGTTAAGTTCTAAAATCGGTAATGTATGATTCTCATACTCATGAACTAAAACATTTATGATTTAAGTAATGCAAATTAACTTTGCAAACCGTGGCTTAATTGTTCATGAATTGATTTAAGTACTTTGTACGATTACGAATCAATCCGATTTTGTTTCAATTTGTTCATATATATTCTATGATATAGTGAACAATTGAACAACTCTATTTGAAACACAATTAGATTCATTTGATTATCTCTTATGATTGATTGATCATCATGTCTGATCTAGAAGTGTTGGATGAATGTGGTTAAGACAAAAGTGTTCATATGGATAACTTCGGTTAACTATTATTCAGCCAACTCAATATACACGTTTAGGTACGATTACCCATATCTAAATATAAGTATATTTCATTTGTGTGTAACAAGCTAAGACCATCTAACGGTGGAGATTGATTGCTTAATTTCTAAGCAGACTTAGCTTGAATCTTAAATCAGGAGTTCATCTAACGGTGAATATTGAATGCTTTGTTACTAAGGTATCTTAGCTTTGATTATATATTTGAAAGACTATATAAGGGAGAACTCTAGCAACTGGAAACCTAATCCTGGAACTTTCATGTGTCCTAGTTGCAAACTAGAGTCGATTCTCCTTTAACCTAGGTTTTTCCAAAACCATATTAGGTTAACGACTTGAAGACGTCATTCGGGATTCGTGAAGCCAGATCCAACTATTTTCTCTGTAGTTGCGTATTATGATCTTACTTGTTCTATCATATTGAGTTTTATCTTCTCTAAGATTTACTCGAGATTTATCTCTGATAAGTAAGATATAAAAACTAATCACAACAGTTTGTCTCAGACTCTTATGATTCCGAAATAACTTTTTTTATTAATCAGTTGGGTTATTGTGAGGTGATTGATATTTCTAGGCTACTCTTCTGGAGTATAAGAACGGATTATCAATTGGTTCATGTTCACCTTGATTTATCAAAAGACGGAACAAAAACCGAATGAAGAATAGACATATATGTGGGAGACAGATTTGTTTATAAGTCTTCGACTTTGGGTCGTAACAACTCTTAGTTGCGGGTGAGATCAGCTAAGGGAATCAAGCGCGCAGAATCCGACGTGGTTCTAGAGGTGTAAGGAACGCGACTGTACCTTAATCGGTGTGAGACTTGGTTAGGGCATAACTACACTTCAGTTCGAAGTTAACATGTAGTAGGCTAGTGTTTGTAGCAGATTAAGACAATGCAGTGTTCAAAACTGGACTAGGTCCCGGGATTTTTCTGCATTTGCGGTTTCCTCGTTAACAAAATTTCTGGTGTCTGTGTTATTTATTTTCCGCATTATATTTGTTTATATAATTAAAATATCATAGGTTGTGCGTAGTTCAATCAGTTGATAAATCTGACCTTGATTGTTGATAAATTCGACCTTGATTGTTGGATAGAACTTGATTGACACTTGGGCATTAGTCTTTGGTACCGTCCGTTATTTATCATATCAATCAGGCTCACTGATTTCTATTTGTTCGATTTGCTGATTGTATTGATAAATAGAGATAAAGCTCTTTGATATATTTCTTGATTGAGTCTCACTTTTAAGTTGGTGCTCTCCGAATTATATTAGAGTTTAGTCCATACAGATTGCCAAACGAATTATTGAGTGTGGTTGTTATACCCCCGCTTTTTCAAAAAAGTTGGTGGTGTATTAGTTACACTCTCCTTTTCAAAGAGCATCGTAGAACAACAATCTATAGCTAATATTGGAGATGACTCTTCAATTTTATTTTGGTGGGCGAAATGGATTACTGGGGAGAACCTAAAACCTTATATTCTAAGGCTTTTAAATTGGCAGTGGTAAAGCATGCTAGAATTAAAAGGATGATCTTAAACGGTACTTGGGATATACATTATAAAAGATCTCCAAACAACGAAGAACTCACGGAAATTGCAGCTCTAACGATGTAACTAGGAACTTCTCCAACGATCCTCCACTTCGAGGATGCCATTTTTGTGCAATTCAAGGGATAACTCTTATGTCAAGAATGTGTACAATTGGTTACTTTCATAAGAAAGTCAAAATATGCATGTATTTCCTCATAAACGTTTTTGGATTAAGAAGGTACCACCTGAAACGTAATTATTTGTCTGGTCAGCTATGCAAAATGCCATTCCGACTATTAATAATCTTAACATGAGGGGGTGCAATATAATGGATAAGCGATGTAGCTTATGCTCAAAGGAAAAAGAATCAGTTGTTGTCCAGACGTATCTGGGATTACTTTTTAAATGGGTTTGGTCAAAAAAAAATTCAATCATAATCTTTGTTAAACAAATTGTTAGCTAGGGAATTCATAAGAATAATAGGAAGAGGAAGGAAACTATGGCAGACAATATTTTTTGATGTATGTTGGGTGGTACGGGACGAGAGTAATATAAGGGTGATGGCTCATAAGAAAGGGTGAGATATTTCTATTCTCGTTGATGAGCTCAAAAATTCTCTCTTTATGTGGACAACAAAGACATATGTTTTTAAATTCTGTTAGTTTAGGGATCTCATCACTCACTGGAAAACAGTTATGAATAATAAGTAGTTTGGTAGTATTATTGGTTCCCTCTTATATTATTAAGAGGTTCCCTTATTGTTTTCAGTTTATATTTAATAAAACTACAACATTTTTTTTTCAAAAAGAAAACAAAAAATAATGTTATTTATGCAAGACATTTAAATTGGAAGGAACTTAATGATAATTAGAGAAAGTGCAGAGAAAGTGTAATGTGGGTATTTGAAATGGGTGAAATGGTAAGTATTTGTAGGGAACTCAAAAAGAATCGTTGGATATAGCGGTTGAGTGGCACAAGTTTGGTCGCACGATTAATCTTAGATCGTAATTTACGAACAATCAAATTTCAGGATTTGACCATTTGTCAAGTCTATAATGGACTTAAACTTGGCAAATACGGTGTTTGCTAATTTCTTAGAATTGTCCTAACATCTTCATTTGAGCATCTCATTGGAATTTGATGAACTCATCCCCTTGGACGTATAACACTTTGAACACAATCGAAGCCTAACACCCATTTTGGGAATCAATAAATCCTGACATTACGTGGATGTCGCAAACCACATGGGAATAGTCCAACACACAAATTATATTATCGAACGCCTTCCCATGTCCACTTTGTAAATTATACCAGGAGACTGTTGCTTTAGCCTTGCATATATACATTCACTTGCTACTAAGATACCATCTAGTATTATTTTTTTCTTGATGAAGGCTCCTTGATAGTCTGAGATTAGGTATGGCATTAATTTCTTCAATCTTTCTACTAAAATTTTGGAGATTATTTTGTACACACTTCTCACTAATCCCAAAGGCCTGAAATCCTTGGGATGAACATGTGTGATTTTTTTTAGGAACCAAGGAGATGAAGGCGCGCAGTTCATTTTCCAATTCATGAAACCCTCGGTATAGAACTCCTTTAACACACCCATCAGATCATCCTTTAAAACACTCCAACATACCTGATAGAACTCCATTATAAACCTGTCTAGTTGGGGGGATTTATTATGGCCAAGATGTTTTATCTTCCTCCTCCAAGAATGAGGCTTCTATAGTATAAAATTTTGTTATTCAAACACTTGAAGAAAGCTAAAACCAAAGAAATCATTCTCAATTTGATGCTGCTATTGAAATAAAGAAAAGCAATATGAGTGCACCACTTGTTTTATCCTCTCCCTATTGAAACAATCTTCACCTTCAATTACTAACTTTACAATAGAATTTTCCCGTCTTTTTATGTTACCTATTTTGTGAAAATATGAAGTGTCTTTGTTAGAGCATAGCTTGGTTGAACTCACCAGGCGTTGGTATGTCAAGTTTGGTTGTCATATTTTAGTATCAAAACTCATCTAGATTCGCTTGATTAAATACTAGAGTCAACTTCGTTTAGGTTAGACTAGAAAGTATAGGAATGTCGAGACATACAAGTATTACTTCGAAGACGTAACGAACTACAACGACGACATCATCCTTCCACTTGAGGTTAGTAATATTGACTTGAACTTGTTTCATCCCTAACGTATCTTTCAAGTCATGCATATTGAATACATAACTGCGAAGCTGTATATACTGTACATATTGTATATAATACTCTAGTGATAAGACATGATCATAATAATATGAGTATTAAGGAATTAGACTACAAAGTATAACGTTCATCTTTTGAACTTCGTAGATATGACATCAACATAGTTTATGATTATGTGAATGGGTGTATGGTGAAGATTTCATCCTAGAAAACAATATTTTACATTTGTTTAAAGGAAGTACATTCATAAACTTGTTTTATGAATCGAAAGGGAAATCAATAGGTTTATTGGTCTGGTTATTCATTGCATATTCTTTGGATGACCATTATGTGTGAGTTGGTAGAACCGATCTTAACTCAGGTTATGTATCTTGGTATAACCGATCACAATACCTAGATTTATGATTTGGTATGACGGGTCCTGGTACTTGGTGTAACCGATCCTACGTAATCACCATGAGATTGTATGATCGATCCTGGTAATTTGTGTGACCGATCCTTGTAATTGGTGTAACCGATCCTAGTGACTGGTGTGACCGATCACGAGTAGATACCATGTTTAGATAGAACCGATCCTAGTGATTGATATAACTAATATGAACCCATGTATGTGACTTGGTAGGACCGATCACAACTAACTATTGTGACTTGGTATGACCGATCACATAGTAGTCTTGGAATACAGGTAGAACCAATTCTAAACTTGTTTGGAAGTGTGGTAGAACAGATTCCAAGAAGCAAATCCATGTAAATATTAAATAAGGATTTACAGTTAAAATATGTCAACATACTTTGAACACGAGCAATAACTCTTATCATTTATTGTTCAAAGATATTCCTTGGTACTCAAGGTGATCCTGTGCCGAAATAAATTAAGAATCTTTTAATTAAGGATTTTGGTTTTATATGCTTTAATTACCAGCACTTAATGCATAGTTCTAGAGAACAAAAATTAGTAATGTGCATTTACTAATTGGAGATTTTCTATGAGAGATTTCGGAAATATTGGACCAACATTTATTGGAATTAGGAAAACCGAATTTGGGCATTCATTGCATATCTTGAGAATATTTTCGGTTTTGGAAATTCCTTGGTATCCAAACATCCTTGGTCTATAAATACCTAAGTTTGAATTTCTAGCAAACTATCCTAAGAGCCAGACAAACTTCATTTCTTGTTGGTAGAGCAGTGCTCGGTTGAACTCACCAAGCGTTGGTATGTCAAGTTTGGTTATCATATTTTAGTATCAAAACTCATCTAGAGTCACTTGATTAAATACTAGAGTCAACTTCGTTTAGGTTAGACTAAAAAGTCTAGGAATGTTGAGACATATAAGTATTACTCCGAAGACCTGAAGAATGTGAAGAAGTAACGAACTACAACGACGACATCATCCTTCCACTTGAGGTTAGTAATACTGACTTGATATTGTTTCATTCCTAACGTATATTTCAAGTCATGCATATTGAAAACATAATTGCAAAGCTGTATATATTGTATATTATACTATAGTGATGTGACATGATCATGACGTGACATGATTATAATAGTATGATCATAGTATTAAGGAATTAGACTACGAGTATAACGCATATCTTTTGAACTTCGTAGATATGACATCAACATAATCTTGTATATATTGCTATGATTACGTGTATGGGTTATGGTGAAGATTTCATCATTGGAAACAATGTTTTACATTTGTTTAAATTAAGTACATTCATGAACTTGTTTCGTGAATCGAAAGGTAAATCAATAGGATTATTGGCCTTGCTATTCATTGCATATCTTTGGATGACCAATATGCGTGAGTTGATAGAACCGATCTTAACTCAGGTTATGTATCATGGTATAAACGATTACAATGCCTAGAGTTATGATTTGGTATGACCGGTCCTGGTAATTGGTGTAACCGATCCTAAGTAATCACCATGTGATGGTATGATCGATCCTTGTAATTGATATGACCGATCCTAGTAATTGGTGTGATCGATCATAAGTGTTGTGTGACAGATCCTTGTAATTGGTGTAACCCGTCTAGTAACTGGTGTGACCGATCACAAGTAATACCATGTGTAAATGGAATAGATCCTTGTAACTGGTGTAACCGATCCTAGTGACTGGTGTGACCGATCACAGGTAGTTCCATATTTAGGTATAACCGATCCTAGTGATTGGTATAACCAATTGAACCCATGTATGTAACTTGGAAGGACCGATCACAAACTAACCACTGTGATTTGGTATAACCAATCACATAATAGTCTTGGAATACTTGCAAACCAATTCTAAACTTGTTTGGAAGTGTGGTATAACCGATTCCAAGAATGCAAATCCATGTAAATATAAAATAAGGATTTGCAGTGAAAAGATGTCAACATACTTTGAACACGAGCAGTAACTCTTATTATTTATTGTTCAAGAATAATCCTTGGTACTCAAGGTGATCCTGTGCCGAAATAAATTAAGAATCTTTTAATTAAGGTTTTTTATTTTATATGCATTAATTACCAGCAATTAATGTATAGCTCTAGAGAATAAAAAATAGTAATATGCATTTACTAATTGGAGATTTTCTATTGAGAGATTTCAGAAATATTGGACAAGCATTTATTGGAATTAGGAAAACCGAATTATGTCATTCATTGCATATCTTGAGAATATTTTCGGTTTTGGAAATTCCTTGGTGTCCAAACATCCTTGGTCTAAAAATACCTAAGTTTACATTTCTGGCAAACTATCCTAAGAGCCAGGCAAACTTCATTTCTTGTTGTTTCTGGTGGAGCCGTCTATTCGGATATGAAAGTATTCTAATTAGGTGAAATCTCTTATGACCGCTCGTTTAAAGACTTCTGTGGGATCAAAAAGCTCTACGAGTACCGTTGGTGGGAAACTAGATTATTGCAGTGTTATTAGTTTTCGATTTGATTTGATTGACTAACGGTTGTTGAAACTTTGATTGCACCTAGTTCGTTTATGCTTGAGAATCTTCTCTTCTGATATAAGATTCACTCAAACAAGATCGAAGTATCGACGAGATCTTTAGAACTGTTGTTAGATCTAAATACATTTTGTGATAATCCATTGTTAACAGACTCCGTTCTGTGCGTGATTGATCACCAGAGATTCAAGTGGTGTTGTGCAGGTTTTTGAAGATAAAAGAAGATTTGAAAACGAAGAAGATTTCTTATTAGTTTTTGTATCTTGTGAATTGTGTGCACAAACCTTGATTGGCTGGGATCCAACTAGATCAGTTTATATGATTGATTAGTTGTGTGAGATCGGCATTCTATATATTTCTCTTTGATATCTATATTGATTGAGTGCGAATCTATACTTGACTATTTCGGTAGTTAAAGTTAGATTGATCTAACCAGAAAAAGGATTTTATTAGATAAACATAAGAGTCTTTGTCAACGATTCATCTATATCTTGTAGCAAGATTGATTAGAGTGGTTACCAAACATATTCTTCCTTTGTTGTTTGGAATACGATTTAAAGGACTTTCTATTCACGTGTGTGACTTTAGAAGTTGAAGGCGCAGGGATACTGAGAGAACTAAGTAGCTAGGGCTAGTCTGCTTGGTCTCAACTATACGAAGTTGGTATTAGATTTTGTATAGCAGCTTAATTATGAGAGCATTCAAAACTGGACTAGGTCCCGGGGTTTTTCTGCATTTGCGGTTTCCTCGTTAACAAAATCTTGTTGTGTCTTTTACTTTGATTTCTGCATTATAATTGTTTATATTATAATAAATTAAAACACACATATACATTAACTCCGCATTACTTGATAGTAATCCTATAGAGTTTGGTTGAAACCGAACCTATTATCAAGTAACACACTTTGTTGTTGTATTGTCTCGATCTTGTATCCATAGTCAATCACACAAGTTATCTTATTGTCGTATTGTCTCGATCTCGTATCCATAGACGATCACACGAAGTGTGAACCGAATTTTCGTATTGTCTCGACTCTGTCCATGAACGATCACATTCGGTAGAGGACTTATAGGTTGAAACAAAAAGATTGTGGGGTATTTGGGTACCCTCATCTTTTCACTTGTTTTTCTGGTGGAGCCGTCTATTCGGAGAGGAAAGTATCCTAATTAGGTGAAATCTCTTACAACCGCTCGTTTAAAGACTTCTGTGGGATCAAGAAGCTCTACGAGTACCGTTGGTGGGAAACTAGATAACTGCAGTGTTATTAGTTTTCGATTTGATTTGATTGACTAACTGTTGTTGAAACTTTGATTGTACCTAGTTTGTTTATTCTTGAGAATCTTCTCTTCTGATATAAGACTCACTTAGATTATTTCGGCAGTTATTGTTTGGATTGATCTAACCAGACAAATGAGTTTATTAGATTAAACATAAGATCCTTTGTCAACAACTCATCATAATCTTGTAGCAAGATTGATTAGAGTGGTTACCAAACAGATTCTTCCTTTGTTGTTTGGAATACGATCCAAAGGACTTGTTATTCACGTGCGTGACTCTAGAAGTCGAAAGCACAGGGATACTGATGGAACTAAGTAGCTAGGGGTAGTATGCTTGGTCTCAACTATACGAAGTTGGTATTAGATTTTGTATAGCGGCTTAATTCTGAGAGTATTCAAAACTGGATTAGGTCCCCGGGTTTTTCTGCATTTGCGGTTTCCTCGTTAACAAAATATTGTTGTGTCTTTTACTTGTTTTCCGCATTATAATTGTTATTATAATTAAGCAAAAAACATAACTACGTTAACTCTGCAATATTTGATAGTGATCCTATAGAGTTTCGGTTATTACCGAACCTATTATCAAGTACACACTTTGTTGTCTTATCGTCTCGATCTTGTATCCATAGTCAATCACACAAGTGATCTTGTTGTCGTATTGTCTCGATTTCCTATCCATAGACGATCACACGAAATGTGAACCGAATTGTCGTATTGTCTCGACTTTGTCCATAGATGATCAAATTCGGAAGAGGATTTATAGGTTGATAAATAAAGATTGTGGTGTATTTGGGTACCCACGTCTTTTCAGTTTTTGTCACCATTACGGAAATTTTCCACCATAGCCCTTTGTAAGACTTTCCTTGCTTCAATTACTTTTAGTTTCTTTAAGTCTAATTCAGCTTGAAGCTTTTTGAGAAATAAGTTTGATATAAAGATTGATTTTCTTGAAACAAATTTAAGCTTCTAGTTATCCTGGCGTGGCTACCCTGAAAGAATTAGGGGCGACACAAAAAGACAAAAAAGGTCACCCAAAACTAAAATAAAGCCATCCCTTATCTCCGATTTTTCGAAATGGCAATTTTACCCTCCATAATCGGTAGATAAAACTACAATCAGTAGTTTAATTTGGTATGCCTCCTTTTTTCTACGAACCCCATAATCGGTAGTTAATTCCATAATCGGTAGTGTTTGTGTAGCCCCAAATTCATATTTTTCAAAAACCAATGGAATTTTGAATTTATCTACTTTCACAATCGGTAGTTTCGTGATGTTTTTTATCTACCGATTGTACAATCGGTAGTCTGGTGATGTTAATTATCTACCGATTTTGCTAATAGCCCCAAATTCAAAATTTTCAAAAACCAATGGAATTTTGAGTTTCTCTATTTTCACAATCGGTAGTTTCGTGATGTTTATTATCTACCGATTGTGCAATCGGTAGTCTGGCGATGTTCATTTATCTACCGATTGTGATAGTTGCCCTAAATTCAAAATTTTCAAAAACCAATGGAATTTTGAGTTTATCTACTTTCACAATCGGTAGTTTCATGATGTTTATTTTCTACCGATTGTACAATCGGTAGTCTGGCGATGTTCATTTATCTACCGATTGTGGTAGTTGCCATAAATTCGAAATTTTCAAAAACCAATAGAATTTTGAATTTCTCTATTTGCACAATCGGTAGTTTCGTGATGTTTTTTATCTACCGATTGTCCAATCGGTAGTTTCTTGATGTTCATTATCTACCGATTGTGGTAGTAGCCCTAAATTCGAAATTTTCAAAAACCAATGGAATTTTGAATTTCTCTTGTAGGATCATAATATCGCAACAGGACAAGGTTCGCGGGATTAATAAACGACGGTGTCGCGAGGGAGTCGCAGGGAGCTAAAATAAACGACGCGATGAATAACGACAAACAAAACAATTGGAAGACATGAAACCAGGCGAGGGTTAAGAAGTGTCGCGAGAATGAATATTCGTGCACTTGCGACACTTCGCGAGACATTCCCGAAAATAAAGGATAGCTTAGCTGTCATCCACTATGTATTACCCTATATAAAGGGCTAAATGAGTCTGTTGAAAGGGAGAGATCTTTTTGAATTGTGAAGCAAGTCATTAGGAGAGAGAAAGTTTAAGAGCGCTTTAATTTCCAAGTGTAATTCTATTGTACTGTGTAAACATTTCATGGAATCAATTAATAAATATTCTTGATCACACATCTTTCAATGGATTAGTCAAGCAAAACTGAGTAAGGGGTGTAGTGTGGGATTTCCTGCAACTACATATGCGCTAGAAACAGGGACGATCATTTGTAAAAGGGAGAAGATTGCAATTAAAGTTGTTTGAATCAGGAAAATGAGAAAGGAAAATCTTAAATCGGATGAAAAAGATATGGCATGCGGCACGACATACAAGAGTAATGATTAGCGAATTTCATGAAAATATCAAAGGAAGAATACACAAACGGGATTTCGAAGGAAAGAAGATTACGGATAGAGAAATGGCATCACCTTTGAAGGATTGGGAAAAGCAAGAGATAACATTCACAGCGGGGGAAATATCCAAAGAAAATTTGGATCACACATCTCCACTGGTGATCACAATAAACGCGTATAAGGAAGGAGAGGAATCGGAGAACACGGTGAAAACATGGGTGGTGAATGGAGTTTTAATCGATCGGGAGTCTGGTGAACATCATGTTCTATCACGCTTACAAAAAGATGGGATATAAAGACGAAGATATGATTTTCGCGGCATACAATATTCAAGGTTTTGGTAAATCCGTAACAAAAGTTAAAGGGGAGATAAGAATACGTATTCCGTTAGGAGGAATTGAAACACAGGTGACATTAAGTGTAGTGGATATGGAATCACCGTACAACATATTACTAGGAAGACCATGGGTACATGCAATAAAAGGCTGTGGCGTCGACGCTTCATCAATGTATCAAATTTCCTACACCCACTTGGAATTGGCAAGATCAAAGGGATGCTACTAAAGGAAGAATATATTATCAAAATGAAGTAAAGTGTTGCGAGGAACAAGTAAACAAGCGAAAGAATATATCAAAGTATCGCAAAAAGATGGCGAGGTGGCTAAGAAAGAAGAAGAGTTTAGAGTTTATATGATAAGAGCAAAGGAAGGAAAAGGCATACCTAGCGAGACCTCGGGAGAAGAAAATGATCTTGCGAAAGAACCAAAAGGACCAACCCCTATGGGAGAACAGAAGGCGATTACGTCGCGGCGAGAACAAACCAAAGAAGTGAATATTGGAACTAAGGAAAAACCCAAGATGCTAAAGATTGGAACTAACATGGAAGCGAGATGAAGAGAAAAGAAGCGTCGATGCATTTGCGAGATTATAAAGACATCTTCGCGTGGGATATGGATGAAATGCCTGGTATAGATCCATCGATCGCTTTGTCACAAGTTAGAAATTGATAAAAATGTGAAGCCATTTAAACAAAGAATTAGAAAGATAGCAACACATATCACCCTCGGATAGAAGAAGAAGCTGAGAAGATCTTGGATGCGGGAATTATTAGACAAGCAAAATATCTGAATGGATAGCGAATATGGTTATAGTTCCAAAGAAGAACAAGGGAATAAGGATTTGCATTGATTTCAACGATTTAAATAAAGCTTGCCCTAAAGACAGTTTTCCATTGCGGATATTCCACAACTAGTTGAATCGGTGGCGGGAATGAAAGAGTATCATCTGCGGACGGGTACAAAGGTTACAACCAGATTCCTCTCGCCGAGGAAGATCAAGAGCATCTTGCTTTCTTCGCTCCAAGAGGATTATCTTGCTATACTAAAATGCCGTTTGGTCTGCGAAATCTTTGGAGCAACGTATCAAAGGATGGTAGAAGAGGTATTCGCGAGAATGGATACATAAAACACTAGAGGTATACGTAGATGACATCTTTGTAAAAAGTAAGAAGGCGAGAAGATCACGTGCGAGACACGAAAGAAATTTTTGAGCGAGATGAGGCGTTTTAACATCAAAGTAAATCCAGAAAAATGTACCTTCGGAGTTGCGTCGGGGAAGTTCTTGGGTTACATTGTATCAAAGGAAGGAATACATGTTGACCGGAGAAAGTAAAAGCGATTCGCGATATGCCGACACTGCGACGATAAAGGATGTTCAAAAACCGAATGGGTTGTTAGCATCACTAGGAAGGTTCATCTCGCGGTCATCCGATAAGTGTAAACACTTTTTCGGCGTTACGAAAAAGGATCGAAGTTTAAGTGGACGGACGAATGTGAAAAGGCTTTACAAGGGATCAAAGAGCATTTAATGGATATATCCATTATGCGAAGCGAGAACCGGGAGAGGAATTATTAATATACCTCGCGACAACCGCATGCCTTAAGTGCGGTTTTCTGCTGAACGGACGTGAGGAGTAGAAAAACCAATCTATTACATCAGCAAAACTTTTAATGCCGCATGAAAGAAATTATTCGAAGATCGAAAAATTAATCCTGGCATTAGTTTATGCAACATTCAAGCTTCGCATATATTTTCAAGCGCATACTATTAAGGTAGTCACGAAAATACCAATTGAGTCGGTGATGAAACATTCAAAAAGATCGGGAAGAGTTGAAAGATGGAATGCTCAAATAAGCCATTGTAAGCTCAAGTATGAGATATTATCCTCAACTAAGTCACGAGGTTGTCGCGAGACTTTTTAGCGAAATTTCCCTTGGAAGAAGATGAAGCGATAGATGAAATGATGGATGTAGAAGAAGAGTATGGAGACCCAAAAGACACACTAAGCGAACAGACGGATGGGAAATATTAGTAGATGGATCATCAAATGGAGAAGGAAATGGAGTGGGAATTGTTATGATTTCACCGAGAAGGCAATAAATTAGCTTTCTCTTTTAGATTGGAGTTTGAATCCACGAATAATGAAGCAGTATGAAGCTATAATACATGCTCTGCGACTTGCAATAGAAATGAAATTGGAGAATATAAGGATTACCAGTGATTCGCAACTAGCAATTCACCGGGTAATAGAGAAATACACTACAAATAATCCATCTTTGAAAAAGTACAAGAAGCATGTCGAAGAATTGTCGGCACGAATACCGAAAATAAAATGGAGGCACATATCAAGGAGAGATAATAGACTCGCAGACGCTTTTGCCTTTATATCAAGTATGATGACAGACCCGATTGCGAGGAATATCAAAATACAGACACTACTGGCGCCATCAATTAATAAAGAGGAAGAACAAGAAGCAGATATAATGATGGTAGTAGATGAAATGCAATGTCGCGAGGAAGACTGGAGAGTAGAACTTCACGCGTACTTAATGAAGGGAGAGGTACCAAAAAATAGATTGGAGGCACACAAGTTAAAGAGCTGGGCAACAAATTATGAATTACGAGATGGCGTGCTTTATCGGCGATCTTTTGATGGGCCTTCGCTTCGATGTCTAACAAGGAAAGAAGGAGAAACCATATTGAAGATGCTGCATAGTGGGGATGCCGGAAATCATAGCGGCGGGAGATCTTTGGCATACAAGGCAAAGACGCAAGGATATTATTGGCCATATATGCATGAGGACGCAAAAACAATATCAAGGCAGCTGCGAGGACTTTCAAAGACATGGGAAAAAGATACACGCGCCGGGCGGCTGTTAAATTCTTCCACAAGTGTGTGGCCTTTTGGAAAGTGGGGTTTAGATATTGTAGGACCATTTTTACCAGGAACAGGACAAAAAAGGTACTTAATCGTCGCAACGGACTATTTCACAAAATGGGCAGAGGTGAAAGCGGTCCAGCATATTCGCGATAAGGATGTCTTTACTTTCATATTTGAAAATATTATATGCAGATTTGGGATTCCCGCACAATTGGTATCTGACAATGGGAAGCAATTTGAAGGGCAAAATATAGAGTTCTTTTGCTAATGCATTTCGGATAAGATGTGGGAAATCAACTCCATTATATCCATGAAGCTAACGGCCAAGCGGAGGCAACAAACAAAACAATTGCCGATATCTTGAAGAAAAAGTTGGAAGGACACAAAAGGGGATGGTGCGAACAAGTACCCAATGCGGTATGGGCTTATAATACAACTAGAAGAGAAGCCACGGGAATGTCCCTTTTTGCTTAACTTACGGAGTTGAAGCGGTACTCCCAACGAGAGGTCGTGATTCCAGACAACCAAAAAAAGAGGTTTGGGAGAAAAATCTTAGCGCGAGGCAACATTCTAATCAAGTTGGATGAATTGGAAGAAAAAAAGAGAAAAGGCATTGCGACACATGGAGAATTATCGGCGAAGACGGCTAGAGAATATAACAAGCGTGTAAAAATACGTGAGTTCCAACCGGGAGACTTGGTGTTGCGAGAAACCCCAATATATCAACGTGAAAGTGGAGGCAAGTTGGCGAGAAAATGGGATGGACCTTATATCATCAAAGAGGTAGTTGGTACGGGGCATATAGATTGATGGATCCCGAAGGAAATGATGTGGGACAAAAATTGGATAGACCATGGAATAGATTATATCTAAAGAAATATTACCCATAAAAATGGGAGAGGAAAAATGAATTAAGATGAAGTACTTCTACACAAAATATTTGCGAAATTCAATAAAATGCGAGAGAAAATCCGCGAAGATCTCGCGATAAGAATAACAAAGAGTCATGAATGGCTTAACAAAAATGAACGAACAAAAGAATGGGACGAACCTTTATGGCGTACACCCTAGTTCGCGAATAACATTTCGTAAGAGGCAAATGTAAGACCTAAAGTGCGTCATATAAGGGGTATCTCTCGACATGGCTCGGGGGAAGGTTACACCGCTCCACGAAGCTGAGTCATGAAAATTTGGGGCCCATGAAAGCCTACTCGGAAGAGGTACCTTGGATTCCCAACTATATATATAAGGTTATACCCTGGTTGGGCGACCGAGGGTCTCTTCCAAGGAGTCGCGTGTATGCTCAAGGCGCCGAGGTACACGGTTGAGCCGCGAGTGCCGGGATGGATGAACCTACCACTGGCCATTCTTGGCAAGTCTTGGCATATGTTGCACTCGCTTGAAGAAAACTCCACTTAGGGTGCAGCCTCGTAACCATAAACCCTATAGGTATAAGGGATAAGAGGCTGCGAAAACAACTTGGTTGTTGTTAAGACCGGGATGGGAGGAGCTAGTCTTGTATGGCCGATGTTTCGCCTCCTTGAAGGGGCAACCGGGAGATGATAAGGGCGATGCTCTCCATTAGGGGAGTGTCAAAGCAGACGCAAATGTCATAAGGCTATGTTTTCGCAAGAGAATTTAGGCTTGTCATATTTGTGCAATGATCTGCGAGAGGCAATAATACTAACGCGAGGGTAAGGCGAGATCAATGGGTCTTTACACAACGGTGTACGGACGTCCTGCGATTTCGTCGCAAGGCGGCAATGTCATGGGGCTTTATGTTCGCAAGGATATCTAGACCTGTCATATTGTCGCAACTAAAACATCTGCGAGAGGCAAAAATACTTGGAAAATGATAAGGCAAGATCAATGGGTCTTTGCATGCAAGTGTAAAGGCGTCCTGCGATTTTGTCGCGATGAAAGGTGGCGGGGAGGACCTCTAATTAGGGAGGTCTAACTTGGAAGACCACACAAAAATGATAAGGCAAGGTCAATGGGCCATTGCATGAAAATGTAAAGGCGACTTGCGACCTTGTCGCAACAACAAGAAGAGATAAAATAAAGACTACCGAAATGATAAGGCGAGAAAAGTAGATTTCTCCATTCATGGAGATACACTGCGACCTCGTCGCAATATAAAATTCGACATCGATGAAGAATACATTTCAAAATGATGATGACCGAGTAAAGATCATTTCGTAAAATTGAAGGCGAATAAACTTGCGAGATTATAGTCATAGTTAAGAAGAAAAAATAAGAGGATTATTCAACAAGGGGTTTAATCTTTCAAAACAAAAAGAAAGTTGCGACAAAAGTTATAAAGCATTAATTCTCTACATCAATGTTATCATTTTCGCCAATAGTTTTCTCGGCTTGACTTCGCGAGAAATGGAATTTCGTCAGAAACTTTTTCAGCAAGATCTTTATTGACAACTTCGGCATCGGCGACGTCTTCGCCGCTTTCATAATCATAATCATCATCAGGAGAGTTGGGGACTTCATCATCACTTACTTCTAAAGGTTTGACACGAACAGGTTCAAGAGATTTAGACAATAAAATGTCATTCACAATGACCTCGGCCTTGAGATGAAATTGACGAAGGAGCGCTTTCTGCTGATTTTTACTATCTATGTCCTTACAATCAGACATATAGTCAAATCTCCTTTCGGCACGATCGCGAGAAAGAGCAAGGGAAGTAGCAAGCGACCCATTTTCTTTGCGAAGTTTAGAGTTGTCTGACTTGAGAGTAGAAATAACGAGAGCGAAGCTTTTTCTCGAAATCTGCACAACAATTGAATAAGTAAAGATTAAAAGACAATCTTAAGGATTATGGGATTCATAAATGAATTAAGGTAGTCAAATAATATGACTACCTTCCTTTTGAGAAACAAGATCTTTGAATAAAAGGCGAACAATTATTTCCCAATCGGTCCATGGCGTCATCGAATGTGTCCCCAACTAAGCCCTCCCGGACGAGATCGCAAAGATTTTTCGTTGGAAATAAGTATGGCATTCTCGGTAACAAGCGAAGAATTGGATTTTTCTAGTGAGAACATTGATCCTTGAATTGGTTCGCTTTTACACTCAAGGATATTCTACCTTGAATAAGTTTATCTCTTTCGGCTGTAACTTCTTCAAGTTGACTCCTCAGCGTATGAATAGCTTGTCCTTGTTCTTCACATAATTTTTGACAAGCATTATATTGTTGCGAATAGGTCGCCACTTTGTTTAATAGAGAACGCTTTTCTTGAGAAAGAGTTCCGTTCTCATCGATAAAGTTTCCATTTCCAAATTAGCTTTATTCAAAGAATAAGAGAGGCGAGATATATCGTTACTTAATGAGTCTTGACTGCGAGCTAACGTGATGTTTTCTTTAGACAAATTATTTATTTGGTCGACAAAGCATATGAATGAAGATTATTTAAGTAGTTATATTGCTCCATCCAAGCGTCTCTCTCAACACGAACTTCTTCACCAATGGATTCCAATTGATATATCTCCATTATTCGTTTAGGTTTTGGGCTTGAAGAAGCGACAAGGGTTTGAGATAAAAAAAAAAAAAAAAAAAAAAAAAAAAAAAAAAATGGGGGTGGCGAGTATACCTTTTAACTCCTCATTCTTCTGCGAAGATTATCACGGTCTAGCGAGAGGTTGTGAAATTTTTGATTTTCAAGGTGGAAAGCTGTTACATTTCTCGGTCATAGCTTGGAGATCATTCCTCAATCTAGTGATTTCTTGAACCAAAGATGCTTGCGAAATCCTATCGGGACCAAGATGTTTACTTAGAATCTCGCAAACATCGGACTTGACGAGGTCGACGGAAGTTTTCTTGGCATCATTCACAAGATCTGAAAAGGACTTTGAGAGCCACTTCTATCCCTTCCAAGTTTTCTTTGGTAAGAGGGATTTGCTCGGATGAAGAAGTAATAATAGCGATGGAAGGAGGAGGCGGGGCATCTTTCATCAAGGCGTCGTCACGGGGAAAGGAAGTCTCGGGAAGGATGATGGTGGAGAAATGTTAGAGGCATGAATAGTAGGATTATTATGAGGAGCTTGATCTGCGAAGAGTTCGGGTATAGGAATCTTTGTCATTAATAATGTTCTCGCGAGAATCGACCAAGAAATCATCTTGCGATGATCTTGCAACCGGGAGAAGAAGGTGTAAAGGAGGAAAGGAAACACTTTGGGAGTAACGAGGCTTGGGTTGGCGAGGTCTTTTAGGAGTTTTGTCAATACTTCCATCATCCTGAATAACAAGTTAAATAAGAAACAGAGGCAACAATATATTGTTAATAAAAAACAAATGTTTCTTAAATACCTTGTCACTCGCGGGCTTTCTCTTTGAAGCCATAGATTTTACTCGCGAAGAGGGCTTTGATTGCGCAAGGGATTCTTGTTGCGAAGTAGATTTCGACGGCGAGCCCAAAGAAAGAAGAGGGTTCTTCACGGTAAATTTAGTTACTGGCTGGTTCTTGCTAAATAACAATGGCGAAAGGAAACTACAAAATTAATCATACCAGTGTGATTTTAACAAAGAAAGATAATCTCAAAATTAATCAACCACAAAATCGATCGAGATATGGAAAGATTAACAAACCTAGACGCCATGAGAACGACAAGCGATAAAAATGGTAAAGAAGATGGTGAGAGAAAATAGCAGGCCGACACTTGCGAGAATGATGAAGAAGAAGAACACTTGCAGAATGAAGAAGAAGAAGAACACTTGCAGACGATGAAGAAGATGAAAAAGAAAAGGAAAATTCTTCACAGGGGACACTCCTATAAATAGACGAGAAAAAATATTACGACCGGATAACATTAAATGCACCGGTAAAAGGGGTAAATATAGACACGTGTAAACGGTCACTACTAAATCCAAAAAAAAAAAAAAAAAAAACCAGGCAAAAGGAATTTCAGTAGGATCCAAATATCGCACAACATATTTCCTAACAAACGAGAAGAGCTTGCGAGATTGATTATTTTCCGTAACTCATGAGGCAAGAAATGACACTTCATATATATATTACAAAGAAGCTCCAGAACTTCGCCAAAAGAATAGAGGCAAGTACGTACTTTTCAAGAAAAGTATTCTTTCGCTCGTTCCTTCACCAATTAAAACCAAGGATTATTACAACAATGAATTTTTCCTTCAAATCGCTCTTCAAGCAATATTCAAGGAAAAAGAGGCAAGATGTAGGATCATAATATCGCAGCGGACAAGGTTCGCGGGATTAATAAACAGCGGTGTCGCGAGGGAGTCGCGAGGAGCTAAAATAAGCGACGCGATGAATAACGACAAACAAAACAATTGGAAGACATGAAACACTGGCGAGGGTTAAGAAGTGTCGCGAGAATGAATATTCGTGCACTTGCGACACTTCGCGAGACATTCCCGAAAATAAAGGATAGCTTAGCTGTCATCCACTATGTATTACCCTATATAAAGGGCTAAATGAGTCTGTGGAAGGGGGGAGATCTTTTTGAATTGTGAAGCAAGTCATTAGGAGAGAGAAAGTTTAAGAGCGCTTTAATTTCCAAGTGTAATTCTATTGTCTTGTGTAAACATTTCATGGAATCAATTAATAAATATTCTTGATCACACATCTTTCAATGGATTAGTCAAGCAAAAGCTGAGTAAGGGGTGTAGTGTGGGATTTCCTGCAACTACCTATTTGCACAATCGGTAGTTTCGTGATGTTTATTATATCTATCGATTGTGGTAGTAGTCCCAAATTCAAAATTTTCAAAATCAATGGAATTTTGGATTTCTCAAAGAAGAGAAGAACATAGTCACAATCGGTAGATAAAAAAAAATACCAAACTACCGATTATGAAGGGACGTATAACTACCATTACTAACTTCAAACAGTTAGAAGTTAAATCTAATTGTTATGTTATTTCTGCCCAAATCATTAATAGCGATACAAATTTGCTTCACTAAAAGTTTGCTTTTTAATTTCGAGAAATTGTTTTAAATTTCTATATTCAAACTGATTTCTTACTTCAAAAAACAACTTCTGAGTGTGTATCCAAAGGCGCCAAGAGCTCGTTAAAACCTAATGGCTCTAAGAGCAACTGCAGTGGGCGACTAAACCCATTTATTTGGTAAAAAAAACAGGCGTAACGGGACGGACCATCGACCAAATCCCAGACCATCGACTAAATCCCAGACTATATTTGGTCTGGGACCAAGACCAAACCCAAATTTTTAGTCGAGCGAACGTATAATTAACGCCCCACACCAGCGAACGTATAGGTAACGCCCCACAACAAAGGGCATAAAGTTAACGCCCCACACCGGGCGATAACTATACGTTCGCTCAGCTTTTTTTTTTTAATATGTTGGGGTTGGGCATT
This sequence comes from Papaver armeniacum, assembly GCA_023531295.1. Taxonomy (NCBI): domain Eukaryota; kingdom Viridiplantae; phylum Streptophyta; class Magnoliopsida; order Ranunculales; family Papaveraceae; genus Papaver; species Papaver armeniacum. The sequence continues at coordinate 22,268 of JAJJWW010005574.1, read as the reverse complement.
ATACCTTCGCCCCATCATTTGATATTTGTTCTCTTGAATGGGGCGGGCATTATACCTCCGCCCCATAAACTTTTTTTTTTTTTTTTTTTTTCCCAAGCACGTGAACAGGATCTCGCTCCATCGGGCGAACTTATAATGTACGCTCCACCATCGGGCGAACTTATAAATCACGCCCAACCAAATTTAATCTTCTGCCCGTAGTGTCACAGCACGGACTAAACCCAAATTTTAGTCTTTTTTTCCCTCTTTGGTCTTTGGTTATGCTCGCACCACTGCAGTTGCTCTAATGACACTAATCTTCAGGGCTGCATTTAACGGTAAATCATATGACGCTAGCTTAATTCAACCTTGAATCAAGAGAAAGCCTCGAGGAGAATTTTGCGGATAATGGGGATAACTTTGTCTCGTGACACTGATAAGTAGTCGTACTCAACGAAGTGGTCCCCACTTTTCCTCACTCTACAGTAGTCTACAGTTTGGTGGGGACATTGTGTTTATTAGGCATTTCTACTTCACTTTTTCTTCGTTTTCACAAGTTTTTTATCAACTTTTGGTCGGTCTTCCATCAAACACCATACATAAACTTGCAAATTCACTTTATTACCCTCTCACTCTCTCATGACTCATGAGTCTTCATTTCTCCTCGGCTTTCTGCGTTACTAGTCCTGAGTAAGAGAGATAGAATCCCCATAAAAGCAAACCAACAAAATCAAAAACCACTAAAATCCATTTCTCTCTTTCTCTTACTTTTTTTCTTTCACTTTCCATCTCTCCGAAGTTTTCTTTCTCACATTTTCTTCTCTAAATTTTGAATTTTTCAACAAATCACCTTTCCATTTCCATTTCTAATCCTTTTGCCGCTCTTCGCCTTCTACTTCTCCTCCTCTCCTTCTCTTCTCTGTGAACTCTGTCAAAGTTCTTCAAAGAAAAAGAGATTGTCTCTGTAAATGTGTGAGCTTATTACTATTATTTTAAATCTGTTTTCTCAGAACATTTCTGTGATCGATTTTATTGGTATGTTCTTTTACTTCTTCTTCTCTCTCTCTCTGTTTATTATTACTATTTTATTTTATTTTAAATTACTGAAATGAATATGGGTAGATATTTTTTTATTCTATCTTGTTTTTGTCTCATAAACTGTACTTTGAACTAAGTTTCTCCTCTCCCCTTCTCTTCATTCCTCTTCTTTTCTTTTTCTCAAAGCTCACATTCTACTTGTTTACGGGAATTTGATCTTGTTGAGCTGTTTGTTCTGATGCGATTCACTGATTTTAGTGTCACCGTCTTGATTTTAGGTAAAATTTGTGCTCATTTTTGTTTAATTTTCTGATCTTGTAGGTTTTACTTACACAATGTGTGTTACTATGTTGTTGAAAACCTCTCAGATAGTTTTAACTTTTTAGTTCGATGTAAGTGTTTCTGGAACTGCTTAGGTTTTCCTAGTTTTGACTGGGTTAGGGATTAGTTTAGTATTGTTCTCTAGTGAAAGAGGAATTAGACACAATGTGGCTGATGGTTAGTGATAATACTGTAGTAAGGTTTTCGAGGGGAATGTTGTGGTCGATTTTAGTAAACTGAGATTCATTTCTTAGTGTTGCAATTTCTGTGTTCTTGTAGATCCTCAAAAGATTTGGGGATGGAAGAATTACTCGCTCATTGCCTGGAAGTAACGATGCATTGTATACAAAATGCTGTTTTTTCAGTGGCGAGCGGCTATAGCATAGGATTATTATATTTTTGTTCCACTCAAATTTTACTATAGATTCGTTCTTTGCTTTTGTGATTTTATAGAACTCTTGATAGTTCTTGATAGTTTGTGTGTTTTTCGTTGTTGTAAATTTGGACTACTTTGAGCTAAACTTTCATGTTTATGTTGATGATTTCGAGTACTTTTGATGAAACTGCAGAGGGAGATACTGCAGGAATTTGTTATAATGGAGCAATATGAAGTGCTGGAACAGATTGGAAAAGGGGCTTTTGGTTCTGCACTTCTTGTGAGGCATAAGCATGAAAAGAAGAAGTAAGGACTATCCTTAAAGTTTAATTGATGTGTTACTGTCCTAGCTATTGCATATGTAGTTTTGGACGTTTATCTGACATTTACATCATAATTCTGCTTTTTAAAGGTACGTTTTGAAGAAGATTCGTCTTGCCCGACAGACAGATAGATGCCGAAGGTCCGCACACCAGGAGGTGGGTCTTATACTTCTGTTTAAAACCAAATGTGTGTGTTTTTGGTGCAGATTTTGGTCAAGCTTATAAGTAGTTAGTTAATCAAGTTATTCCAGTTTGCCTATTACATTAGAGGAGCTCTTTTCATAGTGGATACTGAGTACCTGATATGATTTTGTAGTGTCAGCAAAGAATTTATTTGTTGGAACATGTCCAGAACATTTTATAATTTCCATATATATGTGGTATCTTCATGCCATATTTTAGGCCGTTACCATTCTGATTTCCTTTTTCTCTTAATCTGTATAGATGGATCTTATTTCCAAAGTACGGAACCCATTTATTGTGGAGTACAAAGATTCCTGGGTAGAGAAGGTCAGTTTTTCTGTAGAAAATTGATTATCCTTTTACCTACATTGGGCTTAGATTGGTTGGATTTCTTACTTGGAAATTTAACACATTATTAGCAGGGTTGCTACGTGTGTATCATCATTGGTTATTGTGAGGGTGGAGACATGTAAGTTGCTCTTCCTGTTCAAGTAAAATTGTAATATATTGTGTGAATCAACAGGCCTCAGCATGATTTCTCCATGATTCATGTTCTCCTGTTAAACACCGGTACTACTTCCTTTGATTATGCAGGGGTGAAGCTATAAAAAGAGCTAATGGTGTTCACTTTTCTGAAGAGGTGCATTACTTTTCCTCTACATGAGCTATTATGGAATATCTGCAATTGCAAGGTTCTCAGTCCTTACTGTTTGTTAGTTCATATTGTGTACAGAAACTCTGTAAGTGGCTTGTGCAACTCCTAATGGCTCTGGATTACTTGCACAGAAATCATGTTCTTCATCGTGATGTCAAGGTCAGTGGCAGCTCTCATACTGTGCATATTGATTCATATATTAAGTTGTTATACATTGTCTTGGGATACTCTTAAATTGTCTGTACTGATACTGCTTTGGCAAAATGTCTCAGTGCTCGAATATATTCTTGACAAAGGATCAGGACATACGTCTAGGTAAGTGATCCTACTTTCTAACTGTTTAAGTCTTCGTGGATGACTATAAATAAATTCTATCCACCTACTGCAATGATTTTCCTCCTTAATGTCCGACTTAATTAATCCGTTGGACTACAGGTGATTTTGGATTGGCAAAAATGTTGACTTCTGATGACCTAGCCTCTTCTGTGAGTAACGCGGCACTGCTAAAAGTTTTCTTGATTAGTTCAAGTTCAGTCTTTTGCTTGCTTGTTTACAATGAGGGCCATTTGGCTCACAATGCAGGTCGTGGGAACTCCCAGCTATATGTGCCCTGAGCTTCTTGCTGATATTCCTTACGGTTCAAAGTCAGATATTTGGTCTTTAGGTAAACAATTTAAAGAGTTGTTTATCCTTTATGGCATTATCAACTTGTTACAAGTTCTCAAAATTAAGTTTACATTTTCCGACCATGTTTATCTCCAGGATGCTGCATATATGAAATGGCTGCTCATAAGACTGCTTTTAAAGCTTTTGTAAGTTGCCATCTTCCAAGGCTCTTTATTGAAATAAGCCCTGCATAATTATTTCAGTTGCCGTTTTATTAAATGATGTTGTTTTATAGCAATAGAAATCCAGTGCTGCACAACTTTTTTTATTCTTTGATTCGCAAAGAATAAATTTATTGATCAAAAAGGAGAGGGTACAAGAGGCTTGAACCGCCCTAGACAAAAAGAAAACAAGATAAAGCAAAAGCAAACAGTGCTTCTTTGTTAATTGATGCTGTTCCATAGCACTAGAACTTCAGTCCATTATTACTCTGAGAAGACTAACTAGAGTTTTGCATGCATAGTTCCTTGTTTCGTTAGTTGGTGTCTCAACTTCCTATTCTGTGCACATTTGTCACATAGCTAAAACTACCTTTGGAGTGCACAAAGAGATACATCATAGACATTTGTCTTTTGCGTTTCAAGAACATAGTGTACTTTTTCATGAATCTTCTGCCTTCTGATCAGGATATGCAAGCTCTCATCAACAAAATAAACAAGTCTATTGTGGCACCTCTTCCAACCATGTATTCTGGTGCACTGTAAGTTCACGTCTATCTCCCCCCTCTTTAATGCAAGCAAGCTAAATCAAAAATCCTTACCCATTTTTGGTTCAACTAAAGGAATTTGGTTCACCAAACGGAATAGGGACCAAAATGCTTAACGGAATAGGGATCATTTGGTTAACAAATCTCAATATGGACTGAAATGCCTAACAGAATAGGGTCTTAAAAATAAGAATATGTGAAATCGTATATTTACAGAAATACCATTTTTATAAAAATGATGATAAATATTTTAAAACTTCATATCTTCCAAATGGTACGTCGGATTTTTATGAATTTATATATTTGGAAAGCTCTTTGAATCACCTACGCAGCGAGTATAAACAACTATATCAAATTTTTACTTTTTTATATATTTATAGTTCTCCAAAAAAATACTAGCTATAATTTAAAGGTAAACTGAAAGAGCCTATATACTTTTTACATGTTGCCTATATGATGCTCAAATACTTCATTGATATACTATAAAATTACTTATAGATTTTAGTTTCGGATACGAAAGATTGTCTCCGTTCATTAAAAGTGATATTTTCATTTCTTTCATTTTTACCTAATAATAAACCAAATTGAAAAATAAAATGAAAGTACTACTTTTTCAGAAATGGAAGGAAAAATTAAGAAAAAGTAATGTTGCCGACGTGCATCGCACGTGCTCACTACTTGTAACTATAATTTCAGCATTCAATTATCTTTATATGCTTGTCGGGTTCGTGCCAGGTTGTACATTGACCATTACATTTGTAACATTGAGGATGTTCCTGCAATTATCTTCATTGTTACCCCACAACCCTACCAATGCATATATATTGCCCCGGTTATAAAATGCAATTTTAAGACAATTACATGAAAACACAAACATGTCCTAGAGTACTTAACTGTCAAGTTAATGACTTGATATATTTCATTGGTGCTAATCTGCTTTCTTGTTTCCATGTTCAGCCGGGGACTCATTAAAAGCATGTTGCGGAAAAATCCAGAACTTAGGCCTAGTGTATGTGTTGTGCTGCTATTCCATTCTGATTTACATTCATACTTGCGAAGTAACACAGTTCCTCTTAAATTGTATCAAACTGTAGGACATTTTTGTGTCATATTCTGCTTTACATTTCTTTTCACTTCAAAGCATACTTTTTCGTTGTCTCAGGCTGCAGATCTGCTGGCACACCCACTGCTTCAGCCTTGCGTTCTAAAGATACATCTGAAACTTGAGAATCCTAGATATAATTCATTGCCCGCAACCTGGTCCGAATCTAATCAAACAAGGAGAACTAGATTCCAAGAGCCAGAAGATTCTTCTTGCACAGATAGAGACAAACGGAGATCATTGACTAACAATAGAATTCTGAATCCAAGTATATATGGAGCTGATCATGACTCTCAGTGTTCAACACAGATAATGCAGGAGTTTTGTGGTTATGTAAACCAAAGGTTAGAGGGACTGTCAGTGAATAGCAGCCATGAAGTGATAGGTGTAGATAAGGTCATAACTGGGAAGACTTCCAATTCTGTTAGGACACCAAGAATGACTCCATCAAAAGCTTCTGCAACACCTAGGAGACGAACAGAGCCATCAAAAAAAGCTCCAAACCGTGAATATGTAAGCAGATCAAAATAAAATTTTAGTATATTATTGAACCCTTTATGGCGCTGTCTCTTCTGCATTCTATATCATGTCCCAAGTCGCATGCTGCAAGAATCTTGAAGATTGAAACTCCATTAGAGATTATTAAGGCGTCATTTCCTTGTTGGAACCTAACTTTATACTTGTGTTTGTGTACTCAGCTCCCAGTATCGGGCACTCCAGCAAATAAATCTGCTCGGCCATCTCGTAGAGCTTCTCTGCCGTTGTCTACACCTATGAGACCTAATGTCAGTCTCCTCCACCGCATGAACTCACCGGATGTCTCTGTAAATGCTCCAAGGATCGATAGGATGGCAGAATTCCCATTGGCTTCATCAGAGGACCCTCTTTTCACAACCCGTAGAGCTTCGTCATCTATACAGGGCTCTTCTACCTCCCCGCATTGTGCGGATCAGTCAATCACGAAAGACAAATGTACAGTTCAGGTTCATGACAGAGCCGTTAGCAGAGCAAGTTTCTCTGATGTCTGGCAAGGGATTAGGCCGAGCTCCTTTCCCTTGGATTGGGAAGATGTGAGTGAATGCTCCGATAGGAATCCAACTGTTGGGACTTCACACCGTGGTTCTTTTGAATTCAGGCAACGGAGATTCGACACCTCATCTTACCAACAAAGGGCTGAGGCTCTAGAAGGGTTGCTTGAGTTCAGTGCGCGATTGCTACATCAGGAGAGGTTTGAGGAACTTGGTGTACTATTGAAGCCATTTGGGCCTGGGAAGGTATCTCCTAGGGAAACAGCTATTTGGTTGACCAAGAGCTTCAAGGAGACTACAGCCAAGAATAGCCAATGATAAACCGGACACTTGCGCCTTGTATTTTGACGCTGTTGTTGAAAATTTAGATTTAGGCCTAACAGTGGATGTCGCTTGCAACAACCTAGGATTAGCTTCTGGTGTCGCTTGAGTTTTTGCATTCCTCCCATCGCTTCGAGTTTTTGCATTCCTTAAAGAGTTTTTTCATTACATTACATGGCACTGGACGTTGGAATATATACTGAAATTCTAATATTCCCAAATCTGGTTTTGTTTGGGGTGTACAACGGGGCCATGCTGGCGGTAGGTTAGTCAGGATATAGCTTCTTAAAATTGGTAGGTTAGAGCAACCACAACGGGTGAGTAAACCTATTTATTTGGTAAAAAAGCGAGACGTAGTGGGACGGACTATCGACTAAAACCCAGACCATATCCAAATCTCGGACTATATTTGGTCTGGGACCAAAGACTAAATCCAAATAGTGAAAAATACTTGAATCCCCCTACTATATGGGTTCAACATATACAAGCCCCTCAAAGTGGATCCTCCACTATCAACTCCACACTTTCTATTTTTGATATTTCTAGGCCCGTAACTTTTATTTTTGGGGCCTGGTTTTGAATTATCCCTGATTGTTGACGTCAAGCTTTCATTTCATTAATAAAGTAAAAATACCCAAAATAACCTCCAGTATTTATATTCGTTTTATAACGAGAAACAAATGCAAATCCAACTCGGGTTAGGTTTTAGCTCTCTATTCTCTTCTCTCGATTAGCTCTCGATTATAACAGTAGCAGAATTAGGTTGATTTCTTCTACACGAATTGTTGCATTGAAGAACAAGAGGTCGTTAATCTGTTGCTGTGTTGAAGACGAGACGAAGAACAAGGATTCATTGTTGCTTTTTCTCAATTTTTATTGATGTTATTCATTGGATTTATCACATTATAAATAGAGATATAGAAATCAACGTAGGTACGAATGATTCAACTGATTTTTGATCTAGTTTTCAATTCAACTGATTTTTGATTGTTACAATTGCGATCTAGTTTTTTCACATTTTTTATTTGGTTTTGATACTGAGTATGTTTTTGTTGATGCTTACACATGTTTGGTTGATACCGAGAAGAGGGATAGTAAGAACATTGTTTCAGAAGTAAGAAAACAACAAATCTAGGTAATAATTTTATTTTGTTTTTATTTCGAGATCTGTTTTCAAATTTTTTTGAATTATTTGTTCTTCTTCCATGTCTGATCTCGTTAATTTTTGTTGTCTTGAGAGGAGTATGAAGAAACAATTTTGTTTCAATAGAACAAGTTCGATTTGATTTGTTGGACATCTTTGTTTTTTGTTACGGGATGTGTAACTTTAGGTTACACATATATATCCCGTTGTATTTTTAAGCATGTGTAAGGAAGATGCGAGATGTTATTTAGTTGCGGCATGTGTAATTTTAGTTTACACACATATATCCCGTTTTGTATTTTAAGCATGTGTAAGGAAGATGCACATGTTTTTTAGTTGTAGCATGTGTAATTTTTGTTTACACATATGTATCCTGTTGTATTTTAAGCATGTGTAAGTTGAAGTTACATATATATGTCCTGTAACATGTTTATGTGTAAATAGGTGTATCATCTGTATCTTTTAATCATATTTAGCTTGCCGCATAGAATATACTTCTCACGAGGGGGCAACGCCCCCGAGTGAATTGCGTTCGTTTTAAAATTTTGATATTGTTATTGTGTGTATTGATATTTTTTAGGTTTTCATGGATTCCGTTAGTTGCGCTTCTTTGTTAGTTGCATTGCTTGTTGTTCGCTACTTTTCGATTTTATTACCTCTGCGTGTTAATACGATATCGACTTGAAGAGTTTAAGGAACAAGTTTGCCGGGAATGGAAGCAGTTTACTCCTCTTGGTATTACTTTCTTCTTTCGAGAAAGTGGGAAAGATTTCCCGCTTGACTGTGATTTTTCGTTGCAAGCTCTTATATCCATCACAAATAGTAAACAAAAGACCAGGTGTTGATATTTTCTTGCAAAATGTTCCTCGTGTGGCCTCTTCCTCCGGCTCTAGGGCGATTCTTCTATTTCTAGCGGGTCTAGTAGTATGTGTTCATCCAAAAACAATCTTCTTGTTGGAATGTATTTGGAAGATAAAAGCAAGCTGCGAAACCTTTGTTATCGGATGGTTGGCCCAAGGTTCTTGGTGAGATTGGTCATGTGTTTGTTGAAGGAGTTAAGCAAGTCAGGGTTGCTTACACCAAGTATCGTCTTCGCACTTGGTTTCAAAATGATTGTAACTCACAATGAGCGTTCTAGGTTCACGGCTAAGTGTGCGAGATGAAAATGCGGTGGAAATTCCATGCGGCTTCTATTGATGAGAGGAACGAAATGTTTCAGGTAGGTTTTATTGTTCTGTCATCTAATGCTTAGCACATGTTATGTGTTGTTACAGTATGTGTAACTTTGGTTTACACATGATGTTTTTTGCACCATATTGTTTTTTGGTTGAATTTTTTATATTTTGTATTAACATCTCCAGGTCAGGTCTTATAACCCTGAGCACATTTGTGATGCTGGTGGGCGCAACTTGAACCAAACATACTCCACCAGCTTCTCGTCTAGTTTGATTGAGGAACAAGTTCGCAAAAATCCTCACAAGAAGCCCAACCAAATTGCTGCTGATTTCCAGACCAATTATGGGATTAACATGGAGTACTATCAGGCATATAATGCTAGGGAAAAGGTTTATGAGACGATTTATGGCGACGATGTCAAGTCCTACTCGCATTTGGTATGGTATATTAATGCTATAAGGAAACCAACCCTGGTAGCGTGATAAAGTTTGAACGTGAAAATAAACAGTTCAACGGATTTTCATCGCATTTGCCGCATGCATCAAAGGGTACCGGTTTTGTCGTGCAATGGTATACTTGGATACTACTTTCCTTCTTGGTACATTCAAAGGTTGCTTGATGGCAGCTCTTTGGGATCAATGGTGGTAAAGGTATGTTTTTTTTTTTTTTTTTTAACAACTTCGTTGACAAATAACCGAGAGTTACACATGTGTAACTCTCGATTACACATTACTTTACCCGAGTGTGTAACTAAGAAAATATCATCTCGTAGCCCTTAAGTTACACATTTGTTTTAGCATGTGTAACTTGTATTTACACATTGTTTCGTTTGTGTGAAACTTATTATTCTTCGATTATGCACAATTTTTTTTGTAGGATTTTTCCCCCTTGCTTTTGCACTAGTCGATTCTCGAGACTATCGACAACCGGGAGTGGTTTTTGAGGAATTTGATGAAGTTGTTGGTGATGGGAGGCCAATCACCTTCCTTTCGGATCGCCATGAAGGACTCTTGCGGGGTGTTCCACTTGTCTATCCGAGATGGGTTCCACGACTCGCTACTATCATTTGACGAAAAATATACCCATCACCTGCAACAGATCCTAGGTATTCGCTTGTGATGGACCATTTCCGAGAGGCGACATACGCACTCTCACCCGAAACCATGCGAAAGCCATACGAGAAGATTAGAGACTTGAACTGCAATTGGGTGGCTGATTACATCGAGACCATACCACCCGAATCATATGCGAATGCCTATTTCAAAGGTTGTCGTTATGGACGAACATCTAGTACTCTAGCGAGAATCGATCAATAGTCGGGTTCGGTTCACAAGAAGATGCCCGCATCTGCTCTTCTTGATCGGGTTAATTAAGTGTGTGTGTGTGTTTTGTTGTTTGTTTGTCTTTTTATTTCATGTTTTGTCACTTTATGTATTCATCATTTTTTTTCCTTTTCGATTAGGAGGAAAATAATGTGTTTGATGGCGAGAGCGTCGTGAAATTGGTGCTAATATGATGACTCCATTAACCCCGAGTACGAAGAAAAGCTTGTGGCTCTTCAAGATGAAGGTTTGGCTTGGGAAGTATTGGTTGCTAGTCCTACCGTGTTTGAAGTTATTAGCGAAAGGTCTCACATGGTGGACCTCGAACACGAGACTTGCACCTGTCAAAGGTTTGGTTTCTTATGCTTTTTCTTCTCTCTGTATGTTCTTTTTCTCCTTTTAAGATTAGATATATGCATGTGTAAATACTAGTTACACATCTATTTTGCAAGTGTAACTTAAAGATACACATCCCGTATTTGCACTGTAACTATCTAATTTTGAGTGTTTTATGATTTGTATGTGCAACTAACGATTTTTTGTTTGTTTTTGTTTTTTTCAAGGTGGCGCGTATATGGTTTTCCTTGTGCTCATGCTCTTGCAGCCATACGGAAGATTAAACGTGAGGCTATTGATTTCATTTCACCATATTTTACAAGCGACTATTTTAGGAAGACTTATATGCATGCCATCCAGTAGATTCCCAACTACAACAGCTGTTGAATATCATCCGAGATAACACCATCATCCCGCCTACCGTGAAGAAGCCACCGGGTAGACCCCGAAAGAGGATTATAAGTAAACGTGAGAAAAAGGTGAAGAGAAAAGTTCGTTGCAGCAAGAATCGCAAGGAAACATGTCACAACAAGGCGAGTTGCGGGAATCCTCGGAAGTTCACACCTCACTAGATTGAGCCTACCAAAGTTCATTTCTGCAAGTAATGATTTTATGTGTGGATTCTTTTTTTGTCTTGGATTGTTTCTTTTTTAGTTTTCTTGATTTCGGTTCGCATGGACCAAACGTTTTTATTTTTACGCAACGTTGATTATGTGCAAGGATCTATTCATTCATATTTTATATTTTGTCGGTTAACGGTTGAAATGCGCTTTATTCTATTTTTTTGATTTATTGTGTATGTCGATCGGTGGTCAAATGCTTGTGTAACTTCGATCGGATGTGTAACCGTAAGTTACATCATTTGTTAATGCATGTGTAACATTAGCTTACACATGATAAATGCTCTGGTTTAAATTTATTTTATTTTGATTTATTGGGCAAGTCCGATCAATGGCTTGTGTAACTTCAGTTTACACTCAAATATATGGATGTGTAACCAGAAGTTACACTGCTGTGAATGCATGTGTAATATTAGGTTACACATGATAAATGCATATGTAAACTCAGGTTACACCTAAAGCATCATGTTAAGATGTGTAGTTACTTACCCTGTTGCATACTTTATGAAACACATACAATGTTGTAAAAGTTCTAACAAGATAAAAGTTTTTAATTCAAAGAATTTCAATCCAAAAATATTTTCAAAACCAAGAACCTGCTAAAATCTACTAACTGATGAAATTTAAAAGTTTCTAACAACATATTTTCCAAGTCTAACATCTGTTTGTGGCTAACAACATATTTGCTAGTATAGATTTTTTTCTAATCCTAATGACTGCTTTTACGCATCTCTGAATGGATCCGAAATAATCTTGTATAGCATGCTTCCTCTCATGCGGTTCAGCTTGTCAGTCCACCATAGCATCATACTTGAGGTTAATTTTTTGTCAAGTGGTTTATTCTTCATCCTGATCTTCATGTAATTGCATACACATGGAAGACAGTCAGGAATTGTACCTTGTGGGGGCGAAGCCATATACTTGGCGTTTTCATTCATCCCAAGATCATAAGGACACAAGAGTCTCAGTTCTGTAGTAATTGCAAATGCATATTTCTTGGCTTGATTAAGGTGTTCACTCCGAGTTGCTTAACGTTTGATGAGTTCATGTAGGACCAAGCATTAGAGCTCTTCAACTCATACTCCAGCAGTGTGTAGTGTGTGTTGTTGTTTCACATTGGGGCGAAAAGTCTGACTGCATCGTTCTTGTACTTGACATACTCCTTCGCAAGCTTTGGAATCCAAAATTTCTTGAATTCTCCGTAATCGTTCAAGTACGTGATCTGCAAAAACCATTTGGAATGTCAAACTCACATTTTTAATCAAAAGTTTTAAAAATGAACAAGTGATTATGTAAACCGAAGTTACACATAGGGGCTTGGGTTTTTCACTAGAAAAATAAGAATGTGTAACTTCAGATTACACATTATAAATGTTTGTGTAACTTCAGATTACACATTATAACCGCATTTGTAACTTCGGTTACACATTATAACTGTTTTCCGACATAAAAAAATCATAATCTTACAACACACACTACACATTATAAATGCAATAAGATTTCAAATGTATCGAAGTACTTACGTATGCTTGTGGCGACAGGAATATCGCTTTGTCATACTTGTCGTTAGAGTTCATCTTTGTCCTCAATCTGCTGATGTAGAAGTCGATGAATTCGACTCCAAGAAGTATTCTTTCTTGGTAAGTCAGAGCATTAGTTCTCCGGATATATTAAACAGTGGGTACCATTTTCGTCGCATTCAATCCAAGTAATGTCTCGCATTACAAAGAAGTAAACTATTATTAATCAACATAATAGAATCAAGTAGTAATATACAACAATCAATAACGAGAATCAAGCCTACTTGGAGTCAAGCTACTTACGTTTTCGGATGAGTATGGAAATATTCAAGCACTTTCTCCTTTTTCTCGCCTTCCGGCCTTTCGATAACTTCAAACCTTTCACATCCTTTCTCATTGTTCCATCATCTTCTTGACAACCTCATCCATTCTTTCTTCTTACGCTCCCGGAACTGCGTCCATTCTTTCTTTTTCCACTTCGAAGGCGTGGTCATTCTTTCTTCATTAACACTCTTCTTAATCTTCTTCGTCCTCTTTTCATACCGCTTGGATCTTGTGTTGGAATTTTTCTATTCCTCGGACACGTTGTTGTATGAATGCTTTGGTTGGTTTTCTCTTATTGTATTCGCAACTTCCTTCAAAGAACTCTCCCTGCCGGGTAGTGGAGTTTTATCTATTCCAAGGCTAAAAAGTTCCCCTGTGTTGTAGCCTGCAAACAAATATAGGCGAATCTCGATAAATTAGCACATGTATGTAGCTTAAAGTTACACAAGCCAAAATAATAATGTACTGTGTGTAACCTCAAGATACACATGCTTTTTACAATGTGTAATTTGAAGTTACACTTCCATTACGAACAAAACAAGCCAAAATAATAATGTAATGTATGTAACCTCAAGCTACACATGCCTTTTACAATGTGTAACTTGAAGTTACACTTCCATTACAAACAAAACATAAAGGAAAAATAAAACGGAAGAGTGGTTACCACTTGAGCTAGGTTCTCAGCATTCTCCATCACCGCAGTCCGGGTTCACTTTTGTTAATGTCACCGACAATCTCATCAAGCATTTCACTCACTTCAACATCCGTCATATCGGTAGGGTTAGCTCCTAGTTGCACCAATCAGTAGGTCCGAGCATTGTCGGCCGTGTTTGCGGTGTTGTAGCAGATTATCACCATGGAGTCCTCAAACCGTGTTGAAGCAAAACTTTCTTCAATAGTTTACGATGTTGGCTGAGTTACGTGATCGAAACCAAACCGTCACTTGATTCGCGGTGTCTCTTCAATGACATTTGCATCATCACCTATGGCTTTCTCACGCGGCTCAACCACAACACCACCTTCTCGCATCTTTCTTTTTGCCTCATCGTGCATGCGTCTCTTCATCGCCTTTCTTCTGCGCCTCATCAACAACACCTGCAGTAGTGCGCTTTTTCTTACTAGCGGGCTTCTTCTTTTGATAAGCCTTGCGCCCCTCTGCAGAAGTTTGAGCTTGCAGAATTTTTGGCGTATTTCCAGCTGCCAAGCTCATACATGGAACTGCACAAGCATTGAAATGAGAATTAGGATGATGATTATGATGTTAAATTTTTTTTAATAAAATTTCAAGAAGAATACATCATGTGTGATTGACTGGCTTGGATAACTAGCATGTGTAACTTCATGTTACACATGAATATGGCATGGATACCTAGTGTAACATGCAGTTACACATGCATCTAACTAGTGTAACCAGAAGTTTCACATGCATATAGCATGTGTAACTAGGGATTACACATCCATATGATTAGTTTACTCAACAATAATCAAGTGTAATCAAGTTAAACAAGCATATTAAAACCGAACAACTAAAATATGAACCTAAAAGATTCAAAACCTTAGTGTCAAATAATTGGGTACCTCTATCAAGTTAAAGAAGCATATTAAAAATGAACAACTACTTACATTCTTCATGGAAGGATTTTTCCGTGTCATCTTTCTCTTTCTCTTGCTCGCCCTCTTTCTCGGACTCTTCTTCTTCATGTTCTCCATGCGCAGTAGCTCCATCTCCTTGTTGATCGGTTGCTCCATGCAAGAACTCTACTTCTTCATGCTCGGTAGCTCCACGATCGCACCTCCATGTCCAAAGATCTTCATGTTGCATAAACTCTTCCCGGTCACTTTGTAAGGATCAATACCCATTGCTTGCATAATTTGGCAACTAAAATTGTGAATCTTGAATTCTGTTGTTCTGAAAGGTCCCCTTCTGATATCCCTTCTCTGGCAATTCCATACACTGCTTTAAACATTGCTTGGTTTGCTTGCGCTTCTCTTTCGAGTTGGCCATTCTCAATGGTTTGCGCTTTCAGCCGACTTTGCAGGTCGTCCTTCTTTGGGTACCACGGTTGATATACGTAGCTGCTTCTCAAGCTGTGAAAACTCAGCCACAAAGCTAAGAGTTGGCTGCAATTAACAGATGGAGAGGTTAAAAAGAGATAGCAAAAACAGTTGAACTTTCTAAATATACAAATTCAGTTGTATGTGTAACTTAAAGTTACATAAGCAGATTTTTATGTGTAATCTATAGTTACACATATAAATTTAATTCACCTGTGTTATATTTGCATGTGTAACTATAGGTTACACAAGCACATTTAAATGTGTAAGTTATATCTAAATTATATTTATATTACCATAAATTTACAAAACATAAACCAACTAACACTTACCGAAAACTGTGTCATGT
Organism: Papaver armeniacum; assembly: GCA_023531295.1. NCBI lineage: Eukaryota > Viridiplantae > Streptophyta > Magnoliopsida > Ranunculales > Papaveraceae > Papaver > Papaver armeniacum. The sequence continues at coordinate 6,724 of JAJJWW010005574.1, read as the reverse complement.
CTGTTATGGAAATGTAATCCGAAATCTGGTATAGATCCCACCTTCCAACCCGCGGGATATCTTCTTCGTGGTTTGCAACTTTCGTGATTGAGCCTTTTGGTGCGTGTTCAGCAAACAATATCTGCAACATATATAAATATTAATTAGTCAAGCAATTAATATTAAAATATCCTGAACGTAACACTAAAAGTGCTGGAATAGAAATTACACACAATCTTTACCAGTAAGTCCGCACACAAAGCCTTCACATTTGCCAAGCAATTAATATTATCATGAATTTCTTCAAACAAGTGCTCGTGTATTAAGTCAGGCCAAGACACCTTGAGCACCGTCTCATATGTTTCAACGATACTAAGATATTTGACGTTCACTCCATTAGCATTTATGTCGCCAAAAAATAATACACAACAAAGATAAAAACCTATCAAACAAACTAGATCCTTCTCATCAATTTTCTTTCTTTTCCCACTTTTGCTCCTTTTGGTCATAAGTTGTTTTATCTTCTCTAAAATTTTTGTCTTAGTCACATTGTCGATTTGTTTAGACTTAATATCGGTGAAGAACTTGTCAGCAAAACATTGTCAATCAAATCCTTATGAGAAAAGTTCTTTAATAGCTTTTGACCCTTTCTACTTCCAATCCTTTGCATGTAAAATAAACCAGACTTTGCCCGGTGTAGACTCTATAAACTTATCATCACCAAACTTGAAAGAACAAGGTGTGTCACAATCCATATCAAAGCAGTTAAAAAGCTTCAAGACGCCGCTTTTGTTGGTAGTGATTTGTTTTGTTGTACTTGGTACAACTGGATCATACTCATCGTAATACATCATTACGAGCTTACCGTAAGCAACTCTCAAAAGATATCTCTGAGCCCTATCAGTTAGTCCTATAGGTTTTATCACCTTTACCAAATCCTTAACGGCATTCAAGGATTGCCTTAATTTTCCTGTACACATCACACACAAAAATAGTATGAGTCAGTATTTTGTGTACTTATCAAATACACTCCTTTATAACCGCAAAATCAAAATCATGTCACAAACTATGTGTATTTGCCAAGTACACAAACTGAATCATTTCTATTATGTGTTGTGTAACCTCAATTTACACATTCATATGAATCGTATTTCTTTGTGTAACTATAAGTTAGTCACACCACAAGGCAAGTCACAGGTGAGATTTTGAATGTGTAGCTTGTAGTTACACAGTCAATTGGCAAGTTAGTGTTGAGATTTTCAATGTGTAAATTATAGTTACACATACACAAATCAATCAATATATAAACCATTGTAGAGTCATTGGTGAGATTGTTTAAAGTGTAACTTATAGTTACCCATGCCCTTTGCAAGTCAGTGTTAAGATTTTCCATGTGTAAATTATAAAGGAATGAATGATTGAGGCCCCTGACATGAGATTTCAAATGTGTAAATTATAGTTACACAGCTCCTTGGCAACTCGGGCGACATCTTGAATGTGTAACTTACGATTATATCGGCTCATTAATAAGTGTAACTTCAAGTTACACACTCAATATACATACCACAATACAGTCAGTGGTTAGATTTTGAATGTGTAACTTAAAGTTACACAGGGCCTTGTTTGTATATTTAAACATTCAAAGGCATTTTTTCACTAGCATGATACCATAACAACACATATACTCAAATAATTTCACATCTAAGTACAAAACATTGTCAATCACTACTAGTTACACATCCTAAACACAACCAATTTTTTATGTGCAACTACTAGTTACACATCCCAAGGCAAGTCGGTGGACAGGCTCATTTGGTATGTGTAAGTGTAAGTTACACAATCAATATACAAACCACAACACAGTCGGTGGTGGTATTTTGAGTGTGTAACTTATAGTTACACATGTCCTTTGTCTATGTAGTTACATATTCACAAGTATTACATGAGAAACAAACAAGAGACCATGATAACAATAGTTTTCACATCTTAGTACACGTAATTGTATCATCTTTTCCGTGGGGATTCATTTTTCCTTTCACCATTTTTATTTCAAAAGAAAATTGATTCTCGAATCTGCGATTGATGAAGTAATAAAATCAAGTTAGTTGATTGCAATTCAACTTAGAGTTTCTAGGGTTTTTAAACAAGAACATCTCGAAATGAAACCCACTAAATCAAACTACAATCGGTTATATCACATCCATGACTTACCTTTGTTTCTATTCGATCGGTTTTTTTATGGATTTTATGCACAAACGATTGTTCTCCTTCTCTCGATCCAGAAAATTATCGGTCGAAATGAGTTATGTTCGTTGTAATCTCATTACAAACCCTAGTGCAACAATTTTTGACACATGAAATTAGTAACAACAGGGAATCAAAACTAACGGATCCAAATCAAAACATACCTAGTAATTCATCGTCGGAATATTTAGGTTTTGAATCAACGAAATGCAAACTGTTTCGATCTTTGTTTTGCGAGATTCAATGAGATGATGAAACCAATACGTTTCGATCTGTTTCTCGATTTTAGCGGTTAGCGATTCGAGAAATGTTTCTCTGTTTCGATCTTTGTTTTGCAACAGATTTCAGGAAGATTTCTTGATTTTTTTTGGGGTTTTTTTCTTGATTTGTTTCTGTTTTCAGATGAGTGAGATTTGTTTTCTCTCTCCTGGGAAATGAAATAATGGCTTCTGAACGAGAGAAAGGTAGGTGACGTCTATTATATACTCGAGGTTAATTTAGTCTTTTAGCTTTCATTAAAATTATTTTTTAATTCGGGGCCTGGTTTTAAAACTCTTTTAACTAGGGGCCTCATATTATGGGTTATCCATGGGTTGGGCCTTAGCCTAATTTCCCCATCCAAATATAGTCGAGCGGTCGTATAGTCCACGCCCCACCACCAGGCGGGTATATAATCTACGCCCACACCAGGCGGGTATATAATCTACGCCCCACACCAGGCGTACATAAAGTCCACGCCCCACACCAGGCGTGCTTTATACCTCCACCCCATTTTTTTTTTTTGGTATGGGACGTGGTTTATACCTCCGCCCCATTCTTTGTTTTTTAATCTCTTTATATGGGGCGGGCTTTATACCTTCGCCCCATATATATATATATATTTTTCATTTTTGGAATCTACGCCCATCGGGCGAACGTATAGTCCACGCCCCACACCAGGCGAACGTTTAGTGTACGCTCCACCAAATTTAGTCTTCCACCCGTAGCGTCACACACCAGATTAAACCCAAATTTTGGTCTTTTTTTTCCCTCTTTGGTCTTTGGTTATACTCGCACCATTGCAGTTGCTCTTAGTCGCGCTAGATGTTGAAATATTATTTGCATGTACTGTTTCAATAACCTATAAACGCAAATATCATAATTTTGACAGAAGTTTAAAGAGAATATAACTTCTTAAAATTTACATTCACACAAGGTTGACGGATTCAGTATGGAGTCATTTACATATTTCTGTCGCCAAAATCTTTAAAGCAATACATTTTATTTATTAGCAGAAACACAAAACAAGGAAGCTTGGATTTAAGTCTTCCTTGGAAAAATACTGTAGTCGTGAAATAAATACGAAAACTAGGTTTTAGCAGCATCTCGTTGTGAAGAATTTGTGCTGTGATAACTTCTAAATTAGAAGTTTGAATAATTTGTTGGCTTTTGTTAACTTGTATACCCGTATGCATGTTAAGGTTTAATTAAGAATTATTTTATTTCTTTGGAAATTGTGTTTATTTGTCTTATTCTACTAGAAACTGTATTTTTTTGCACTAAAACTAGAGGTGTAAACGTCTTACCTAAGATGTACCGATTACGAAGTCGCGTGCTTCACGTGCCATGTCTTGTGTCTTTGTCTTTGTGCCAACGATTTAAACGTGTTGTGCCGTGTCTTGTGCTTTACTAGTCAAAAGCTAGGCACAACACGCCCCCACGGGCACATCACACGAATAAACGTGTCGTCTTTGTACGTCGTCGGCACACGTGCTATAAACAATTTGAAATCACTTAATGTATACATTAAGTCGGACATTATCACAAGAATTTAATTAGACAACATCTCATTTGAAATTATTTCAAGTAAAATTAACAAGTTTATTCAATAAATAGAAATAGCCCATCAAATATAAAAGTGGATTATTGTCATGTAAATTAAAGTTCTAGTTAAATATAGGTGACGACATTATAACAACGATATTGAAATATATTTTCCAAATATTAAGGTATTATACGTGTTGTTATAAATAAGCCAACATAAAATGTTAAAAACTAGCTAGAATAGTGACTCTTTTATGAAATATACAAAAAATGTGATGTATTATGCCTTGTTATATGGTGTATTTGTACATGTTATGACGTGCTTTCTTAACGTCTTTGTCTTTAATGAGCCACGTGCTTATCCGCGTGCGCGTCTTTGTCTTTGTCTTCTTTCTTGCCAATTAGTCAAACCTAAGACGTCCCATTTAACTAACGTGTTGTGCCGTGTCTTGAGCTAAGTCACGTCTTTCAAGTGTGTGCTCAAATTTTAACGTCTTTGTGTTGGGATGTGCTTTCGGGCAATGTGACCCAATTTACACCTCTAACTAAAACAACAAATCTTGTTCCCAATGCAAAAAAAATACTGTTTCAATGCAATAAAACAAACAAATCATATTTCCAATGCAAAAAATTATTGTTTTAGTAAACCTTAACGTGTATACGGGTATACAAGTTAACAAGACCCTAATTTGTTATATCCATTTCTTTTGATTGAGTGCGTGTGGATTGCTGGCACAGAAAAACGAGCAGTCAACGCCTACTCCCGCGGAACTGCTGACAATTAAAGAAAAAACAAATCAATATTTTGGTTGATTCCGGTAAGCAGTAAAAGAGAAAAAGCATATTGATGATTGGTTTGATTACTGGATTACAGTATTTGTGTAATTATTAGTACTTTTAGATATTATCTCACCTCATATCCTACCACAGATCTGCGGTAATTAGAATTAGTGAGGACTGTGCTGGAAGAACCACACTCGCTGTACAACGAGACTGTCGATTTATCAAGCTTAGTTGACCAACGATTCCTGTACTCTACAACAGCTGAACCCATGTGCGAAGATGAACGCTGCATTTTCACCGCTCGAGGTGCATTTCTTCCACCCGTTGGTACCTTCTGCTTGTTAGTTAGCTGTCTCTCGTATGAATCAGCCGGCCTTTGCTTTGGAGCACTCTGTGATCTTACTTTTGCCTTAGATGATTCGGTATTAGCCATGTAACTTGGAAAAAACTGGTAGTCTGTTAAAGGGGTTCCTGGTTTGGATACAGAGGCTTGAGGGCTGTTTGGTTCATAGTTCATTGAATAATCCTCAAAATATCCACTACATGTTCTTGGGCTTATATCAGTTAATGCTGATTGCGAAGGTGAAATTTGGTGAAGACTATGATCTTGGTGGCTAGAATTATACGTAGAGAATCTGGGATCTCCCATTTCAGTTTGTTTGTTGGAATAACTTGACCTGTGAGTTGAACTGCTGAGCTCTCCGACATCCATTTCGACGATCTTAATGTTCTCCTCCATGTCCTATCACAAGAAAGATCAGTGATATCAGATCAAATTTAGATCGATGAAACCTTGACTAGTTTTCTCATTTGGGTATATATGAAATTCTGAAATAGTTGGGTATTAACTTACATTATTGTACGTCTGACGAACACGATTTTCTTGGAGATGTGGGTGTGGAGGCTTTCTGTGAACTAATTGTTTCTGTGTAATGGGCTGTGATTCTTGAGCCATTAAAATCCTATGAGCTCGAGTCCGAGCTTGTACCGACACCAATGCTTGCATGCATCTCAGAGCAGCATTAGCTTGTTTTCTCACCAGGTGACCTCTTACTAATGCTTGCAATTTTACTAATCCTTTCAATGCACATAAAGCTTTCCTGGCCTGTTAAAAATGAATCACAACACAAAATTAGAAATTTGTTCACTGCAGAGGTTCCGTTTTGGTATCAATACACAATAAAGAATTCAAGTATAAACAGAGAATTTTGGAAGTGTATGGTGAAGAAATCTTACCAGATAGGAACGGAAAACGGATTGAATTTTGATGGCAGCAAATTCTTGAGCTGAACTATCCTGTTTCTCCGTAATACTCAAATTAGACTCAATCGTAGAAACAACTGTTAAGTGAATTTCAGTGGACGATGCTTGTGCAGCTTTCAAAGCAGCATCAGTAGCAGCAGCCATAGCCATGGCGTGTTTTTTCTCTTCTGCTGATTCATTTTGTGAATTCATCATTGACTGAACTTCTTTAATACATGTTGTAGCAACTGATTCCATAGGATTGGATGAATCTCTTGTAGCTGTTGATCTTCTAAAGCTCCATCTTTTTCTAGTATCCCTTGCTGTATGTGGTTGAATTAAAACAGGATACCCAATAGAAATTGGTGAATCTCCTTTCTTCAGTTCTTCTTTCTTTCCTGCTGTAAATAAATTCTTGATCCATTTCCCTGTTTTACCCATTCTTTCAAAACCACTTTTTAGACAGACCCAAGATCCAAAATGGCAGAATAAATTAACATACAATCTTCAAATCTTCTACTCTCCGAGAGAAACAGCTAATTGTTGAAAACAAAAAAACTTCTACACTAGTATTTTCAATTTCCTTTTGTTTTGTCCTCATATATTTCTTAATTCTCCTATTCAATGTATAAATCATGGATGATCTGTTTTTTCTGTAGTATTTTATTATTGG
>JAJJWW010005573.1:0-20152 GCA_023531295.1 Papaver armeniacum | reverse complement strand
TTTGGGGTAAAACCGATTCCAAGGGTCTTTGGTAAATTCGGGTGTGTTGATGAGAAACGAATTCAAACACTAAACAAATATACTACACGGGAATACTTTTAGATTTGAGAGATCTATCTGTAAGACTCTGGCCTAATCAATTCGGTCACAGAGTGAAGGAGAAGGGTTGATCTTAGGGAGGGAAGTGAAGAAGGTGTTTGAGATCAAAATGTTGAATTATGAAGGTTTGGCTATTTTATGACTTATATCAGAATATGGTTTCTGGCTACTTGTGTTGATCACACTTGTGTTTTGTGTTGAAATAGGTTGAAATCCTATTTATACAAGTCGTTGAGCGCACCTCTGATCTCGTAGGAAGTGGAGGCAGTTAAGTAGTGGGGAAGTGGGGCTGTGTAAAAAGTGACGATCACCACATTTCCATTACGAGGGAAAACTGGGCACACTTTCACCCACTACTCCCATTGCTGTTAACCGTCCGTCCTTTCCTGACACTTTCTCGTAATGGGCGCGTTGCACGCTGCACGCTGTAAACCGCCAGACCAATACCCAAGTCAGCATCTCCCAGTTTGTGACACGTTTGATGTCTCAAGTAAATGGGTGAAGTCGTGAGACTCGCAGCCAAAAGCAGCACATAGTGCTTTTAGATCAAATAATAAAATTATTTGTGAAATTGATATTTATAAAACATCGCTTATAATCGATGTATATAAAGCATCGCTTTTAAACAAGAAGCTGAAAATAATCGATGTGTAGGAAACATCGTTGTTTTAGAGCTTGTTCAAATTAGTCGCGAACTGAACGTCTTAAAAAAGTAGCATGACCGGCCACCTTTGGGCGATCGTTTGGGAACCCTATGGGTGAGCTACCACTTGGTCGATCGCTCCATGTGGAACATCGTTACCTTGTTGGACGTCTGAAAACAAATCTACACCATTCAACTAGCCTAGCGAAGTTGGATGGATGAGATGATTTGCGGCAGTTGCATATTGTCGTTGATGTAATTTAGGGTTTAGAAGCCGTGCGGCCAACCCTATTTTGGCTGATCAATTGAAAGCGTTGGGTGCTAATTTGAGCAGGCCAATCGGCCTTATGCAAAGGCAGGTCACCAGTGAGCGCGCTGACATCTTTTGGGCCGCCTGAAATTGAATCTATGCCACTCACTTTGGCTTGCAAAGATGGACGATCGTGATCGATTTGCGACAGTATCTCGTTGCCGCAAACGAATTTAGGGTTTCTAAAGCAGCGTCTTCACCCTACTTTGGGCGAGCGATTCTATACACTCTTGGCTTGCCGTGGGCAAGTCGATCGACCATGGGTGTAGCTGGGTCGCCGGTGAACATGCCAACACTTCTTTGATCGTTCGAAGGAAAATCTAAGCCGTCCAACTAGGCTAGCTAAGTTGGATGGTCGTGATATTTTTGAGACCGTGTTTGTCGGTTTTAGCTCATTTGAGCTCTTTTTTAAAGCAGCGTGATCACCCATGTTTTGGCGAGCGTTCAAGGGTGTAGCGGATGAGCTAAAGAAATTTCGACCGGTCGGGATGTTAGTGGGCCCACCGGTGTTTATCATGATGATCGCCTAGTTCCGCTAGGAGTAAGCTAGGCTTGTTAAATTGCGTGGACAAATCATGTAGCAGTGATCGTTTTTTAAGACTGATATGGACAGTCTAGATTTTCCTTAAGGAATTTAAACGCGTTCGATCACGCTAACTTTTAATTAAAAAGTGTGTAAACACGCTGATCTCTTTGTCAGAGGGTGGTGTATCCTATGTGAGTGTTTTCATGCAGGTCTCAATACTGACACTTTGGGAGATTCATGCTACTCCGATGCGAGTGAACATTAACCGTCATGTTATGCCAATATTGAGAGTTCGGCTGGGAACATAGCATAGGAAAATACTAGGCATGTCATGCATTAGTGAATAATGCCGGTGGAGAATAAAATTTATAGAATATTTGGGATTGTTGCTATATGCACCATTCTGAGTGAATTATATATATATATATATACAAATGTATTGAATTGCTCAATACATCCGTGAGAGAAGAGGTTTATGCACTCATCACTTTCAGATGGCTTTTGTTCCTTTGCAGGATGATAGCGCATTAATTACAGGGTTTTACAATTTTAGCCCTGAACTAAAAACCACCATCAACAACATCATTTGTGGTGGATGCATAATGTGCAATGCATCCTTTGGGGTGGCTATAATATTTAGTTTTCGACAGTTATGCCTAAAAGAATAATTACCTACGATTTTTTCATCAAAAATTTAAATTTGATACTATTATTTGTACTCGTTGTGTAGATCTGTTTAAAAGCTTTACAACGAGATAAAATTTATAAAATTCCAAGGCACGATGTTTTATATAAGTTATATTCTAGTTTGCTTGCCAAGAGACCAGACTCCTCACTGATATTGATCCGTTCAAGGAGAGAACTTGGTGTAGCATTCTAAAACGACTGAATTTAACAAATGAGATCTCAGGAAAACATCTATATAAGATATTGATTACCCAAAATAATCTTTTGAATGCACCTCTTTATAAGCTAATATTTCCAAGAATGCTTCAATAACTTGAGAATTTGATCCACCTCCTTCCCGGCTAAAAACCTTGTATGAGTATATTAGTTTTTCTACCAAGGTCTAACTCAGAGCTTCGCTCGCGAACATAAAAATGAGGGAGATAGTTTGTCTTCCAAGGTAATGCAAGGAAGAGGACAACAACACACTGAACTACTGAATAAAGAGCCTGTTTTACAAGGCCACCAAACTGTGGAGATGGTTTTTCACTTGAAAGAAGAGACTTTTAATGGACAAAAGCAGCAAAAAACTTTGAAGGTACCGCAAAATTATAGGGAAGTGTCTCATCAAATGTTTCATCAATCCACGATAAAGTTACATCACAATGTTAAGGCAACTACTTGCAGAGCATTCCCATGCAATAATGAACTCCTGATTAAAGTTAAGGCTTGTGGATGAATTTTGTCCCTGATGTTGCTTGCCTCGTTGCATGGTTATCCCTTTCAACAAGGGAAGAAAAGGAAATAATACTTAGATACCGCAAAATGAGTCTTATAAGCAATATATAAGAGGCAGAGTACACACCTTTCAAAAGAATGCAGTTAATTAAGCAATAAGATGCTCCAAAATATCATGAAATGTACGTGTCGAATGGCACGTTCAAGATATCTCCACCACTCCTAGGTGATTGTAATATAATATTGACATGGCATAAAGCGTTCTCTAAACTCCGATTTGAAGAGACAATATCACCTGCAATTTCTGACAATAAGAGCATCTGGAAAAATATGAAGTAAACCCCACTATGAGAACTTGCCTGATTGTCCAAACGAAGATGAATTCAATGAAGTTGGCGCTTTAGCCAAAAGAGGATGTTGAGAAGGTTCATTATCATCTTCCTAGAAGTTTGTAACTCAATGTATTTTCCTCGTCAGAAACCTCAATAAGGTCAAAATCATTTGTCTCACTAATATCATATATGAGCTGCATTGACAAGTCCATCATGATCAAATACATTTCGCTCATAAATAACTCCAAAGCATTAACCATCCCAGAGACGACATTATAAGAATCAACATGATCAAGGTCCGAGACACATAGAGCTGTAATAAATGGTTTCACTAGATGAGCTCTAACTGATTTATATGTCTATATGTATTTAACTGAAATGGATGACTTGGGATAAAGAGCAACTAGGACATCATTGGGCAAATATATATACGCTTAAATAGAGCAACTCGGAGGATTGAAACCCTCAGAGGATCCACCAAACACACTAAACGTTTCTCTGATACTTGTGAGAACTCACTCCGTAAAACGACTTGAGCACATACTAAGGGCGGCCACGAATCATTGAGAAGGATGGACGACCACGAATCATCAAAAAAGATGGCCGAACACGATGACCAAGTGGCCGACCACATTGAGAGGGATGAACGACCACATTGATAAGTATGGTTAGCCATATTGAGAAGGATGGCCGGCCACGAAGACGAAGTGGCTGGCCACATTGAGAAGGACGATATGCCACATTTAATAGGATGGCCGACCAAGAAGCCTATGTGGTCGGCCACATTGAGAAGAATGGCCGGACATATTGACCACGATGGCTGACCACGATGACCAAGTGGCCGGCCACATCAGGAAAGATGGTCGACCACGAAGACCAGGTGGCCGACCACATTGAGAAGGATGGCCTGCCACGACGACCAGGGGGCTGGCCACATTGAGAAGGATGGACAACCACATTGAAAAGGAGGGCCAACCACGACGACCAAGTAGCCGACCACATTGAGAAATGGCCGACATTGAGAAGTCGCCGGCTACATTGACCAGGATGGCCGACCACATTGACCAGGATGGCCGACCATGAAGCCTAAGTGGTCGGCCACATTGATAAGGATGGCAGACCACATTGATAAGAATGGTCGGCCACGAAGTCGAAGCGGCTGGCCATATTGAGAATAACGGCCGACCACGAAGCCTATGTGGCCGTCCACATTGAGAAGAATGGTCGGACACATTGACCACGATGGCCGGCCAAGATGACCAAGTGGCCGAACACATTGAGAAGGATGGCCGGCCACGATGACTAGGTGGTCGGCCACATTAAGAAGGTCGTCATGGCCAACCACATTGAGAAATGGCCGACATTGAGAAGTACTCGTCTATATTGAGAAGGATGTCCGACCACATTGACCAGGATGGCCGACCATGAAGCCTAAGTGGCCGGCCATATTGAGAAGGTTGGTCGTCCACGACGACAGAGTGGTCGACATTGACAAGTGGCCGGACACATTGAGAAGTGGCCGACCATATTGAGAAGGATGGTCGGACACAAAGCCGGTGCGGCTGGCCATATTGACCATCATAGGCTATGTGGACGACCACATTGAGAAGGATGACCGACGATATTGAGAAAGATGGCCATGAAGACCAGGTGGCCGACCACATTGAGAAGGATAGCCGGCCACAACGACCAGGTGGCCAGCCACATTTAGCAGGATGGCCGGCTACATTGAGAAGGATGGCCGACCATATTCACCAGGATGGCCGACCATGAAGCCTAAGTGGCCGACCATATTGAGAAGGTTGGCCGGCCACGACGACCAAGTAGCCGGCATTGAGAAGTGGACGGCCACATTGAGAAGGATGGATGACCACATTGAGAAGAATGGCCGGCCACATTGAGAAGGATGGTCGGCCATGAAGCCGAAGCGGCTGGCCACATTGGGAAGGCCGGCTGGCCACATTGACCAGGATGGACGACCACGAAGCCTATGTGTCCGTCCACATTCAGAAGAATGGCCGGCCATATTGACCACGATGGCTGGCCACATCGATAAAGATGTCCGAGCACGAAGACCAGGTGGCCGACGACATTGAAAAGGATGGTCGGCCACGACGACCAGGTGGCCGACCACATTGTGAAGTCGTCGTGTCCGGATAACATTGAGAAATGATCGACATTGAGAAGTGGCCGACCACATTGACCATGATGGACTACCATGAAGCCTAAGTGGCCGGCCACATTGAGAAGGTTGGCCGGCCACGACGACCAAGTGGCCGGCATTGATAAGTGGTCGGCTATATTGAGAAGGATGGCCGACTACATTGAGAAGAATGGCCGGTCACATTGAGAAGGATGGTCGGCCACGAAGCCGAAGCGGCTGGCCACATTGAGAAGGACGACCGACCACATTGACCAAGATGGATGACCACGAAGCCTATGTTGACGTCCACATTAAGAAGAATGGCCATACATATTGACCATGATGTCCGGCCACGATAACCAAGTGGCGACCGACCACATCGAGAAAGATCGACAACCACGAAGACCAAGTGGCGGACCACATTAATGAGGATGGTCGGCCACGACGACCAGGTGGCCGACCATATTAAAAAGGTCGTCATGGCCGGCCACATTGAGAAATGGCCGATATTGATAAGTGGCCGGCTATATTGAGAAGGATGTCCGACCACATTGACCAGGATGGCCGACCATGAAGCCTAAGTGGCCGACCATATTGAGAAGGTTGGACGGCCACGACAACCAATTGGCCTGCATTGAGATATGGCCGGCCATATTGAGAAGGATGGTCAGCCACGAAGCCGGGCGGCTGACCACATTGAGAAGGATGGCCGACCATGGCGACCAAGTGGCCGACCACATTGACCAGGATGGCAGAACACATTGAGAAGGATAGCCGCCCACAACTCCCAACTTAAGCCAAACTCGTTTGCAAGGCGGTTGTCAAGCAATAATGGTAATGGCCTAGTCCGTATAGGTCGTTCCGTCAAAATGCACAAAGGTTGCGCCTTATCGAGTCCGCGAAATGGCATAGTGATGCCTAAGCATCAAATGCCCTATTTGCAAGGCTACACAGCTATAAATGAGACTTACACACATTTATACTCTTTCGGCTAAGCTATGAAGGATACTTGGTACATAGTCCGCATATGCACCTTCAACCAACTACCCCTCCCTGTATATGTTTAACTTACCATTTTTACAACTTAAAAAAGGGGAGAGGATTGACATGCCTGCTTTATATTTATAGTCGTTACCATGTATTTCTGGATAACCACCAATGATTACCGAGTTCTGTTTTGTAATGCACAATGATTGCGCAACACTCGTTCTGGCTACTGCATAATGATTGCGCAACACTCGTTCTGGCTATTGCACAATGATTGCGCAACACTTACTCTGACGTATTGCACAATGATTGTGCAATATTCACTCGGCCCACCCTCTCTGGCCGATGCACAATGATTGTGCAATATTGGCTCTAGGCCAATCATCCGCATAACGTGCTGCAAGGCTCTAGGCCATCTACCCAACTGGCCTAATTATTTGATGCGATATTTGGCCCTTAGCCAAATGCCAAACATAATGCGCCATTTTGGCGCGATATTGGCCTTAAGCCAATTTATCTTTTACCAAGCAACGGAAGCTGTGGATGAAGCTTAATCTCATGCCATGACGCATCTTTGCGCATGCGCCATGCTAAAACACGGGGTGTTACATTATTCACCCCTTTAAAGAATTTCGTCCCCGAAATTCAAAATAAAAACTATTATAGACAAACTCTTCGGTTTGGATTCCTGAACAAAAGTCTCATACCAGATGCTCAGAAATCACAGGTTTCTTCAGTTTGTTATGGAACATCAATTAGGACCTTCTGAGCAAACGTCCCATACCGCATACTCAGTAATCCAAAAAGAGTCCACAACGTTACCAAGAATCTCAATTGGCCAGTTGCCAAAAGGATATCTCAACAAGGTATCCTAAGTGGGCGTCCCATACCACACACTCAGGAGTCCCTAAAGTTCACAAGGTTGGTGCCAACAACATATAATACTGTGTGGAACAAGATCCAGTTGCCCACCGTCCCTGACGGTCATCCAGGTTGCCACTCGTAACTGGGATGCTAGCCATGCCTGACAACACACACATTTGACTAGTTGCCAATGTGTGGGGATGATCAGTCCCATTGTCTACCCACCGTCCCAGACGGTCTTCCGGATATCCACTCATAAGTGGGGTGCCACTTAGGCTAGGCATACTCACAATACTTAAACAAGCTCAACTCGATTCGCAAAGTAACTGACCTTACAGTTACATAACATTTTCCATGCAAAAGTTGGCTCCCTTTCCAACTTTATGTTTTCCTTTGTAGGAAAATATTCGCCGACAAGCCATTCCCGCACTGTCCCTAGAGTTATTTCGGAACTTGATCTGAAACCAGCTGTGACGCACCGGAAAATTACGCCTGACGCGCCAAGATGCACCATGATGATGCTACAAACCGGCCCTTAACACTAGGCAAATGCACATTCATTTGACCTGGAAAGCATGCTCGTGGAGCATGATGCGGCTAACTTAGCTTACACATCGTTCCACTTACCATAGGACAAGGGTATAAAGCCTTCCCTCAATGTAGGAAATTCATCACTGGATTTCATATCTATCTGAGTAACCATCATACTGCCGAGTCTTTTCCAAGCATAAGGCATGCCTTGGGCATACACATATGCCATTGCAGGCCTAATGCCCCCTCTTCACTTAGCTTAGGCATTGCTGAAAGCATGCACTTGTCTTGCTCGTGCCAAGGGTACATCAATCAGGCTCATGACGTACTTTCCTTAGGATTATGCAGGTACCGCTAACTTTCATATCGATATAACTTACTTTCCAAGCCATGCCCAATGCGCCATTGCTACATGCCTTTGTCGAACGCCTTGATAGGAAGGATGAGCATCCAAGGAATGGAACGCAACTCGCCTTATCAAGTCTGGCCACAATCATCTCTTGCATCGGATAACCGAGCCAGATGATATTAGAGGACAATGTGCCGCAATCATCTCGCGGCTGCCTACGTACCCTTCCCTACTCAAAAGGGATCAAACACATACCGTAGTTCATCCTTGAAGGGACAACAACTTAAGACAAACTCGTTTGCAAAGCCGTTGCCAAGCAATAATGGTAATGGCCTAGTCCGTATATAGGTTGTTCCGTCAAAATGCACAAAGGTTGCGCCTTATCGAGTCTGCGACATGGCATAGTGATGCCTAAACATCAAATGCCCTATTTTCAAGGCTACACAACCATAAATGAGGCTTACGCATCATTTATACTCTTTCGGCTAAGCTATGAAGCATACTTGCTACATAGTCCGCATATGCACCTTCAACCAACTTAGAAAAGGGGAGAGGATTGACATGTCTGCTTCACTATTTATGGCCGTTTCCATGTATTTCTGGATAACCGGCAATGATTGCCGAGTTTTGTTCTGTAATGCACAATGATTTCTAAACACTCGTTCTGGCCACATTGAGAATGTTGGCCATCCATGACGACCAAGTGGCTGGCCACATTGAGAAGTGGCCGACATTAAGAAATGGCCAGCCACATTGACAAGGATGGCCGACCATAATAAGAAAGATGGTCGGCCATGTTGAGAAGGATGGTCGACCATGAAGCCGAAGTGGCCGACCACATTGAAAAGGATGGCCGACCATATTGAGATGGATGGCCGGTGATGAACACATTTTTGTGTCCTATTTTTCTCGATTCTATATATTGTTAGGGCTCATTTTTGTACTTATTACGGTGTTTTATGTTTGTGTGGGTATTTTTGGCCAATAAATGTTTTTTGGAAAAATTGGCTCGAAAAGTTGTTAAATGCACCCGGAGAACATCTGCTATTCGGACCCTCGTTTTGGATAAGGGGCACCCAGTTGATAAGGGACACTCCACTGCTATTTGCACCCCAGATGAGTTATTCACACCCCACTGCTAAAGGCGCCCCTGTTTTGGTTTTGGGGCACCATCTTCTTCCTTGTTTTGAAAATGAAATTGGCGGTAAACTTGACCAGTTACCTGCATGATTTCCTGGATCGAGTTTAACAAGATTTTTTTCGTGAGATTCAGTTCGATTGGTATTGATTGGTGGAGATAAAAAAGGAGTGGTATATTTCTTAGATTTGAAAGAAAAGGAATTGGCGAGGATATTCTATAAAACAGGGATGTGAGTTTTTCTCGGGTCTCTGTTAACTGAGCTGGAAGAATTTTTGTCGGATTTTCTTGCTGGATATGGATTGCATGGGCTTGGTACAATAAAACAGGGTTGATACTGATGTGTTTACGTGAAAAAAATAGATATCTTCGATTTAGAGTAAAACAGGGCAGTGAGGAAGGTTACGGGTCTCTAAGTTTGATAATTATGGAATTTACGTGGATTGAGATAAGCCTGATGGTTAAGTGTGTTGGACTCGCAAGAAAGAAGGAGTCTCCTTCTTTGTCTCGATACTACAAGTGGAAAGTATTCTCGGCATATTTTTGGTTTAAGTTTGGATATCACGTGGAACGGAAGAAGAGATACATTACCTAAGATTTGTTTCTATCTTTTGGATGAGTTTTGAGGAAAGCAGAGACACGTAGAAGAAGAAAAGAGGGAAAGAAAAGCCGAGACTTGGGTTGAAATGCAGAGAAAGATATTTTCACTTGGATTTATCATTCCTGAAAATAAAGGACAAATTTAGTCATGGTGTATATAAACACTTAAGCTCGGGAGTCCCATTAAGAGAGGAAGAGGGTCTTTAGATAGTTTGGGGTCGATATTCGTGAGGCTTAGGGGAGGCTAAGAGGCGAAGAATAAGAATTGCTGTGGTGTATATAAACAGTAGTTAGTCAGAGGCGAAGAATAAGAATTGCTACTGAAGAAGAAGAAGGTGAAGAACATTGGACGTATACTGACAGTTGCAGATTCTGCTGCAGTATAAAAATATCGTTCTCTCTACAGTCTTATTAAGTTGTAACAGTGTCTTCTGTAACGCTTATAAACGTTGCAGACTCACTAATTGATTGATTTTTGATTCTTTTCTTCTTCTCATACACTTTTTGAGCCATGGATTATTATTTTGAGAAAGTGTTTGACATCATGAGCTAAACCCCAACACTGGGATGATGGAAGAAGCCATTCTCTACGCATTTGGTAAATCTATTTAATTCCTTTATGACTTTTGCACTATTTTAAATTGATTCATGATTTTTCTTAATTGATTGTGATTTTGTTTGATGACGTATGCTTGGTCTTAGTATTTTTGATACGTCATGCTTGTGATTTACAGTCAATATTTTATAAAATCTACCTTGGCAAAGAATAAAGAGTCAATATTTATTATGTTATGAGCTATAATTGTTTGGAATTGATAGTTGAACCACATGAATATGAGAATTGGTGGAATCTTGAGTCTCAGTACCTCTCGATATTTGTGACAAGTTTTTGTATATATTTTCTTTGTTTTTAGTGTTTTCTTAAATCAAACCTTTACACGTCCGAGTTGAACGAATCTTTACTACCACTTTCTACAACTTGTTAAAATCACATCAGCCGGACACGACAACCAAGTGGCCAGCCACATTGAGAAGGATGGCCAACACATTAACCAGGATGGCCGACCATGATGACCAAGTGACGGCCAAATTAACCAGGATAACCGGTCACATTGAGAAGGATGGCCAACCACGACGACCAAGTGGTCGACCACATTGACCAGGATGTCCGCTCATCTAAGTGAGTGTATGTATTCCGGATTGTGAAGTTTGCTAGCTTTGTATATTGCAAACGGATTTCCAAGCCATGATCTTTGATCTAAAGGGAAATCAGATAGGCTTATCTGTTAGAGGAAGTTTGGTATCAAAAGTCTTCACTAAAGTTGAAGCAACTCTTAGGCTGTAAAGAACGTCATCTAAGGGAATCAATTGCGTAGAGCCTTGTGAGGTTCAAGAGACGTAAGGATCACGACTGTAATTGAAATACTTGGTGGGTGAATTAGGTCTCAACTACATTCCATTCGGAAGTCTGATAGTAGGCTAGTGTATATAGCGGCTTAATACAGTTTGATGTTCAAATTTGGACGAGGTCCCGGGTTTTTCTGCAGTTACTGTTTCCTTGTTAAAAAAACTTCTGGTTTCTTTTGGTTTTCTTTTTCCGCATTATATTGTTTATCTTTATAAAGCAAAATAGTACGTATTCAATCTTAGTAGATATGTCCATCTAATTGTGATCGATTACAGAACTTGTTTCTTGTAGAATTCGTATCTTGAAAGATAGATAACAAGTTTATTACTTGGCGAGATCCGATTGGATACTTTGGATACGACTAGATTGATCTTGGATATTGATTTTTGAGATCGTCAGTACTCGGGTTCATGGAATTTATTATCTATACATACTCTACATACATACTGTCAAGGATCATCAAGTTGGTCTATTTACAATTATATAAGATTTTGTCCATTAACGTTGCCGAACAAAAAGTTGGTGGTGTAATGGTACACTCCCCTTTTCAAAGATGATTTGTGTGTGAAACTCAAGTGCAATTTTAGAAGTAGAAATTAACGTTTACTCCAATTTGTAACTGGCTTTGGACGCTCTAGTCCACCACTCTCAGGCCTAGTACTCTCTAATCCAAATTTACCAAATCTCAAACGAGTCGGTCCGTATTTGAACGATTTAGTCCAAAACTTAGTTTTTCTATGACAAAACTGACCTTCATGTAGAAACCAGGAAAACGATTATGTTTCATATCCATTTCTTCATCGTCCTGTGGGATGTGTCCACAAAGCTCTGCAGCGAAAATGATTTAGGTTTAGTTATTCTTCGCGTTTCAGCTCGATTATCCGAAGCTTTTTAACAATTTTAATTTGTATATGAGATCTAAGTTAGATCATCGAATCTCTCCACAAAATCTTCCAGATCTCAGGTAATTCCAGATCATTTTTCTCTAGTTTTTTTTTTTTGTGTGAAAATCTTAGGGTTTCGTTTAATTCTTTGAGTTTTTGTTTGATGATTCTGAGAACTAAAGATGTTGATCCGATCAATTCCATCTTCTTTCCCTGTTCTTCTACATTTCGTAAACATTTCCTTGCAAATTGTAGATTCTCTTGTTAAATAGGTTCAATATTCTTAATTTCATCTCTTAATATCTTTGTTTTGTTTGAAATTTCTCTTAATATCTCTTAAATTGATCACGGATCATTGACATAATAATTTGTAAAGAGAAAATTTTGTGTATAATTTTTAAGATGGAATATATTGATAATTAGGTGATTATTCTTAATTTTATGAAGTGCGAAATGGAACCAGTTATCATCTTTCTCAGTATTTCAATACATGACCTAGCACTGTTGGTTGGATGACTAATTTTGGGTTAACAGAAAAAATTATATATGAGTGGCTAAGTGCTTAATTGGATAATTAATGGCATAATGGAATTGCATGTGCTATAAATCTTGGTTAGGTAATTGAGATCACTGGAAAAGATGGTGGAAGTGGTAATTACAAGTGATGGCTAGGGTTGTATACTAAGCTTTCATACCACAGAGAACATGGGAGATAGTGGGGCATTGGCACGGACTTCTAATGGGGTTGGCTAATCAGCGGACTTAATGGAGTTACGGTAGTGCACGTTAATTCACAGTTTCGTTTATTGATATTACAGGAGCTACAGGAGTGCACATTAACTAATATCTAGTGTTCGTGATGTTTTTGAAATGGCTATGCAACATTAATAATGATAAAGTATGCATCTTTCTTTGTTCCACGTTTTCATTTTGGATTATGAAATGCAGTATAATAATTATTTATCACTCTTTAGTTAAGCTTTTTATTGCCCTTTATTAAGAAACTGTGTTAAGGATCCTTATTCCTGGTGGCACAATCCATATACATCATCATGAAATTCATTTATAAAGCAGGAAGATGTTGAACTTATGTCCAAGTTTGGATTTGAACATCAGGGTTGTCGAGTTGGCAGTGTTGATACCTTTCTTATGGTTCCAGATATATGATTACTCTTGCATATATTATAGAGGATGCTCATTGTCCCAGTTGTGTACCTAAGGGTGTTTGTAGTGCATTCTTTTATGAAAAATAATGTTGTGTAGTGCTAGCTTCTTGTCATTTCCAAACAGTTTGTCATATTGTGCTTTATTATTGACATGGCCTTTCTTCTTCCTTTTCATTGTAGTATGCATTATCCTTATTGTAGGACAATATTAACTGACAGGCTCAGGGAACTTGTTTTAGTTACACTGTCATTCACAAGATTTTTTTAGCTCATGGAGAGACTATGTAAACCAACATACATGAATGTCACAAGTTTAGGTATAGCATGTAAGGATTCAACATGTCTTTCATGCCCTTTAGTTTATGTGTATATAGTATACGTGTTGATTAATAATGTGTACATAAGTGTACACATATTGATCTTTAATGTGTACATAGTTGTACATATGTTGATTATTAATATGATTCCAATTATATTTTAGCTTTTTTAGGGTATGTATTAATTAAAACAAACCTCTATTAAGTATCTTTCCTTTTATTTTATTTTAGTATGAAACCTTTTCATCGAACAAACTTATACCGATGATAAATGTAATTATATTGGTTTCTTTTTTAGTATCATACTTGGCCTCTTAGGATTATGATATTTTCCCATTTTATTGCTATGGTCACTGAGCTAATATTGGTACATCATCATACACTAGTCAGTGGAATTATTAATGTATACATATTTGTACACATGTTGATTAATTAGGTGTTCATAGTTGTACACATGTTATTCATTTTGAAGTTCAATATAATAGGAAAAGCACTAATGTATATATAGTTGTACATACATGTTATGTTATTTAGGTGTACACAGTTTTCCACATATTGATTATTTAGGTGTACATAATTGTACACCTGAGGAACTATATCGATTATTTATGGGTTGCTGCCATTTTTCCCATCTCTTTCTATTCAATCGATGCATCAGACTCTTCTCAGGATCCATTGAAACATAACGAAGGAACTGCTGCATCAGATTATTTATACAGCTCTTTTAGTGATTATGGGAGATTTCATTTTAAGATATTAACTTCATTTCTATATACAATTCACAGGGAACAGATTGAGAATTGACAGGATGAGATTGGGGAACAAGGTCATTGGATACAATGAACGGAGAAGCAAATACTTGTAATTTCTTTAACATATGGGTTACTAGCTCCTTACATATTTGAGTAGAATCCGACTTTCATCTCTTTAGATATTGAATTGGTAATGTGTACATAGTTGTACACATGTTGATTCTAAATGTGTACATGATTGTACACATGTTGTCTTTAATGTGCACATTTGTACACCCTATTAGTTGACGTACACATAGTTGTACACTGTTGATCATTAATGTGCACATAGTGGTACACTGTTAGTTGACGTATACAGATTGTACACCTATAAATCGTTAATGTGCACATAGTTCTACACATCTTGATGGTTAATATGCACATAATTGCACATCCGGAGACCATTAATGTACACATAATTATACACCTGTTGATTTCTAATTAGTGCATATATCGATTCCCGGATTCGATATTTTGTTTTGTGAACTCAATTTTTTATTGGTGCTCTACATTTAACATGATTTTTTTCATCACATTGGTCGGTATTGGTGTTTATCGTCTAGTTTTTCTTTGAAATGTTACCTCGAAAAGCTTGCATTCATATCCAAGAAGGTGGTTTTAAGGGAGGAAAAGTGATGCAAATAAAAACGAGTTGTTGATGCAAGGTAGGATTGTGCGTGTTTCTCTTACTGTGTGAACGAGATGGAACGATTTAGATGGGCACATGTGTTTGTTATGTCCTCATCTAAATGGGTTCCCACTAACAATTCACAAAAAGTAGTAACTAAGGTTTACATAATTTTACACATGTTGATTCTTAATGTGTACATAATTGTACACCTATTGTATGTGTTTCTCTCCTGTTTATACGTGCTTGTTCTGCTTTTACATGTACTTAGTTTTGTTCGATTGTAGAATTGTATTGTTGATAACTTGTGATTGTATTGTCTTTGTTTCGTATCCTTTTGTCAATGGAGAGAAAGTCCCGGCCGTTAATTTGAATTTGGCGCCAAAGTTCTACCTAATTGAGCCGGAGTTCCAGAGAACTTGGCTCATGTCGTAAACTACATGAAGGTTTGCAAAAGCTTGTTACACATACTTAATGCCCATCATTAGTTTTGTTTGCATAAAACTACTTGAAGAATTGCTAAAATCTTATTGTTCTTAAATACAATATACCATGCCCATCATCCGTTTTGTTTGTATATCGAAGAATTGTCTTTTATCACTTAAAGTCTAGTCAGTTCCGATTCAACCAATTAAATTCTCCTATTTGGTGGTTTCATTTTCATTTACACGTGTTGATTATTAAAGTGTACATAGTTGTACACATATTATTCATTTTTAAGTCTAAGAAATTAGGGAAAACACTAATGTGTACATAGTTGTACACATAGATTATGTTATTTAGGTGTGCATAGTAGTCCAAATGTTGATTATTTAGGTGTAAATAGTTGTACACTTGCAGGACTATATTTATGTATACAAACCAAAAATTAGGAAAAGCACTAATTGTACATGTGTTGGATTTTCTATAGATGTGTACAAAGTTGTACACTATTGTATTATCTCAAAGAATATGTGCATTTTTAGGTATAAATGTTGGATTTTTATACCACAAAACATCAAAAGTTACTGCATCTCTTTCTTATACCATCAAAAGTTGTCATCTCATTAGAAATTTAGATCCTTGTAGGATATTTGTTGCAGCTTCATTGCCATTTTCAAACAGTTTTATTCAAATAATCTCTGTAAAAAATGAATAGATTTAAGCTCATACTTGGAAGTTAGTATAATCATTTTTTCCGAGCAA
This sequence comes from Papaver armeniacum, assembly GCA_023531295.1. Taxonomy (NCBI): domain Eukaryota; kingdom Viridiplantae; phylum Streptophyta; class Magnoliopsida; order Ranunculales; family Papaveraceae; genus Papaver; species Papaver armeniacum. The sequence goes on along the minus strand of JAJJWW010005573.1, from coordinate 3,847 downwards.
GAGCTCCGTAAGAACCGGATGGTTTATCAATGTGTACACCAGTATTCATGCTATCAGTGATTAATCAATTATATAGGCCCTAGTGAAAAATAAGTTAAACTATGCTACAAATGCCAGATTTTAGCTTACGAGTCACCAATATCTAGCTCCCACCGTATAATTATTTTGTTGTTTTATTAGATTCCTTGTCGCTTAAAAACTTCATGAAACAATAGTTTGATCTCTCATCTTTGACCACTTTTTCCTCGTCAGTCATTGTATGTATAGATGAACAATATAAATACATCATTTCCATGTCTTGCGATCAACAAGATGCTTTCATGTGCCTGAGCCGACAGCTTCAAACCGGGTATGAGAGGAGCGTTCGGTAAACCCTTGGGAATGGATCACCTAGCTAACTTGTTATCGTATGAGATTCAATCACGGTCTACTTTTGCTATGTTGGTGTACAAACTGGGTGCACCTTTGTTTTGTCTTTTGATTTTTTGGATTTTTATAGACATGTACATGTTTGTACGCCAATGTAAACTAACATTTTTTTAAAATGAGAAATACATAGTCATATGGGTACTCTTTTTGTAGCTCTCGAAAAGAGCTTTCCGAATATATAAAGTTTGTGAATTTTGGACAAACGGTTCGATAGATAAATTGTTTTTAATTATTTTTTATATTATTTAAAATTGCACATCATTGTGAGTGATTTCTGAGTAAATCGTAAATATTTTGACTAAATGTGAAATCGAAAATGCTTATTTGTGTACTTTCAATTAAAAAGTGACTAATTTGTACCTAATCAATGCGCGCACTAACTGAAGATATTCTACGTGCTTTTGACCAAACCGTTGAAGCAACTCTTAGGTCGTAAGAACGTCATCTAAGGGAATCAATTGCGTAGAGCCTCGTGAGGTTCAAGAGGCGTAAGGATCACGGCTATAATTGAAATACTTGGTGGGTGAATTAGGTCTCAACTACATTCCATTCGGAAGTGCGATAGCAGAGCTAGTGTATATAGCGGCTAATACGGTTTGATGTTCAAATGCTGGGCCGAGGTCCGAGGTTTTCTGCGATTCTTGTTTCCTTGTTAAAAAACTTAGGTTTCTTTTGGTTTTCTTTTTCGCATTATATTGTTTATCTTTATAAAGCAAGTAGTACGTATTCAATCTTAGTAGATATGTCCATCTAATTGTGATCGATTACAGAACTTGTTTCTTGTAGAATTCGTATCTTGAAAGATAGATAACAAGTTTATTACTTGGCAGAGATCCGATTGGATACTTTGGATACGACTAGATTGATCTTGGATATTGATTTTTGAGATCGTCCGAGTACTCGGGTTCATGGAATTTATTATCTATACATACTCTACATACATACTGTCAAGGATCATCAAGTTGGTCTATTTACAATTATATAAGATTTTGTCCATTAACGTTGCCGAACAAAAAAGTTGGTGGTGTACGTGGTACACTCCCCTTTTCAAAGATGATTTGTGTGTGAAACTCAAGTGCACTTTTAGAAATCTGATGTACATCCCCAACCTTTTTATTCATATCACTATGCGTCTGACGAGGAGACAGTTCATGTCCAAGCAGCGGACGTAGACTCCAACATGGTCCGTGCCACACAGGTCCTAATGGGCTTGCCCTAACTGTTCGCTACACTACTCTCTTTTCCGCTCTCCGCTTCAAGAAGAAACATAAAAGACTTTGGTCTGTGTCGACAAATCCAGTGCTCACAAGTCACAGACTCACAGCAAAACGTGGAAGAAGAAAACGTAGAAGGCGATTAACAGTAATGGCAGCAAAAACTCGTCCCTTTAAGGTAAGGGTTTTCATTATTCCTACACTCTAGCTATGTTTTCACTAAAACCCTAAAAGTCCGAGTAGTAATCGATGGGTAAATTGGATTTCTGTTCAATGACTTACTTTACAATCTGTTGATAGATAATCTTGGGGTCATCATCCAAGTCTCGGAAAGACATCTTAACTGAGATGGGTTATGACTTCACAATCATGGTAATGTTGTGTTAATCAATCAGTACACATTTGAACTAATGTTTTCACTTTGTGCTGGGAGGTTTACTTGGTGTGTTTTGTTTATAATTTAGACTGCAGACATTGATGAGAAAGAAATTCGTATGGAAAAGCCAGAAGATTTGGTTATGGCTCTAGCGGAGGCAAAGGTTTGAGCTTCTCCACTCTGAAATTTAATTATGATATAAACTTTCTATCCGAGAAAAGAAGAAGAAATGGTGTAAAACGATTACTCCCAGCTTTGCATAGGATGTTGACCTTAGGTTAGAGGTAAACTGTTTAATTGTTTATGTTATGTCACTATGTTCTTATGCATGATTGTCATGCATTCATGTCTGAAGCATGTTATAATGTTTTACTGCACTTCATGCAACTCTAATGTTTTTCTTTTTACTGGAAGACTTGTGACTTATCTGTATCATGATGCTAAGCATTTCAGTGATAGAGTAAAACCTACATGATTTTTTTCTTTCTATAAGGATCTTTTGTCCTTGCGAGGAATCACTAGTGGGCTTCTTAGAAGTTAAATGACCTGCGTGGTCAAACAGATATAAGCAGATAGAACACAGAATTAGAACAATAGAGCGCAGATAATTCGAACCTAGGCGAAGACCCAACGCCCTTCTACACCAATCACATCTAGAAACTGCTGAAATTCTAGTTTCAAAACTTGGAATTAGTTGCGCCTCATTCAAAAGCAGGAATTAGTTGCGTCTCAAACTTATAAAAAGTGCAATCATGACAAAAATTACAAACATTACTTATGTAACCAATATTAAAAGGGTTAAAGCCATTAAATTAAATTGAGGTTTATTTGTTAATTAAATTTCTGCGGTTCTACCCCTCATTGCTCTTAGCCATCAGGCATGCATTCCACCTTTTATTTCATTACATTTTATACAGCATTTTCCAGTTTTGTCTTTTGAAGGTGTTATTTGTGTTTTTTTTTTGTTCCTACCAGTGCTTCTATCGTTTCATAAGGTTTAGTTCCTACCAGTCTTTTGAAGGTGTTATAGGTGACCCATAAGGTTTCTGACCTCAATAATTTACTTCCCTCAGGCCAATGGCATCATAACAAGGATTCAAACTACTGATTGTTCTGAGAAGAATGCTGAACCAGCACTTTTAATCACCGCTGATACAGTATATCCAAATAACTTCTTTCCTTTTTCTTCCAGTGATAATAGAGTTCTTTGTGCTGGTAAAGGTTAATCGGGTCCAATTTTACCTAGTGTCATCTATGTACCAAGGATATGTTGTTTGTTAAGGCTCTCGGTTTATTCATTTAGACAGTTTGTGCTTGAAATTTTGGTAGTCTGTTTTGCTAAACAGGATCCATTGTTCTATAAGCAATTTCGACTTTGTTGTTTGTGATTGTTGTGGTTTTCTTTTACTCTTCCAAATATCTTTATTAAGTTCGTGTCCAATAATGGAGAGCTTGAAAGAGAGATAGATTTATATCTCTTACCTCATCTGAATGGAAATTTTCTTCTCAGGCAGATGCCATTTTATCGAGGCTCCAAACTGATGTGAACAAAGAGGAAGATGCTGAGTCAACACTTTTGATCACTGCTGACCAAGTACACCTCATTTTTTGTTGCTTTTTATTATTACGGAGGACCTTCCTATATTAGTAAATTATCTTCATGTCATGTGCACTTGATAAAGAAATAGCAATGCAGTGTGACTGGTGGGATGTTTTACCCGTAAAATCTCTAGTTGGGTACAAATTCTGAAAAAGATTTCTTACTCTAAAGAATATGTTTTCCTTAAAATTTCATTTAAGTATAGTACTGGAACAGTGGGTAGGTCTG
>JAJJWW010005571.1:0-14669 GCA_023531295.1 Papaver armeniacum | reverse complement strand
GATAAACTAACAAAGATTTACAAGAATGAGTAAAGATAGTGATATCACTCAACAAGTCAAGAAGATTGAACATGATATAAATTAATGGCATGCACGTGAAGAGGAATTCTATTGGTTAATTTATGGAAATAAATACATGTTAATTTATGAAGACATGCCCAAGGGTAGCCTGAATGCATTTTTATTTGGTTAGTTTCTTTGCTACTTGCCTACTTTGCTATCAAGAAACATTAAGAAAGTTCCTTCCAAATTTGTTCCACCTTTCATATGTGTTACATTCAGTCCGAATCAATTTCCTCCATGGCTAATTAGGGAATATGTACACTAGCGACAGATCCAAGTAAGAATGCTCAACAGGATTGGGATAAGCGCTTCAATATTATTGGAGGGATTGCTCGGGGCCTTCTTTATCTTCACCGTGATTCTCGTTTAAGAGTTATTCAGAGATCTCAAAGTCGTAACATTTTATTGGATCGAAAATATGATCCCAAAAATTTCTGACTTTGAATGGCACGAATATTTGTGGTGACCAAATTATCATTAAACTAACCGAGTTGTTGGTACATTGGAGCTCCATTTTCCTAATCATTCTCTTAAGTTTCAAAATGTCCGTCTTAGTTACCTTTATATATTGTATAACGGTCTGCACAATCAAATGCAAGGCTTATATGTATCCAGAGTATATAATGGGAGGCAAATTTTCTCGGAAAATGATGTCTTTAGTTTCGAGTGTTGATACTAGAAATTTTCAGCAGAAGAGAAATAACAACTTTTACGATCCTCAAAACCTTCAAACCTTTCTACTTCATGTAAGTATTTATATCATCAACTCTTCAAAGGATTAATGAGTTATGGAATATAAACTTACATAATTTGAAATTTGTGTTCCAAATTTCTGAAGCTTTGGAATGAAGGGAAATAGTCGAGGTTGTGGACGAGGCTTTGGGTGATCTATATTCTCCACTGTGAAGTGGTAAAATGTATACATATAGGTTTGTTATGTGTTCAAAACAGTAATAGACAGGCCAACCATGGCTGAAGAAGATATCATGCTTTACCAAGAAACTAATCGTCCAGCTCCCAAAGAACCTCCGTATACTTTACCTGCATTATCAGATAAGCCAGATTCGGGACCAAACCGCTGCTCAAGTAATTACGTTACTATCACCGCAGTTGAAGGTCGATAAGATTCCATGCAAGATATATAATTCAATCATCGGAATTTCGGAACATATATATGTTATCAAATAGGTAACAAAGATAAGATTATAACTTCGTAATTGCATATCAAATGTGTATAATTACATTACAATTGTGTTTGGAGAAAAAAAATTAAAGTTCCATGGGTAACCAAACTCTTATAAAATAAAACAATCCTCCTTACTAAATCCCCTAAATTGGTACCCCTCATAGAAATTGGTAATCCATTGCAACAGAAGGCCAGTGATACTTATTGTTTTCCTTACTGGGTGTACAACAATGCGGCCCCATCCGGGGATGTCACAATAGTGGAAGAGATGTTTTTTTTCTTATTTTAATAGGAAAGATGATTTCAATTGATAAAGGAAGCTTACATATTGTTTTTGTACTACTGAATTCGAGTTGTAATCCAGTCAGGCACATTATTAAGCCAATTAAAACAAATAATTTATGATGATGGAGATCATCCATTTAAATAAAAATTCAAGGAACCTGATAAAATCTGTTTGGCCGAAGAAATCAAGAATTATACTCAAACGGTGTTCTAATTTGCTCGAGGAAAAACCTTTCGCTGATGTTCGATTCACTAGAGCCAAGCGATAATGACAAAGTTTGCTTTGTCTGTTATTTCAACGATGTGCTCTCTGTTATCACTTCCCATTAAACTGTTTTTTCACCCCAAATAACTCTGGAATTTATAAATACCCATTTTAATGATTCCTACTAGACCAATGGTTGACCATCCAAAACTCAAAGGTATAGAAAGACAATACGTAATTAGATGATTTCGGAATTCTTTCTCATGAATATGAACTTTGCTTTTCTGGCATGGACTATGGATGCTCTTACGGGACATATTGACCGTGCATTGTGCACCGTCCACAACAAGATTTTTCATCAGTACTCTAACCAGTGCGAGTACATTTTTACTCGATAAATCAATTTCGGAAGAACAATACAACCAGGGTTGCACGCACTATATTTTATAAACGATCGAGTAATCAAACATAAGTAGAGCACAGTAATATGGCATAACCAATTGGATAGGAAGGGAAGGAAACTAGACAATGAGAAACACTAATTCATACTGGATCACTAATGCAGTATGATAAGATAAGAAAGCAATACAGAGATTGCAGGTGATGAGAATGGAAGAAAAGGGTGAGAAAATAGAAAGAATAATAAGGTTTAGAGATGAGAAGGATATAAAGCTCTGAAAGAGTTGTTTTGAATAATCTTTGATAATAATAATGTATCTTTACAAGAACCAAATAAACATGTTTATATAGAAAGGTAAAGAACCTAAAAATAGAAAAACTCTAAAAGAAGAAATAAGGGAATCCTAAAAGAAGAAGTTCTAAACTTAATAAACACGAAAAACCAAAGTATGGATCAGATAAACCGTGATAAATTGACACAAACAGAAAAGGATCAACAATCATTGTTGATAAAGATGATGGATCAACAGACAAATGATACATTGAGAACAGTAGATATCCTACATCAGTCCCCCCTTCTTGAAAAAAACTTGCCTCAGAGTTGCTTGAAAAAAATAAGACTTCATTATCACCATGAAAGGTGAAAATTTCTTGAACATTGAACACATTAGAGATGTTCCATTCCTTTGGAAAATCAATGCCATATGCATTGTCACTGATTTTCTACAAGATTTTAAAAGGATCATACTTCTTCATCTTGGTCTTGTTATAAGTCCCAGCTAGAAATCTTTCTTTGCGTAGATGAATCAAAACTAATTCGCCTTCTTGAAAAGTTTTGAATCGTCTATGCTTATTATCATCATCCTTGTACTTGGAATTAGACTCCTCAAGTTTAGTTCTGACTTCATCATGAATTTTAGAAGCTTGTTCCAAAATTGTATCAGCTTTGTTATTGAAATTATGTAACTTGGGAAGTACTACAAAATCCAAAACATGATTAGGAACCTTAGAATAGACAATTTCAAACGGAGTTTTACCTGTGGATCTGTTTACTGAAGTGTTGAATGCAAACTCCATATGAGGCAACAAAATATACCATTGTTTTTTGTTATCAATGCTCTTAGCTCTAATCAAATTTCCCAAAGAACGGTTGACAACTTCGCTTGTCCATCTGTTTGAGGATGTGAAGTAGTGATGAACTGTAAATTTGTTCCTAGACGCATCCATAAAGTCTTCCAGAAATAACTTAGAAATTTAGTATCTCTATCAGACGTAATAGACTTAGGAATTCCATGTAAGCGAACAATTTCTCTGAAAAATAAAAATGCAACATTTGAAGCATCATTGGACTTTTTACAGGATATAAAATGAGCCATATTGGAATATATATCCATAACCACCATAACTGAATCATTGCCTCTACTGCATTTAGGTAAACCAAGAATAAAGTCCTTACTAATGTCTACCCATGGAGCTTCTCCGAATTGGCAAAGGTGTATAAAGACCTATGTTTTGAACAAGCACTTTAGCTTGTTGGCAAACCATGCATCTCATAACATATTTTTGAACATCACGCTTAAGTGAAGGCCAATAATAGCGTTCTTCTACTAATGCAATAGTTTTTATCTCTACCAAAATGACCACCAAGTCCACTTCCATGCAGTTCACGTATTAAATGAAGACGTAAAGAACCATTAGGAATGCAAAGACGATTACCTTTAAATAAGAATCCATCTTGAATGATAAAATCATCAACTCCATGATCCAAAGAACTGCATTATTCCCAAAGCGATTTAAAATCATCATCCTCAGCATATATCTCTTTTATGTAATCAAAAGCAAAACTCTCATTGCGAATAGTTTCTAGAAGATGTCGCCTTCTACTCAGAGCATCTATAACTTGGTGAAGCTTGCCACTTTTGTGTTTGATAGAAAAAGAGTACTTGTTAATTGTTGACAACCACCTATCATGCTGTTTATGGGTAAAAATCGTTTCTGCTGATTTCGGTAATTTCGGTGGGTGAGTGAGAAACTGGTTCAAACCCTAAACAAATGTGCTGCACGTGAGCACTTTATAGATTCGAGAGATCAATCAGACAAGTCCGGCCTAAACCAAGAAATGGCCGCTCCAGACTTGCTTCGGTCACAAAGTGGAGGAGAAGGGTTGATTTGGGGAGGGAAGCAAAGAAAGGTGTTGAGTAGAGTAGTATCTCGACTTGTATCAGAAAGTGAAAGCTTAGGAGCTTGCAAGAGGTGGAAGCTTTTGGGAGAGCTTGCAAAGTTGCCTTTCTGAGAGTGTAGTATTTTTCTCCTGACCGAGACTTGTTGTCTGGTGGAAATAGGTAAGACCTATTTATACAAGTCGAGATTGAAACGTACTTCTGCCTCATGAAGGAAGAGAGTAAAGGGTGAAATAATGGGAGGAGGTGGTAATCGTATGGTTTAATGGGTGAAAACGTTTTTCACCATTATTTCCTCTTTTATTTGACCGCTTTATTCCTATTCACGCTTTGTTAATTGTGAGCGTAGTGTACGCCGCATGTCAGGACCGCCAACCCAAAACCCTAAAGAAGCATCCCGCTTTGTGTTGATATCTCGTTGTTGCGCCTTGGAGGGCAAGTGGTGCCGCTAATGGCGCGTGTGGCATGTGCCAATGGCATGTACTAATGCCTTGGTGGTAGGCTGTATGGTTTTGCATGTTAGGCTACCAGCAAATGTTTTGGTGTGCCAATGGCATGTGCGGAATGCCTTGGTGGTAGGCTGCACGGCTTGGCAAGTTAGGCTACCAATGTGTGTGTTTGGTATGTGCCAATGGCATGTGCGGAATGCCTGGTGGTAGGCTGCACGGCTTGCGTTAGGCTACCAAATAAGGTGTGTTTGGCATGTGCCAATGGAACGACGGCCATGTTGACCTAGTTGCATGTCTTGGTAAGCCCAGGGCGCCATATTTGGCGTGTGCCAATGGCATAGCGGCTTGGAATATTGCTTGCGGCACGTGTTGGCATGCGCGGCCATGTCAATTTAGTTGCAAGTCGTGGCAATCTTAGGCGCTATATTTGGCGTGTGCCAATGGCATAGCGACTTGGAATATGGCTTGCGGCACGTATTGGCATGTGCCAATGGCATGCGGCCATGTTGACCTAGTTGCAAGTCTTGCAAGCCTAGGGCGCTTATTTGGCGGTGCCAATGGCATAGCGATTTGGAATATGGTCATAAAGACGTATTGGCATGTGCCAATGGCATGTGCGGCCATGTTGACCTAGTTGCAAGTCTTGTAAGCCTAGGGCGCTATATTTGGCGTGTGCCAATGGCATAGCGACTTGAATATGGCTTATGCACGTATTGGCATGTGCCATGGCATGTGCGCCATGTCGACGAAGTCAGTAAGTCTTGCAAGCCTAGGGCGCTATATTTTACAAAGCAATGGCATAGCGACTTGGAATATGGCTTGGCACGTATTGGCATGTGCCAATGGCATGTGCGGCCATGTTGACCTAGTCGCAAGTCTGAGAAGCCTAGGGCGCTATATTTGGCATGTGCCAAATGGCATAGCGACTTGGAATATGGCTTGCGCACGTATTGGCATGTGCCAATGGCATGTGCGGCCATGTTGACCTAGTTGCAAGTCTTGCAAGGCTAGGGCGCTATATTTGGCATATGCCAATGGCATAGCAACTTGAATATGGCTTATGCACGTATTGGCATGTGCCAAATGGCATGTGCGGCCATGTTGACCTAGCTTGCAAGTCTTGCAAGCCTAGGGAGCTATATTTGGTGTGTGCCAATGGCATAGCGACTTGAATATGGCTTGCGGCACGTATTGGCATGTGCGGCCATGTTGACCTAGTCAGCAAGTCTCAAAAGCCTAGGGCGCTATATTTGGCGTGTGCCAATGGCATAGCGACTTGGAATATGGCTTCATGGACGTATTGGCATGTGCCAATGGCATGTACGGCCATGTTGACCTAGTTGCAAGTCTTGTAGCCTAGGGCGCTATATTTGGCGTGTGCCAGCGCATACGGCTTGAGATTTGGCATTGTTGCCATGATGCGCAGAGTGCGGCTTGTTTGGCATGGTTGCATGCGCGCAGAGTGCGGCTTGGTTTGGCATGGTTGCCATGGTGCGCAGAGTGCGGCTTGGTTTGGCATTGTTGCCAATGATGCGCAGAGTGCGTACTTGGTTTGGCATGGTTGCCATGGGCGCAGAGAAATGCGCTTGGTTTGGCATTGTCGCCATGGTGCGTAATCGCGACTTGGTTTGGCATGGTTGCCATGGTGCGCAGAGTGCGGCTTGGTTTGGCATTGCCGCCATGGAAAGCAGAGTGTGGCTTGGCATGGCATGGTTGCCATGGTGCGCAGAGCGCTTGGTTTGGCATTGTCGCTATGGTGCGCAGAGTGCGGCTTGGTTTGGCATTGCTGCCATGGTGCGCAGAGTGCTGCACTTGGTTTTGAATTAGGGTCTCCGTGTTGAAAACCCTAATCTGTATTTTGAAAAAATACCCCTATTAATTATTTACACTGAGTTAAATGCTCTTAGTTAATGTGTTGTGGGTAACACTAGGTCATGGGGTTTTACGATTTTACCCCTTGTCTAAAAACCACCATCAACATTAAGTCCCCCGCTTTAGCTCTAAGGGGCTTTGTTGGGAGGTAAGCATAAGATGGTGACAAACTATTAACAAAAACCGTAAAGAAAATTGAAAAAGGCTTGTTCCGACCTTTTATAAATAGGATTTGGAATCCTCGTCCGTAGTTTTGCACAAATCGAGAGGTCAAGTATAATTGGTGGGCCTCGATGCCTTAGGCGACGCTGGGAAGTTGGCGTGGAGTTGGGAAACCGAGTTGGCTAGCTGGTGGGACCGGCGCAAAGTGTGTCGTGTGCTTTCGCGTGCTGCCTGGCACCAGGGGGCCAGGCAACTGGACGACGTTGGGAAGTTGGCGGAGTCGGGAACCGAGTTGGTTAGCCGGTGGGACCGCGCGGGTGTAGAAGCCGTAAGTGCTTGCCAAAGGCGTGACTTGGGCGCATTGAGAAGTCGCAATTGGTGGGGCCTGTCCAATTTGGAAACCATGCTTGCAGCGTGACTTGGGCGGCATTGGGAAGTCGCACCCTTTGCGGGCCCGTTTCTTACACGCGTGATTTAGGTAAAAGGGAAATCCTTCCCTATTTCAAAGTCTTTCACGCCTATATATATATAAAGCCCCTTTTTCCCATTCGCGCTTTAGTTTTTCCTCTTTTCATACTAGCGCAAAGAGAAAACTCAACCTTGCATGTCTTCGAGTACTCTTCTCTCTCTTCTTTTTTTTTTCACATAGGTATAAACCTTAAGAGTAGGGCGCCCACAATCCTTGCATATGATTCCTTGGCCTCTTTGTAGAAAATATTGTACGTATGCGACCAAGGGAATACTCGTATATATTGTTTGAACCCCGTGGGAAATATTGCATATATGAATTTTCGGTCCCAAAGAAATATTTGAACCCCTCAAGAAATATCAAGCGTGTGTATTTCGAACCCGTAGAGAAACCCGTATGAATCCCGAAGAAGAATGTATATGCTTCATATGACTTCGAACCCGTAGAAATATTGTATATATGATTTTGCTTCTTGAGAGAAGTACCACGCGCGCAGTTTTGAACCAATAAAAATGCTCCATATATTTTTGAACCCGAAGAAGGATACCGTAGACACACTTGTACCCGTATAGAATGCCGCGTATATAGTCTCGAACTCAAGAAAATACTCGATATAGTCTTGAACTCGAATAAAATACGCCTTCCTACCCCTTTCTTTGGGTACGACATGTGTCGTGGAGATAACTTCGCCTTTCTTCGTTTGTTTTGTGCAGACATCTTATTACCAAATTGTTATGAAGGAATTCGATAAGATTTTACCCAACCAAATTTCACTTCGTTAAGGATGCTCATAATTCCAAGCCAACATAGATGATGAATTCTTCACTCAGAGCCCCCGCCCTTGCTCGGAAGAATCACCTGTGCTCGTGCCGATTTTGCTAACCTATGAGGATGACAGAAGACACGTCTGCTCGCCCAGAGAGCACCATTCGGTTCTCAGTTTTCATAAAGGGATATATTCCTCTTCCAATATTGACTTCGGGATGTGTCAAAGTCCATTGCGTTCTTTTGACAGATGGGTTGAGCTCATGGTGAGGGAGGAGCGTATAAATACCAACCTGACTCGAGCGTTGTCATTGATGGCGGCCAAGACTTCAAGAATCTCCCGCATTAGGAAGGACATCCCTGTGCTTGGTTGCTTTCATCTCCGATGGTGTTCGACACCCATACAATCATATGTAATGGGGTGAGATAACTTTCTCCTGGGAGAGTGTGGGCTCTCTTGTCAATCTTCCCAGAATCGGGAACCTTAGAATCCAATTATCCGAAAGCGAGGTGAAGATGCGGGGTTGACCCGGCCGCTAAGTCGGGGGATTTTGCCTGAAAGACTCCATTGCGAGGTCGAAGGATTCTGCCTTAAAGAGGATGAAAGGTGCCTACGGTTGGTGGATATCTCAATGGTTTCCTGACGAGTTGAGCCCGAACAAAAAAGGATCTTCATGTCGCAAAGATTTTGGCTCTCTGGTTATCCAGACATTTTGATGACTCGCTCCAAGAAAGGAATAAGACCGGAGTCATAGAGATTGTCAGAAGTTGGCAAAGGGTGAAGTTCTTCCCATTGGCAAGCTGTTCCTGGGTTCCCGTATGTGCATCCGGATCACCTAGCTGCGAACATGCAAGTTTCGAATGGTTTCATGAAAGTGATTCATATGTGCACGTTGCTTTCCGCAAGTCCGGCTATGGGAGCACTTCGAGAAGTATGCCCAAACCGCCGCTTCGCTTCTTCCCGTGAGTTGGGGGGCTTTAATTCTTCGATGGGTGAACAGCGCCCAAGAGTTGGCGTGAGCTTGGTTAGTTTTCTTGATAAGTTGCATGAAATCAATTTTCGTCCATGGGGGCCGATCCATAAGTCGCGGATTCAAATGGACACCTTTGCTTCGCTCCGCTCACGTCTTTGTCTTCTCGATGACGATTTGAGGCTGTGGAAAACTGTTTCATTCGTAGTCGGCTCGCCCGTTATATACCGTCTTTTCTTTCGTGGGATCTTTTCCGTATAGATGCTTATAATATCGACCGGGCCGCCGTCACATGGGTTTCACTCAAGGGGTGCCTCTTGTTTACCGCCAGCTGATCCCTAAAGATTCATCATGCAGCGCTCTTGACGCCAAAGGTCCTTAAGCCGGGTATCCGCTTTTTCCTTCTTTCAAATGGGAAGAGTAATCGACAACCTTCGGCTTGTAATGAGTTTTGGTGCAACGAGTTTACTATGATCCGAGATTTTGTGAATAACGTGGGTGGAAAACGTCGCTGCAAACCTTCCCAACAGTTCTCAAGGAGTATCCAATGTTGAGAGATCCCAAGCGAAAGTTGCCTAGCACTGAAAGCCCTGTGCCAAGGAACTGAGAACGAAGAACCGTGGCCGGGCGGGTTCCGGACGGTTTCACAAGATCCTCCCACGGCTCTTGTGTCTTTCAGTTCTTCCAATAACTGTATGTGTCGCTCTTCATTGGTTTGTCTCAAAACACGTGAATTTCCTGGGCCGAGAATATGTGTCTTGTTTCCTCCAGGGCTTTGGTAGTGTTAATGTTTCGCTGCCCTGCACGCTGCCGGAGACGGCAGTTACTTCAAGGAATTCCTACTGACCGAGCCTACTCATAGTAGTGATGAGTCGAGAAAGAAGAAAGTTCAACAAGCGAGAGTGATTCCTCCTACAAAGACCGGTTCTTCTTCGGGAAGTGGTCTCTATGAGTTTCGCTTCTTTTCTTTCTTCTTCTCCCCGTTTCTTTTTTGAAAATGTCTAACTCAAGTTTGCAGGAGGAATCTGGTTCGAAGGACGATTCTGGGGTGGAGTCACACGAAAACTTGCTCTTGGTGACCACCGCCGGTGACTCTGAGATGGGAGTTAGCCAATTGCCGGCATGTACGTGGTTCAAACGGTGGATGATTCTCTCATGGTTGTTGCCGAGACATGGAAGAAGACCCTTTGCGTAGTCGCGAGGCCACTTGCAGGCGCCATTTTTGATCCCCCGTACTTGGTTCCTTTATCCGGTCATGTGCTCGGTTGGCGGCTTCGTGCCGGCCTAAGCATGAGGCGTTGTACACCGTAACTGGGAGAAGTACGGACATATGGCTACAAACAAGAAAGTTACTAGTCGATTTGCGCTGGTTAAGCGGTGGAAGAGGCTTTATCTTCCATTGAGGATATGCGTGAGGTAATCGGGTCACACCATTTCAAGACGTTATTGCCGACCGGGAGCACCATCGCGACGTGTGCGAGAAAAGGAGCGAATATGCCTGGGTTTGTCGAAGGCCTTGCCGAGATCCAAAAGTCGAGATGCGCAAGAAAGCCTTTCACGCCGAGGAGATTGCACGACAGAGATGGAACTCGAAAAGCTTTCCAAGATGTTGACTATGAAGAGAGCGCTCTTGAGGACGCAAAGTTGACTTTTTTCCAAGAAGAGCATTCGTTTGACGATTTTCCTTGAACGTTTTTCTCCGTAAACTTTCATTTAGGTTCTTTTTTTTTTTTTTTGAAAGACATATTGGATGTCCGGTTCAAAACTTGACCTTTGATGATGTACCGGTAGCTTTTTAGGTATTGGATTATTTCGGGATGAATGGTTTTGGTAATATGACTCGATTATGTTTTGGGAAAAGAATATTGCTTTTATGAAAGTGTAAAGCAATAGGCACAAGACTCGAGCATGACGGTTTTACTAAAAACCTAAAAATAGATTGTATATCTTGCCCACTCGAATCTACTCACTTCATAGGTTTTGCGAACACGCCCTCTCCATGTAAAAAGGCGGTTCTTTCGTCGGGTGGCTTTGCCGGCATCCCCGCAAGTCCCCACCACCGTAGCTTCTTCAACGAGTTCCTGCTTTTCGGTGTAGTTTTAACAACTCGATAACCGGTTGTCTGAAATGGACCGGGTCGCAAGTCCCCAATCGCCGGTAGCATCTTCAACGAGTCCCCGCTGTGCAGTGTAGTTTACAATCGGTAATCGGGTCAGTCGGCGCTTTGATTCGGATCGAGTCGGTTTCTACCATCTTGACATCTGTCGAAGAAATCAGATCGACAAACACATTGTAGCCGGCAGATCGATCCTCCCACCGGGTCGCCAATTGTTTATGGGTAAAAATCGTTTCGCTGATTTCGTAATTTCAATGGGTGAGTGAGAAACTGGTTCAAACCCTAAACAAATGTGCTGCACGTGAGCACTTTATAGATTCGAGAGATCACTTACAAGTCCTACCTAAACCAAGAAATGGCCGCTCCGCATTTGCTTCTTGGTCACAAAGGAGGAGAAGGGTTGATTTTGGGAGGGAAGCAAAGAAAGGTGTTGAGGAGAGTAGATTCGACTTGTATCGTAAAGTGAAAGCTTAGGAGCTTGCAAGAGGTGGAAGCTTTTGGGAGAGCTTGCAAAGTTGCCTTTCGAGAGTGTAGTATTTTTCTCCCGACCGAGACTTGTTGTCCGGTGGAAATAAAGACCTATTTATACAAGTCGAGATTGAAACGACTGGCCTCCATGAAGGAAGAGAGTAAAGGGCAGAAATAATGGGAGGAGGTGGTAACCGAGGGTTTAATGGGTGAAAACGTTTTTCACCATTATTTCCTTTTTATTTGACCGCTTTATTCCTATTCACGCTTTCTTAATTGGGGAGCGAGGTACGCCGGTGATGTCAGTGACCGCCAAACCAAAACCCTAAAGAAGCATCCCCGCCTTTGTGTTGATATCTCGTTGGTTACGCCTTGAGTGCAAGTGGTGGCCATGCACGGCGCGCGTGTGGCATGTGCCAATGGCATAAAGTAATGCCTGGTGGTAGGTTGCATGGTTTTGCAAGTTAGCTACCAAAATGTGTGTTTGCATGTGCCAATGGCATGTGCGGAATGCCTTGGTGGTAGGTTGCACGGTTTGCAAGTTAGGCTACCAAGGCAGTGTGTTTGGCATGTGCCAATGGCATGCGGAATGCCTTGGTGGTAGGTTGCACCACTGCCATAGTTAGGCTACCGCAGGTGTGTGTTTGCATGTGCCAATGGCACGTATGGCCATGTTGACCTAGTTGTAAGTCTTGCAAGCCTAGGGCGCTATATTTGGCGTGTGCCAATGGCATAACGGCTTGAATATGGCTTGTGGCACGTGTTGGCATGTGCCAATGGCATGTGCGCCATGTTGACCTAGTCAAGTCTTGTGCCTAGGGCGCTATATTTGGCGTGTGCCAATGGCATAGCGACTTGAATATGGCTTGCGCCACGTATTGGCATGTGCCAATGGCATGTGCGGCCATGTTGACCTAGTTGCAAGTCTTGGGCAAGCCTAGGCGCTATTTGGCGGTGACAATGGCATAGCGATCTTGAATATGGCTTGCAGACGTATTGGCACGTGCCAATGGCATGTGCGGCCATGTTGACCTAGTTGCAAGTCTTGCAAGCCTAGGGCGCTATATTTGGCGTGTGCCAATGGTGCATAGCGACTTGGAATATGGCTTGCGGCACGTATTGGCATGTGCCAATCATGTGCGGCCATGTCAACCTAGTTGCAAGTCTTGCAAGCCTAGGGCGCTATATTTGGCGTGTGCCAATGGCATAGCGACTTGGAATATGGCTTATGCACGTATTGGCATGTGCAATGGCATGTGCGGCCATGTTGACCTAGTTGCAAGTCTGTGCCTAGGCGCTATATTTGGCGGTGCCAAAGGCATACGCTTGAGATTTGGCATTGTCCATGATGCGCAGAGGCGCTTGGTTTGGTATGGTTGCCATGGTGCGCAGAGGCGCTTGGTTTGGCATGGTTGCCATGGTGCGCAGAGTGCGCTTGGTTTGGCATTGTCGCAATGACGCTACAGAGTAGCGGCTGGTTTGGCATGGTTGCCATGGTAGCGCAGAGAAAGTGCGGCTTGGTTTGGCATTGCTGCCATGGCATGCAGAGCGCAGAAAGCTTGGTTTGGCATGGTTGCATGGTGCTGCAGAAAAGGCTTGGTTTGGCATTGTCGCCATGGTGCGTGAGTGCGTGCTTGGTTTGGTATGGTTGCTGCAGCAGAGAGCGGCTGGTTTGGCATTGCTGCTGGTGGGCGCAGAGCAGAGCTTGGCTTGGCATTGTGCCATGGTAACAGAGTGCGGTACTTTTGGAATTAGGGTCCCGTGGTTGAAACTTAACTGGGTATTTTGAAAATAATACCTATTAATTATTTACACCTGAGTTAAATGCTCTTAGTTAATGTGTTGTGGGTAACACTAGGTCATGGGGTTTTACGATTTTACCCCTTGTCTAAAAACCACCATCAACACATGCATACGGTTAACCTTAGCTGAAGTCTGGAGATATTTCAATGCATGATTGTCAGTATTAATGACAAACTCTTGATGAACCAAATAAGTATGCCACTGTTTAAGAGCTTGTAGAAGAGCAAGTAATTATAATTCATAAGTAGACCACTTTATCCGTGTCTCAGAATTCTTCTCACTATGAAAAGCAACTGGGTGTCCTTCTTTTGAGAGATAAACCGCCCAATTCAAATAATAGAACATCACAATGACTTGAAAAGGTTTGCCTTCTGGTACGCATGACAAGAATAAAGGTGTAGAACATAATTTTTCTTTTTTAAGAGTATTAAAACTCTTATCAGCCTTCTTCAACCCATATGAACTTATCTTGCTTCAAACAATCAAAGACATAGGTGCAAGAATGATGCCAAATTTGATAAAACGCCTATAAAAAGCTAATCCGGGTGAAAACTTCTCACCGATTTTATAGAAATAGAACAGGCCAATCTTAATAGCTTGTATTTTAGAAGGATCCACGTGGAATACCTTTTGAAGAGATGACATATCCCAAGAAAGTAAATTTTAAGACATAAAAGTGCATTTCTTCAAATTCACTCTAACAAAGAATTATCGATTAAAACTTTGAATACCCGAGAAAGATGATTGAGATGCTCTTTTGTACATGACTAAAAATCGCATGTCATCAAAGCACACAATGACAAACTTACTCAAAAGGGTTGTAAAACCCGATTCATGAGTCTCATAAAGGCACTAGGAGCATTAGACAAACCAAAAGGCATAACAAGCCATTCATAAGCCTTCTCTCTGCCTTGAAAGTGCTTTTCCATTCATCTCCCACTTTATCCTAATTTGATGATATCCACTTCAAGATCAAGTTTAGTAAAAATAATATACCCAGCCTAAAAGATCAATCATTATTCAATACGAGGAATAGGAAATCTATAAGGAATGGTGATACGATCTAAAGCTCTCGCTAATCTATACACATTCTCCAACCATTCTCTTTTAGGAACCAAAGCCGGACAAGATAAGGGCTAGTACTAGGTCTAATTAATCCTTTGGATAACAAATCATTAATTTGACCTGAGAATGTTATGTTCGGGGAAGGACTTAACCTATAATGAGCTTGATTAGGTAAAGCTTCCGTATAAGATCAATGCAATAACATTTCTAA
>JAJJWW010005570.1:0-142181 GCA_023531295.1 Papaver armeniacum | reverse complement strand
ATTTTATGATGAATTTTTTTATTACCAATCATTTTTTTTCCTTCTTTGATTACATAGAGTGGTGGTCTCTAGAACTGCATCTAGGTAAACTAGTTAAGGATTTATGCTATTATTTTTATTTATCTTTTAACTACATTGAACAATGGTTTTAGAACTATACTAAGGTACATCAGCAAATGATTTACGGTATTATAGGTGTTTGATCCCCAATCTTGATCTCAAAAACTACACTCGGACACATTAGCTTTGGATTTAGCAGATGTTTCATCATTAGTATGACGATCCCTAGGGGGTCATCATAAACGAATCTAGTATGTCCAATATTTGTAGAGATAGTTCCCGATAATAGTTACGAAAAGTCCCTACCTATCCATGAATAAGCAGTTGGGTGTAATTTACCAGGCTGAGATCCTTCACTTCTCCAAAACATAAAAGAAGAAAAGTATATTTATCGCATTAAGGAAGCTTCCTGCGATGGGTTTGCCAAGAACTTGTCAGTTTGGTAGCCTAATTTATAGCATTGTAGATTTTATAACAGTTGTTCTGAGTAGAAAAGTATTGTGTTTGTTCCAAAAATTACTTTTAGGCACAAATCACAGTTGATTTGATGACGATGATGAGAAATTAAGGTTCAAAAGCGAATAAAAGATGAAAGATGAATAATGGAGACAAAGAATTTAACGTGGTTTGACGAGTTATACCTACATCCACGGAGGAATCCCGTAGGGAGAGATATTATATTGATACGGGGATTATAGTTATTTTTATATGGTTAGCTAACTTAGGATTCCATATCTTCTTAGGGTTTAGACCCATGTATTTAAATAGTTGCACAAACTTTTCTATCAAGTAACTTGGGAAGCAAGACGTGTGAAAACTTTTGAAATCTTCTTTTAGGTCTGCGGAAGTGAAAATGGGCTTGGCTAGCGGGGTTTGGACTATTTTATATATGGGGTATAAACATCCCCACACCTCCACACCCACCCCTTAACCTCCAACTTGTTGGGGTTTATTAAGTTTGTTTTTCCTTTTGCGTCGAACGTTAATGGTGTAATTTGCCCACAAGCGTGAGTTTCCATTGTTGTGGTACAACGTAGCTCTCCCCATTATTTTGTAGATATATTACAAAGATGCCCCTAACTGTGGTACCTGTCTTGATTAGATTGTAGTGTGCTTGCGGCTACGTCGCAAGGCTTTTTGCTTGCAACGTAACAAGGATTTATCGTTCGCTACTAGGGTAAAAAGAATGATACTGACGAATGATGAAGGAATGCAAATAGATGTGGTTTGAGGGAATGAACTGAAGATATTGATTACTGTAGCACTCTTTGCAAAACTGATTGTTGCCATTGTGAATGTGTTGAGCTTTGTTTCATTTTTCCTGACTGGGAATAATGTAACTATTCGATGATGTATTGAGTAGATTGATGAGTCGTTTTACTATTAATTTTGTTTGTTGCATGATATGTTACATGGAAATTTTGTTTGTTGCAGGATATGTGACATGGAAAGGTTCACGAAGGGTTCTAATCCGCTACAATAGCTTATTCGAATTGATGAGGTCTTTAGGCAATTCAGACGCAGAAAGGGTTTGCTATGGAAGATAAATAACACTCAAATGCCTCTGTCCACTAGTTGTAGTTAACATATGATACACAAAGACACCATTTACTGTAAAGGGTATGTGAACATCTAATTTTTAGCTTGTTTTTTTAGAATAACTTGTTTTTGAGAATGAGTGGGTCTCTTTGTAAACAAACAACTTGGTTTTTTGAGAATCTATACAAAATTTTGTCTACCTATTGTCTCAGATTCTCTGTTTTGCAGATGCATGAGGGGACGACATTCTAATCATGTATGTGGGTGCACATGGGGTTTCAGTATTATTCAAATATATTGTTTCAATTTATACTAGGGACGGTTTTGATAACCATCCCTATTAGGATGCACTAGGGACGATTTTTAATCCGTCAGAAAAAAAAATACTAAAACCAAGGCGAAGCCGTCCCTAGTAGTATTAGTGACGGAGGATTCAAACCGTCCCTAGAAGGCAAAGACGTTCCTATTAAGTGACGGTGGATCAGGGGACGGTACAAAACCGCCTCTAATAACTTTTTGGGACGAGTTTTGGACTCTTGGGACTTTTTTTGGCCGTCCCAAGAGGTCTTCTGTTTTGTAGTGTCTATAACAATTTTTGAAAATGCGGAGTGCTAACAACCACACCTAACAATTCGTTTGGCAATATGAGAGGACTTACTCCAATATACTTTCTAGAGAATCAACTAGACAGTCAGACTCAATCTAGAGAAAAGTATATCAAAGAGTTTATATCTCTGTTTCACAATGTAATCAGCAAATCAAACAAATAGAAATCCGTGAGCCTGATTATTATGTGAAACAACTTGAACGGTACCAAAGACCAATGTTCAAGTGTCAATCAATTTAAATCAACAACCAAAGGTTGGATTATCTAATTGATTGATCTTAACGCACAACATGTGATATTTCAATTATATAACAAAATATAATGCGGAAAAGAAATAACATAGACACCAGAATTTTGTTGACAAGGAAAACCGCAAATGCAGAAAAACCCCGGGACCTAGTCCAGTTTGAACACCACACTGTATTAAGCCGCTACAGACACTAGCCTACTACCAATGAACTTCGGATTGGACTGTAGTTGAACCTAATCAATCTCACACCGATTCAAGGTACAGGTTGTGTTCCTTACGTCTCTGATCCCAGCAGGATACTACGCACTTGATTCCCTTAGCTGATCTCACCCAAAAGTAAGAGTTGGTACGACCCAAAGTCGAAGACTTGATAAACAAATCTGTCTCACACAGAAAAGCCTATAGATTGAATAAATCTGTCTCCCACAGAAATACCCAAGAGTTTTTGTTTCGTCTTTTGATGAATCAAGGTGAACAGGAACCAATTGATAAACCGGTCTTATATTCCCGAAGAACATCCTAGTATTATCAATCACCTCATAATAATCTAAATCGTATGATGGAGAAACTAGATATTGTGGAATCACAAACGATGAGACGAAGGAGTTTGTGATTACTTTTTATCTTGCCTATCGGAGATTAAATCTCGAGCAAATCTTAGAGAAGATAGTACTCAAACGATAAAATCGGGAAAGATCAGAACACGCAACTACAAAGAAAATAGTTGGGTCTGGCTTATCAATCCCAATAAAGTATTTGAAGTCGTTAACCTACAGGGTATCGAAGAAACCTAAGGTTAAAGGAGAATCGACTCTAGTTTATGCAACTAGTAACACACATGAGGTGTGGGGATTAGGTTTCCCAGTTGCTAGAGTTCTCCTTTATATATTTTTTCAAATCAGGGTTTGCAATCCAAGTTACCTTGGAAACAAAGCATTCAATATTCACCGTTAGATGAAAAACCTGATTCAACCAAGCTAATATCTTTCAATTGTTAGATCGAACTTACCTTGTTACACACAAATGAAATGTACCCTCATTTAGGTTTATGTAACCGTACCCAAACGTGTACACTATGTTGGCTCACAAATATTTAACCGAAGATAGCCATATGATTACTCTCATATCAACCTTATTCATCTTAACCACAACTATTTCAAATGACTCAAATGAAACTAGTTAAAGAGCCGTTCGATTGCTATATTCTCATAGAGGTATACAAGAACACAATTGAAGAAAAATCGGTTTGATTCACTCAAATCATTTGATGAACATTATATCCACGGTTTGCAAAGATTGTATTCCTTATTTTATAAATGTTTAAGTTCATGTACAGAACCGATTTTAGAAAGTAACCAACTCAAGTATGCAAACATGTACGCATACTTAAGTAGCCGAACCGAGTTTGGTTACGCTGTGTAAGCGTACGGGTGCGCATACCAATTTACATTCAAACTCCAAATGTAAATTCACGGACGTGAGACTTCCTCCAGTATGTGTACGTGTACGCATACTTGCCCAGACATCCAACAACCGCCGAAGACGCGTACTTTCAGTTCCGGTTTTGGACTTACACACAAATGTGATAACACACTATGTTTATATCCAAACATGGTTACATGATTCTAAGCTCTTTATTTCAATCATTGAAACTTTCTTAGAGTATGACAATAGACATTTTCACACACTATTAGCATCAAAGCAATTTTCAAGATATTGAAATAATCATAACGAAACATTCCAAGACTACACCAAATGATCCAATTTCAGCTCCATCTTACTTAGGTATGTTTTCTTCTCGATTTCTCTTCAACTAGAAAGGGAACCCTAAGCTTGATTTTTTTTTTTCAAACCCTAATTGGTTTTAATTTCTGTTGACAGGGAACTTATCTGAATTGGATTGTGGTGTTGTTAAAGGTATAATTCTCAAACTTGTTCAATTTGATTCTGATGTTACAGAGCCTAAATACTAGACTCATGGTTTGGTTTGGCTCTCTATGAGGATGGTCAATTTTCCTGAGGAAATGTTAGATTACCGTATTCTTTTATCTGTCTTTAGATATGTTGTGTATTTCTTCTTGCATTTTAAATTATCAGTCTTAATGTGTAAATTTCCACTGAGATGTGCTCATTATTTTCTCTTTAGTATCAGGTGCAATTGTCGCAGTTGAAGCTGAAGAAAGCGAAGGCGAATACTACTACGTTTGGATTGAGTGAGTACTTCCATGTGGATCAGCTGAGGATAGAATGTTTGTCTTAGTTTATGTTTCTCGTATTGTTGTTATGTACGTTGAGAAACCAGTATTATGCATGTTTGAACTGGAATCTTGCTTGAGTGCTTTCAATGCTTTGATAACCTCTATGAGCGATCATTTTACTGACTCGGAGGTTGTTAGAAACCAGTATCCACTTTCTGTTTGCAGCAGAAACCCTCATGGACATAAGTCACCTTATAATTGGTTCTATAGAATAGTTTCATATGTTATGGATAGGTTTGGTTAACTACTATCAGGAGGAGCATTCATCCAAGTTAGTACTGACATAATCAAGACCATTTTAATTGACTGTTATATAATTATATTAAATACGAGACCTGTTCATCAATTCAAATGCTATGGCATAATATCATGTTTTATATCATTATGCTCGATTTTTGGATCGAGTATCTGTTTGATGTTACAGAGCCTAAGTTTGGGTCAGTCATAAATCATCTTAATTATGTTCATGTATATGCAGTTTCTGATATAGCGATGGTAGTGGCACCAGTTCCAATGGTGATAGCTCCAGTTCTGATGATTAATCTACTGAAAGTCCTGAACAACCTGGTAATGTCTGATCTGTTATACTAGCTTGTTTGTTTTGGACTTAAGTAGAATGAGTATACTCTTACACCATGTTTACTCTTATTTTGGGTTTTTAAACTATAAAAGACACAGGGGCTCCAAACAATACAGTAGAGTCTGAGGAGAATACTGTTTGAGGTTTAACAAGACTAAAGAAGTTGAAGAAAAAATTTAACGGCAAGAAACACGTGATAGAATTTGATAAAATTGGTCGATTTAAGGGGGAGTATAAATCTGAAATTGCTAGTTACATGGGTGTATTGGTACGTCGAGACGTTGGTCTCAAGCACTTGAAGTGGAAGGAGGTGAGTCAGTGTTGAGGGATAAGTAATAGCACGTCTATTAGTGTGTATATGCCGATTTATATTTAATTTTAATATTATATTTGTTAGTTAGTACATGGAGATCAACTCAAGGGTGATTGTGTTAGAGTGTCGGTTGAAAAAGCGATATTGAAATATCATTGTTTGCCAGTCCCATCTACTCATCTCAAAACAGTAGAGGATGTTGAAGGATCTTTTGTAGCTTGGCCCAAAAAATTTGTGATCTCTTGCTCTACTGTAAGTTGCTTTATTCCTTAATTTAGTTTATCTGTTATAACAAATATGTGGAACCATGTAGATGCTTGTGTAGCTTTGCTTTCAGCTCAGAACATGGTGGACTCAACTGAATGTTATGTTATGTAATGCAGCTTAATGCTATAATGCTGTGTGTTGTGTGATACCTGGGTACAATTACTAATTTCTCTGCATTCTAGCTTTGGCTTGAAACCAACACTAGCAAATATGAGATAACTGTATTTTGTCCCCGCTGCACATGTTTTCCCACAATTCGCACATGAGCATGTAACTGTTAGCATAATAGTATTTACATGTTTTGAGGCAGTTATTGGAGAACATTTAAGTTATTACCTTATGCATCCCGAGAGCATATAATCAAGTAACATGGTTTGTTGCCTTATACGTCCACTTGCTTGCTGCAGGCACTCGCCACTTTCAGATCCTGATGAACATGATGCTGACCCAAACACTAAGAAGAGAAAAAAGAAGAAACCTTCAGATACGAAGAGTGGGGAATAGAAGTCTAGGAGATCCAGCAAAATACTCAAGATTGTAGCCTAATTATTAAGACAAAGGTCGTGGACTTTAGAATTTGGATGTTTAAACTTTTAAATCTCCCTTTGATCAGATATTGAGACGTTTATCATATTGTTAATATAAATTATTTTGGTTCAATTCTAATTGTAGTCTGATTAATTTTTATGGATGGTTATTTAGGTGAGTTTTGCTACACATGATAAATTATTGCATTCACGTGGTTGAAATACGGTCACCATTTAGATATTAAACCATGGCCAAAGAATAAATTGAGCTATAAAAATTACAATTTTCGAGTGGCTAAAAGCTAATATTTGCCACGTTGAATATGTTTTGTGTCATTATATAAAGGTTATTGCCATGGTTTGTGGTATCCTCTGTGTCCAAAAGGTGAATAATAGCTACATTGAAAACACTTGGTGTGTCTCTAGAAACTTTTTAGCCACGGTGCTACAAATTCTTAGTAGCCATAATTTATTAATTGGCCATGTAAAATGTTTATCACGTGTCCAAAAATATAGATGGCCATGGTACTATAGATTAAACGTGACTACAAGTCATGTATTGTCCATGCTAAATTATTTTCCGTGTGTCCAAATGATAGAGATGGCCATGATAAAATGAATTTTGCGTGTCCAATTGATGACAAAGGCCACGACTAAAATAAAAATAAAATTCACGTGACTTTAAGGTAAACTTTAGTCACATATAATCAAATTGTGTGTCTATAAGAATCCTATGGCCATGGTGATAGTGAAAATGCTTAACTACAAAAAAATAATGAGTAACATATAGACACGGTTTTAGAGTTTTGGCCATGGTAAATCATATTTTATAGCCACTCAAAGTTTATGTAGCCATAAAGGTACCTCTTTGTCACGGCACCTGATGCCACATTTTTGGAGTGAAAAAAATCCATGACCAAAAGCCTATGGACACGGTGATTAAGTGTGGCCAATGTGAAGATTTGTACTAGTGTGATTGTATCACACAAATCATGTAAGATTTTACTCGGAAATTTTCACATGATATAAGATGAACTTGGTCGAAGCGAAAGCTTGCCAACACATATTTCGAGAAATATGTAAGCGAGATAAAATCAGCTCGAAATCTCAAATGTGTATATGGAAAACTATATCGTAATACGACTTATGTCTCAATATAGGAGATAAAGTAGAAATAGACTTTCCAAGTGATAGATGAGTTTCAGTCTCCACATACCTTTTGTTGATGAAGTTTCACAATCTTCCCTTAGTAGTTCTTCGTCTTCAAATGATGAACGCCGTGAAGTCTAAGCTCAACTACACAATCTATGTCCTAGTCCGAGACATCTATAAATAGGCTAGAAATCAAGACTTATAGTTTTGATCACTAACATTAACAAACATGCTTGAGATAGCAACGCATGCGAGTTCGACCGAGCAGTGCTCTAACAATTGTTTCTAGTAGAAGACTACTGGAACTGATTATCAGCTCGTTGTGCGACCGACAAGGATGCGAGATTTTGTACTTACATAGTACCGAAATGAATTTTATAATACTAATTGAAACAATCACTATATTTTCGGATTCTATATGCGCCATTGAAGAACTTGTAATACAGATAATGTAATGTTGTAAATTCTAGATTCTTTGTGCCTCATCTCGGTGTCGGGAAACCGAGGTTACGTTAATCTCGAAATGGCATGTTTCCATAGAAGTCAATTCCACGAAACATACTTTAGATAACTTAGCTCGAATCCTCCACTTACATCTTTAGATTAATATGATCGGATAATACTAGCACGAATATATAATCAATACGATAATAGACAATCACACACGACACAAAGATTATGTGGTTCACCTTTGTAGGCTATATCCATGGCCAAAACCACCCCGAGAATCTTCATTATCATAACAAGTTATTACATCGACACACATCATATAATCAACTAGTTATATAACCCACTAGCGCTAAACGTTAGAAATAATAAGACATATTACGAAGAATTTTGCCTCTTCCTTTGTTATTCTTCTTCCATAAACCTCCTCCACCATGGTTGCTTCGACTTTAGACAAGAACACGAACAACATCATGAATTCTAGCTTCTCCCATATGAATCCTAGAACCCTAGATTTCTCCCATACCCGTTCTCACTACAAGTCACTCTTCTCACATTGATTTTTACCCCATCACCAACCATTGTAGGACATAATGGTTGTTAACCAATCACTCTCGTTCTTGAGAGGATTCTCAAAGAGAATGGATTTCTACTCACAATATAAGCCCTCTTATATAGTAGACAAATCCTTGCTCCCTAAGTCTTAGAACTTCTAAGAATAGTCTTCCACCTTAATTAGGAAACGCTAAACTTGGAAAACACTCCTACAAACCGTCAAACAAGTTTCCTAATTCAAATAAACCTTGTAGACATTCCAAACCCGAAACTGCCCTTTAGCCACGGTTTTGACAGCATTAGATCACGTTTCTGCTTCAAAAACTGTCACCTAAAGTCCAATTTCAGCCATATAGTTTTGTATATGGAACAAAACCCCAACACTCGGTACATCTCAATAACTATAACTTCAAATCGTATCTTACAAACTTGGCAATTAGATCATTATCTTACAACAGTTTTAATGTTGGACCACAAAGTTAAGGCTTCAGATCCTCTGTGCCCATGGGAGGATGCGCCCAATGTGCCAAGCCAATGGCTAGTAGATACATATCTTTCCTGTATTGTAGAAATTAAAAACAGAAACTATAAATGGATTAATTGGGATAAGAAAGGGAAGACATGTGTCTACAAGCCATTCACATATTATATTGGGCACATCCTCCCTTGGGCGCAGAGGATCTGAAGCCCAAAATTTAAAAAGAAGACAAAATAGAGACAACGCTTAAATTTTACTTCAATCACTGTTCAATTGACCATGGAGTGTGGAGTTGGAAAATAATCATGGGCTGGTTTTGATATTTTGAGAATAAAAACATCATTTTAATTAGAATTTTGTTCCGTAAGAAAATTATGACGTTAGCCATGAAGCTTTCTCAGTTATTTTTACAGCCAACGCAAAACCATGTTTCACGGAAAAGAAGAAAAAAAAATCTCTAGGTGGGTGTAGAAACCCGCTCTTCATTTGAAACTTCGACCTCAATTATTTTTGCAGCCAACACAAAACCACGTCTCATAAAAAGAATAATTTTCACTGAGTGGGTGTAGAAGTCCGCTCGCTCTTCATCTGATAAATGGTCCTAAGAAGCTCAAGTAAGGTACTGTAGATCATATGAATATGAATGGTAGTTGGCTCATAAAACTAAAAATAGACATCTGAATGAGATCTACACTGTAAGGCAAAATTAGTAATGCATGAATTCTGTGCCATGCTGCCAAGTCTAGTCTAGGTTAATAAAAGATCCCAACAGACTAACTAATTAAAAGGACCCACGCCTCCCGAAAAAGCTGTAAATTAGGATGATTCTTCACAAACCCCAAAAAAAAAAATATACAACAACACCGCCTCTCACATATATATAGGTGGGTGCCTGCCGGTTGGGATTAAGAGGGGGCCGCTTTTGGGCTCGCATTAGGGAAAGATGTGAGAGGAGCATTGTTTTGCCGTGGTTTTTTCCACGGTTTGTTAAGATTTTTTGTTCTTTCTTTTCATTTTGTTTAATGCTCTTTTCTTTGTGTCGGTTCCTCTTATGATGACAAAAGCATTCTTCAATTCTGATGAATATGAATATGAATATGAATCAGACAAAAAAATAATTTTGTTTCCAGGGTCTCATTTCCTCTTGAAAATACATGTACGTGTACAATGAATGTTAAACTAAGTGTGCAACTGTATAAAAGATATGGGGTACATCATCGGCAATCAATATAAGGGTCTTTTGCTCTTTGGCTCCTTGTTCTTGATACGAGTATTATTTTTACTACTAGATATAAAAATGGAAACTAGTAGTATGCCGTTACGATCAACTTTAGTGTCTGGACACCCCAAGGTATTATACATTTTGTCTTATGTATATTTTGGTACACCCCAAAGCAATATTACCTTTTACCATTCAAGAACTTGCAGAAAAAACTTTGTTTAATCCCATGCTTTTCTTGATAAGTTTGAAAATATTGCCCCATCAACAATGGTGAAACAAGGGCACATTAGTACTATACATCCTTAGAATGAGCCAGCTAGAATTGCAGGAGCATGCATACCCCACAAGAAAATGGTGGATTAAAGCTCGATACAATGAAAAAGAGACCAATGAGGTGAGCTATGTGACCGGAAGAGGGTGCCAAGATAATATCTTCCCACATGGACTCCAATTCTCCTTCCCCTTTTATTCATTCTTTCATTGAAACTTTATAATGTGGTCATGAAAGTTTGAAACTACGTACTTTTCACATCTCTTTATGAAAAGGCTCGAGACTTATGATACAAGTTCAATAATCAGAGAAACATTCATTTCAGACTTTCATGAAGCAAGCAAGATTAAAAGGGTGTAAAAAGCAAACTTGATAAAGTAACATATTATTATTTATTTATTGTTTTTTTTTATTTTTTTTATCTGCTTTACTTAAACGGGCCTTAAAAGCATTTTGTGTCTCGATGACTTTATTACAATACTACTCAATTTTAAGTGACACTTAACATATTATGTTTTCTTGCTTTACAAGAAGATATACGTCGAGGGAGGGAATTTTACCATGGGCCTTATACTAACTTCAAATCATATCTTACAGATTTGAGTATATCTTTATAGTTTTGGGACCTCACATAATTTTTATAAAAACATATTCTCCAGGTAAGAAAACTTGAAAATTGTGTAGAACTCTTCTACTTCTGAACAATCTATTATGTTTTCTTGGCTCATAAAACCATAAAATAAAAAGACATCTGAGATCTTCCATAACACAAAAGTAGTGATGCATGAACTCTCCAAATCATATCTTACAGATTTGTGCGAGTATATCACCATTTTACAATAGTTTTGGGACCTCATTTACCCATAATTTTTACAGCCAACATAAAATCACGTCTCCATATTCAGGTAAGAAAACTTGAAAATTGGGTGTAGAACTCTTCTACTTCTGAGAGTACTCTCAATCTAATAAATGGTCCTAAAAAAAAAATGAAGAACGTGGTAAAGGTACTGCGGAACATATGAATGGTAGTTGGCTCATAAAACCATAAAATAAAAAGACATCTGAGATCTACTCCATTAACACAAAAGTAGTGATGCATGAACTCTGTGCCATGCTGCTCAGTCTAGTCTAGCTAGGTTGAACAAAATTAAATCCCAACAAACTAACTAAAAAGGACCCATACCTCCCGGTAGCTTTAAATTTGATTCATTCTTCGTTTAATGCACTTTTCTTTGTGTCGGTTGTTCACTTTTGATCAAATATGAAACAGATAAATCAGTGTTCTGAAAACCGGCCCGGCCCGGCTGGTCGGACCAGTGAACCGGCGGCCCAGTCAATTTTCCGGTCCGTATCAGCACTGACCCACTAATTTTGCCAAAAACCGCTCTAATTTTTGAAAACCGTCTGACCCGGCCGGTCCAATCGGTAAACCGTGCAACTCAGTGCGATTCTGCACTGGTTTGACCCACTACGATTACAGCAAAACTAAAAATCTAAAATTCATCAAAAGATTTTGTTTGAATGTTCGTAGAGAGAAAGCTATAATTGAAAATTCAATGAAATCAAACAGATCAAAACACACAAAATCACTGAAAGATTGTAGACATATATCAATATTCCAACAAAAGAAATGTTTGTAGCAAATAAATCTTCTTGCTGTAACTTTTTGTTATATAAAACAATTCTTGAATCTCTCTTGAAGCTATGGTTATAATTGAGAGATATGGTGTTATACGAGAGGAGCAGAGGGTTAGTGAGAGGTGGGTGGGATGTGATAGCACTGATAGAGGAAGAAGACGGCTGCTTTAGAGATTAGGGTTGTTGGTCGAAATGTAAATAACAAAAATAGGAAAGGCAAATGTGGCCTGATAACTTCGTTTTTATTGTGACTCCACGTGCCAGTTGTGACTCCACGTGCAAATGTATAAAACAGTTACATTAAAATACTTAATTCTTGGATATTTACATTAATCTAAATAATTTATCATTATATTAAATAAATATATATGTGACCCGGTAAATCCGGGTTGAATCAGTGGTTAGACCATTTGACCCTGACTCGGTGACTTTTCCGGTTCAACGACCTAGGTTTCGAACATTGAGATAAATAAATAATGAAATTTTGTTTCCAGAGTCTCGTTCTCCTCTTGAAATGTGGTTGCACTTCAAACTTTAATAGCATGTTTGGATACAAATTTGTTTTCTGACTTCTATTTTTCCAGAAAAGAAATTAAAAGCATAACTATTTATCTTCACAAAAGTTAACTTTTCAATTTATAAAAATCGTTTTGAAATTTAACGGTCAAATTGATTTCTATCTTCGACTTCTAGAAGTTGAAAAACTACTACTGATGTGCTATCCGAAAGGGCTATAAAGAGTTTGCATAGAAATGTCGACCAGAATTACATGCATGTAACTGTATAAGATATGGGGTACATCATCAGCAATCAATGCATCTTTGGCTCCTAGCCCTTGATACTGCTGTATCATCATCCCTACTCACTAGATTTAAAAATGGAAACTAGTAGTGTGCATTTAAGTCAACTTTAGTGTCTGAACTCAATCACTTGACCTTGGACTGTGAATTCTACTGCCAGATCTCTCAATCATTAATAATGTGGACTCTGGAGCCAAGTGAGTGAGGACCCCAATGCTAGCTGCAGAAATAAATTTTAAGGAATCAAAATTGGAGACGACAATGGCAGCTTGCCAGTAGTTCCTTAAACAATTATTTCTGATTCTCTGCTCAGACAGGGATCCAAGGAGGCGATCAAGAGAGGTGAAATGTTTATTGTAAAAATGGAGGAAAACCCATTGCTATCTCCACATTGATTAGGGAATAGTGAAAATTAATGTCACCAATTTGCTGTGGGGCAACTGACGCAATGTGACCTATATATATAAAATGCAAATTCCCTTTCAAACATTTCGGATCTAACCCATGTATGTTCCCTTTCAAATTTCACTTTCTCGACTCTTTTTTTTTTTTTTACTGCTTTTCCTGTCAAGGGTACTCTATATTATTAAACCAAGAAAATCATAACACCAAAGCTAGTGAATTTTGCACTTTAACCACACGGCACCAGTGTTCCGGATCCATAATGAGTTGCCATAAAAATATGCATATCATTTTTGATGCACGCACACTCTAGGCATATTTGAACGAAAAATCTGTCTAGCAGAATGTGATATTTAGAAGGAAAAAAAAAAAAAGGTCGAATACACACCACGTTGTGCCGTTACCGAACAAATGATGATCAAGCAATGTGTTTTCTATCACTTTTTATGCATCACTGCCGAACTGGTGTAATAGCAAGTTGAGAAGTAGTACCAAAGGGAAGAAAAATTGTGCCAAATGAGGAGAAGAAATGAAGAATTGTGCCAAAGGGTGCAAGTGTGAGACACAAAGCGCGTCATGGTCTCACAAAATTCTTGTCTATATGCACCATGTGAACACTGACATCATCTTCTTCTTCTTCTTTCTCCTTGTTTTCTTCCACTCCATTAATTTCCCATCACTTCCTTCTCTCTCTGCTCTCGCATATTTAAACCCCACATTCCCCATTTCTTTGTCTCTCTCTGCAAAATCTACTTTCTCATCTCAATCTAAACAAAAATCAAAATGATGAGTTTTAAGAAATTGTCTCTTCTTTACTTTGTTTTCATTCTAATCTCTTCCATCTTCATCTCATCCACATTCTCATCACAACAATTACAGAGAAAACAAAACATTGGTGGTACAAGAAAATTGTTCTCAGTTGAAGAATCAGAGGATGAAGAAATACAAAAGCCAAAGAAGAAAAAAACCATCATAGAAGATGAAGATACTCAAATTCTAAAACCAAAGAAGAAACCCGTCAAAGAAGATGATCAACAAGAGATTCAAAAACCAAAGAAGAAACTCATTAAAGAAGATGATGATGAAGAGATTCAAATTCTTAAACCAAAGAAGAAACCCATCAGAGAAGATGATGAAGAAGAGATTCAAATTCTAAAACCAAAGAAGAAAACCAATTCATCATCATCATTAACCAAAACCATGAAACCCATTACAAAAAACTCAAGCAAGAACACAACAATCTCGATTAGTCTACCAAAAACACTACTAGTCAAGAAACTCAATTCCACTAAATCATCAACTTCAAGCCCAAAGAAATCACAAGATCTTTCAAAAGAATCAAAACCCATTTCCACATCCAAAAACAAAACCCCAAAACTACTCAAATCCAAAAACCCAGAGCTGAAAACAAAAACCATGCAAGACAAGAAAATCCAAACAGAGAACAAACCAAAGAAACCCATAACTCCAATCTGGATGCTAGAAGATGATACAACAGATTTCATATCAGAATTCACAGAGTTACCATCAAGGTTTCAAGAAACACTAATCCCAGATCTTGAAAGAGTGTCAACAAAATCAAAAGTATATATAAACAGAGCAAACAAAGAAATCACAGAAGGCTACATCAAACCATACATTGGCAAAACAAATGCCAAAAAATACGCATCACAAATCGCTTCAATAATCTCAGCCATTTCCATCCTTGTGCCACTCATTCTAGTCTCATTAATCTTCAACAAGATCAAAACTTATTTCTCATTACAAAAAATAATCATTTTTATTCAAATTTACTTATCAATTTACTTCTCAATTCTCTCATTATCTGCATTAATCACCGGTCTCGAACCATTGAAATTCTTCTTCGCAACATCGCAATCCAGATACATTTGTTTACAGATTTTGCAAACACTTGGTTATGTTCTGTATTTGTTGCTGCTGTTAATGTACTTAGTTTTAGTGTTTTCTACTGAAACTGGATTAAGCACTAAAGTGTTAGGATTAGGACAGACTATTGTTGGGTTTGCAGTTGGGTTGCATTATTATGTGACTGTGTTTCACAGAGCTGTTTTGAATCAACCACCGAAGAGTAATTGGAAGATTAATGGAGTTTATGCTGTTTGTTTCCTGGTGATTTGTGTGTTTGCTGGTGCTGAAAGGAGAAAGAAAGCTTATTTGGTAGACGGTGGTGACGAAGGCAAGAAGAGCTAATAATTATAATTAAGATTTTTTATTATTACTTTACTTTTAATTAAATGTAAATCAAATGGAAGAATTTCATTTGAACTTTTTTTTTTATAATGTGATATTACATAATTAAATAAACTAGAACCAAGTTAATTTGGCTGATTGCTCGATCGAGTCTTAAATTCAGATGAGAAAAATATCAATTACGATTCTACTAAAGAGACGTTCTTTTACCGCTTGTTAATGTTGTATTTTTGAGTGACAGACGCAACATTTTTGAGCTGACGCTTGCAAAATGCAATGGCATCAATGTCCAAGACCATATTTTCTGCCCCAATGCTTGTTGCCTTTATATCTTCCGGTAATCATTATTGCATTTGTGGTTGCATCTTGCACCTTGATGATATATGTCTAATTCATTATTGAAGTTGTGGTTGCATCTTGTTTACGATATACTTGTATAAATAAGTAGAGGTGTAAAACGTGCCGGCCCGGCACAGCCCGGCACACGAAGTCGCGTGCTTCACGTGCCATGTGCCGTGTTGTCTTTGTCTTGACGATTTAAACGTCTTTGTCTTTGCGTCTTTGTCTTTACTAGTCAAAAGCTAGGCACAAAGATGATTACCAACACACAACACACGAATAAACGTGTCGTGTTGTGCGCGTCTTTAACGCGTCTTTATAAACAATTTGAAATCACTTGATGTATACATTAAGTCGAGACATTATCACAAGAATTTAATTAGACAACATATCATTTGCAATTATTTCAAGTAAAATTAACAAGTTTATTCAATAAAAAGAAATAGCCCATCAAATATAAATTTGGATTATTGTCATGTAAATTAATGTTTACAGTTAAATATAGGTGATTTACATTATAACAACGATATTGAAATATATTTTCCAAATATTAAGGTATTATATGTGTTGTTATAAATAAGCCAACATAAAATGTTGAAAACTAGGTAGAATAGTGACTTTTTTGTGAAATATACAAAAAATGTGATGTATTATGCCTTGTTATATGGTGTATTTATACATATTATAGCGTCTTTCTCTTAACGTCTTTGTCTTTGTCTTTAGCCACGTGCTTATCCGTCTTTAGCGTGTTGTCTTTGTCTTTCTCTCTTTGTGCCAATTAGTCAAACCCAAGACGTCCCATTTAACTAACGTCTTTGTCTGTGCGTCTTTGAAGCTAAGAATCACGTCTTTGGTGGTTTTCTTTCAAATTTTAGCGTCTTGTCTTGAAATTTGCTCGTCTTGGCACAGCCCAATTTACACCTCTATAAATAAGTGTCGGTGGCTACTCAAATAGCGATAGTCAGCACATGAGAACAGGAAGGAAAAAACGCCCACACATTTGCTTATTAGTTATTACTGTCATTTTCAAATTCATCAATTTGATAGTGGCCCGTATTAAGGAAAAAGAGGGGTAAGGCCCAAATGAAACAAGCGACTAGATTTTGGGGACCATGGTTTTTTTAGGGACCATGGTCTTATTAGGCCACCTTCTCTATAGTTATAAGGGGTGTCCTAAAATGTGGAAATGACTAAGCTATCCTTAACCTAATTTAATTTAAAACCAACCAAATAACCACCTATATATATATATATATATATATATATATACTAAGTATCACCCCGGCCTACGGCCAGGGCTCAACCTTTTTTGAGTTTTTGTTTATTGTTTGGCCAACCGGTCAATATCCTCACACAAAATTTAGTCAATATGCAATAATCAGATCGTGTTTAGTTAGTCAGTATGCAAAATATAGTCTCCGCAATAAAATTATTCGTGATTAGTTTGAAAAATGGGGGACTGAGCATAAAAGGCAGCCTCCGGCCTCGACCGTGTATTAGCAAATATAGTATAAAATGCAGTCCCTGAAAATTAGTCGTGATTGCGTTGAAATCTAAAGGGTTAAACCTATAAGGCAGACCCCAATATTTTTTTAACTTGATCAAATTAGTCGGGGCCTATAGACCCGGCAGTCGTCCCTTAAATTTCTCTTGAGAATGAATAAACAGCATCCCACATTGCTGCACATTCTTTGTGAAACCTATTTATCCTACATTGATTTTCAAATACAATATTAAAATTGTTTTTTAGTTTTTACCATTGACCCATTAAAGTAAAACTTTGATGCTTTTCGGGCATTCAGAAGACATGTGGGTCACCCACTGTGGCAGGAGGTACTATGTTTCGAAACTACCAACACATGAACAACTGCAGAAGTCCCATCTCATATGCAAACTCTGGGCCCACACGTGTTGTTCATATTTTCCCAATGCCTTCCATTTTATTTTGAATTTTTTTGGAGCATTTTTCTTGAGAATGATCTCGCTGCTAAAGGAAGGAGAGTTCAATTTTGGTGCACGTAGACATGGAGATTGTAACCAACTAAATTAACAGAAACATAGTTATGAGAGGAAACGTTCCATATTCTTTTTGTTAGCATTAGGAAGGCGTAATATCATTGGAAACCTATCGAAATCAGGAAACCAAGGATCCAACGCTTAAAAATATATCTCGCCCAACTCTCGATTTCCGCCGTGGGATGACGAAATCGATGGCCGGATTTATCAGTCTACACAAACACCACTTCTTTTTATAATATAGATATAACCACCACCTCATCCCACCACCACCGCCCACCACCGCCGATTACCACCATCACCTCCGATTATCACCACCACCAACCACCGATTACCACCACCACCTCCGATTCACCACCATCGCCCACCACCGCCGATTACCACCACCACCTCCTCCGATTATCACCACCACCAACCACCGATTACCACCACCAACCACCGATTACCACCACCACCTCCGATTACCACCACCACCAACCACCACCACATATATATATATATATAGCTTAATTTAAATCATTAACATATTTACTCTTTTACCTAATTAAAATTATAACTAATCTACAACTTCTTCTTCTTCCTCTATTCTACAATTTTTCTTTTTCTCTTCTTCATCAATTTATTATCATCTAACCCTGATCATAATCAAAATCATCAAATTTTTAGCCTGGTCGATTCATTGAATTTTCATCGTCGATTAATCAATCTTTTATAAAGATGACTCAAATATTATACCATTAGACTTAAAGTACTCACGCAAAGAATTAAATTCCATTCCATTATCACTTCTAACACATTTGATTTCTTTGTCAAATTGACGTTTAATAAGAGCAATAAAGTTAAGAAACATTGATTCAACTTATGTTTTACTTCTCCTCAAATAAATCCAAACACCTTTTGAAAAATCATCTACTATTGTCAAGAAGTAGTGATCTCCACAAGACGAAGGTGTCTTGTAAGGCCCCCATAAATCCAAATGAACCAATTCAAATAAACTAACACCTTTATTCTGACTTAAAGGAAAACTACTCCTACGATGTTTTGCTCGTGGACAAATATCACAAGCCTTATTGTTGTTCCTAAAAGAACCACTCACAACTAGTATTTTTCTAACACTTTTTCTGAAGGATGTACCATTCGTTGATGCCACAGCTCGTATGAATCCCTACCAACTGCTAACACTTTAACTGGAGGAACACCACAGAAGAAATATAGTCAATCTTGTCTCTCACCCACTCCAATCACCTTCCTCGTCCACTGGTCCTGTATAACACATAATTTGTTGGTAAACTGCATGACACAAATAGACTCATCAATCATCTGAGTGACTGGGATCAAGTTACAATTTAACTGAGGCACATAAAGGACATTATCAAGCCTTAAACCACCCGGAAGAATAATGGTTCCAATTTTATCAGAGTTTGCTGTCTTTCTTTCTGGTAGACCAACTGAACAATTTTTAATTATCTTCACTCCTATCATGTCATCTAAATTACATGTGACATGATTTGTTTCTCCTGTATCCACAATCCAGGAGTTACGATTCTTCTTACCTTGTAATTGTATTTTCGATTTGTTTGAATTCAAAAATTCAAGTACTTGTTGATGTTGAGTTGTTTGTCACTTCAACTAATCCAGCTCCATCTGTAGGTCCTGCACTGGTATTTGACTGCTGACTGGCTATCATACTCAAGTTATTGGCACGAACGGGATTGGTGTTGTTATTACCTCTTCCACCTCTTCCATATGCAAAACCACCACAACCAGGATTATTTCTACCACCACCTCTGTTACCTCTACCAGAAGCAAACCCACCTCGTGGTCTATCTCCCCACCAATAAGGGTATCCAATTAATTCAAAACATCCATCTTCTGTATGTCCATCTTGCTGACAGTAGTTACACACCTTTAAACTAGTAACAGAATTACTAGTATTTCCTTTTTGGAAAGGTTGAACCTTAAAGGCCATCACATTATCTTGTCCTTCTTTAGACAGTGAAACCTCTCATATTCTCAAGCGCTCAGCATTCACTACAGCTTGGTATGCAGCATCAATAGTTGGCAACGTATCTCTTGCCAATAATTTTTCACGAATTGACCCATACATATTGTCTAA
Organism: Papaver armeniacum; assembly: GCA_023531295.1. Taxonomy (NCBI): domain Eukaryota; kingdom Viridiplantae; phylum Streptophyta; class Magnoliopsida; order Ranunculales; family Papaveraceae; genus Papaver; species Papaver armeniacum. The sequence goes on along the minus strand of JAJJWW010005570.1, from coordinate 122,133 downwards.
ACCAATTAAAAATAATGATGATAATCTGCTTCTCTTAAAGTAGTGACTTGTGTTGCAATATCACAAGTACACAGACCACAACTACATCTTGGTGTCTTCATATATGTGATCAAGTCATCCCATATTTTATTAAGTCTTCCAAAGTACCAGCGACTACAGTTCGATTTTCCTTGCTTGCACTCGCTCGTAGAAGATTTGAGTTGGCAAGTTCTCGGTTCCACTAACAACACAAAATCTATTCTTCAATTGCGTCCAGAGTGTACTTGCATCATCATAATCTCCCAGTGTTGATATGATAGAAGAATCTAAGGTATTAGTAATCCATGAAACAATCATAGAATGTACATCACTCCATTCCTCTACCTGATCAGTATCTCCAGTAGGTTTCTTCACAGTTCCATCAACAAAGCCAAACTTACGCTTTGCTTTACAAAGATCTTCCAATGTATCTAGCCCATTCATCATAGTTAGTTCCCTTCAATATGATCGGGGTCATAATAATACCCGGACCATCACTTGATCCTAGGTGATAAACTGGATCTTTCTTCGTCTTGTTTATGTTTGACGATTATGGATCATCATCTTTTATCATCGCTCAAAAATAGTTTTAGATTTTTTTTTTCAGCTGAAAAGAAGCTCAAAAATTTCGGTTGAAACCAAGCTCTGAGGCCATGTTGATTTCTTAATAGAATCGTATCCTTTTCTCATTAATCTCAAACTATTTATATAGGTTACAATAGTCGGCATTGCCTTGACTCTCAAGGAATTATGTTCCTAGAATAACTCTGTTGACATAGATATCAAATTCCTAACTATAAAAAGATATATTCTCCTAATACTACCTCATTGAAGTTGAGGTTTGAAGAGATACAACTAGGTGGTTCATTAGCATTCCACCTAAACATTACATCATCATGCATTGCTAACTGACATAAAGCATGAGCTACAAAGTTTGTTGATATTGGCACATGTTGAAACTTAATATCTACAAAAGATGTAGAGTCATTATGGATCTTCAAGATAACCAATCTATTACTCCAAGGAATATCCTGAGTTTCCCCAAGAATCGCTCTTGTGACCCCGCTAGAATCTTCTTCGATGATTACTTTATGAAAAGCTAACCTCCTTGCCAATGAAATACCCAGACTGCAGGCAATTTATTCTGCCAGTAAAGAAGATGTAGCATCAAAAATTGTTGTTTCACAACCTAAAAAACAACCTGTATGATCTTGCGCTACTGCTCCTGCTGCACCTTTTTTAGGAATAAAAGTTGCATCTACATTAATCTTCACGTAAGATTCTTTAGGAGGTACCCAAGGATGGATTTGAGTTATAACTAGACCTGCATAAGTCTAAATCCATCGAAGCCTTTTGCAGAATCATATTTGAGGAAAATAGTGCACCAGAGAACACCATATCATTCCTCATCTTCCAGATATTCCATAAAACACAAATCCTATACGTAAATTCAGATTTTGATAAAGACTCTATCCACAGTTTAAGAATCTCAAAAGGATTTCCACTTACTTCATCAGAAACATGACTTATAGCTGCAGAAGCTAATACCATTTTTGTTATCTGACAATCAAAAAGAAGATGAAATATTGTTCTGCTTCCTGATTGCAAAAAGTGCAGGCAGTATCACGATTCATGTTTCCTTTCTGTAGATTCTTTTAACTGCAATCCCATTATTCAATATTCTCCAAACAAATATAAGAATTTTTGGCAAAATACCAGACAATGACAAAAATTTCTTCCATGAAAATTGAGAGTAAGAAGATGAAACTGGGATGTCTTGAGAGAGTAGGTGGTAACATGAATTTGCTGAGAATTTACCTGATGGAGAGCAGGTCCATGTGAGAATATCTTCATCTTGTGGACTTAAGACAATGGCCGTGATCTTTTGAACAACTTCTGGAGGAAAAATGGATTCTAACAAATCTATATTCCAAGTGTTTGTGTCAGGAGAAATAAGATCATATACTCTCTGTAAATTTGAAGGAGATAATATATTTCTAGGAATAAGATTTCCCAACAGATTTGGTATCCAAGGATCATCCCAAATCCTAACTTTCCTTCCATTTGAGATTTGCCAGAATATTCTGCCTTCCAGGATAGATCTTACTTCTAACATACTATTCCACACTGAGAGTTTTTATGATTTGCACTGCACCGTCCGAGAAATTGGAATCCTTCAAGTATTTTGATGCAAATAATTGAACCCATACAACATCTTTATTCTCCGTAAAACGCCACACCAATTTGCAGTTAATTATTTGTTGATCAATTCAGCACTCCGAATACGCAAGCCTCCAAATTATTTTAACAAATTTTCCTTTTCCCATTTGAAAAAAAAATGCATTTTCCTAGTTTCAGTTGAATGCCCCCACTAGAAACTCCTTATTACTTTGTCTATATGATCTGTAACTCTTTTAGGTAATAAGCAAATTCCCATAAAAAAACCAGAATTGAAGTTAGAGTAGACTTACATAAAACTATTCTTCCTGCATGATCAGTGTAATGCTGTCTCCACCCAAAATATCTAGAATTAACCTTATCCGTTAAGAAGTCAAAACTTGAAATTCTGTAATCAGATTTCAAAGGACAAATCCCCAGATACTTATCATCCACCTCCATTTCTTTTACTCCAAGATCTTATATCGACGCATGTTTTCTCACATCTGAAATTCCTCTGCTGAAGTGTATAGAGGATTTGTTATAATTGATCCTTTGGCCAGATAAAGAAGCATAATCCTCTAAAATTTTCTTCAAGTTATTGACATTAACCCTTGAATGTTACCAAAAAATAACAGATCACCCGCAAACATCAAATGGCTTATGTTCGGTGCCCATCTGTTTAACTTGTAACCTTGAAATAAACCATTCTGTTCATGCTGATGCATAAGATTCGAAAGTCCTTGCGAGCATATAATAATGAGAGATGGAGAAAGAGGGAAGCCCGACCTAATTCCTCTATCACCTTTAAAAAAAACCTTGAGGTGCACCATTCTAATATATAGAAAAACTTGCAGATGTAACACAGATCATGATAAGAGATTTAGCTAGCAGTACCTTGTATCCCCATCAATTGCAGCATATCTTCCAAAAAATTCTAGTTCACCCTGTCATATGATTTAGCCATATCCACTTTTAATGCAAAGTGTCCATTAACAACATATGAATTATTCATAGAATGCATTAATTCTTTTGCCACAATGATATTATCCAAAAAATTTCTTCCTAGCACAAAAGCATTTTGAGACCAGCTTATAGATTTATATAAATATGGCTTGATCCTTAAAGAAAGAATTTTCGCCACAATCTTGTACCATTACATAAAGATATTGGCCTATAATCTGATGCATATTCTGGATTCTTCACTTTAGGAATCAGGGTTATGTAAGTATGATTTAGACGATCTGGAATCACATGATACTGAAATATGTCTTTGATTAAATTCATAACACCATTACATCTAATTTGCCAACATTTCTTATAAAAGACTGGAGAAAACCTATCAGAACCTGGTGCAGTGTACGACCCCATTTGAACAAGAGCAGACCAAACTTCTTCTTGCGTCGGAACTCTAGTAATTTCATTATTATCAATTTGTAATGAAGGAATGAGATTTTGAAGATTAAAAGTCCTTCGATGATTACCAGTTTCCTCTTGGAACAAAGTTTGAAAGTGATGTACAAGAGTTGTAGAAATTTCACTCTGATCTGTTATCCACGTACCATCATCCTTCTTTAAATAAGATATGTTCTTCTTCCTTCTTCTACGTTGAACAGACACGTGGAAGTGTCTAGTATTCCTGTCACCGTCCTTATCCCACAATTGCTTCATCCTTTGGTCCCAGTATGTAGCTTCCATGATTAGATACTCATTCAACTCCGCAGTTATCATCTTTTCCTGATGGATAGTGGAAGTTGTAGGTATCTTAGATTGAACCTTTTAGAAGCTTTTCCTTGAGAATATTTATCTTATGTTTAACACACCCTATTCTTTTCCGAATCCAATCTGGAAGAAATCCACCCAATTTCCTAAACTTAGTATGTATATCATCATTAGGATCTTGAGACCAACATTCACTAACCTTCTCTAGAAATTCAGGATGAGAAATCCAGTAAGCTTCGAATTTATAGTTAGGTGGATCTCTCGGTAAATTTCTAGAGGTATTCAGTAGGATTGGGGCATGATCGCTTGAGAGTCTTGGAAGATGCATAACCGCAGCAGAGTGAAAAGCCACAGACCACTCAGGATTTTCCAGAACACGATCCAACCGCTGACGTATAAGACTTCCATAAACTCTTCCATTACTCCATGTATAGACAGGACCCGAAAACCCCAGATCTAACAGATGATTTTTTTGAATAAAATTGTGAACATAAGAGATATTAGAGTTAAGAACAGGTAATCCTCCAAATTTCTCTTCATTAGACACAATTGCATTGAAATCCCCAATGAAAGCTTTACACCCTTGAAAATTTTGTACATAACTGGTTAGAGATGACCAAAAACTTTCTCTCTAATTTGTAATAGGAGGGCCATATATGAAGAATAGATGCGATGAATGACTTGGACCCTCACCATGAACCAGAGCGTGAATCAGATTAAAAGATTTGGAGATGATTTCGATGTTAATCTCATCTTTCCATAACAGCCATAGTCCTCCACTTCTGCCCACTGATGACACAAAAACAGTGATTTTCAAACCCAAACTGATTAACTCTTTGGGATGAAACTTCTTCAGACATCTTAGTTTCTGATAAAAACACAATGGAATGACTTGTTCCTCTGAGGAATGATTGTAAAGTTCGAGTTATTGGGTTATTCCTCAAACCCCAACAATTCCAACTAAAGATTAACATTTATCTTGCGACATTTGAGGAATAACCGCCTTACCCTTTGCAGATGTGGTTTTTGAAGAAGACTTTCTCTGAATTTTTGGTTGTGGAGAGTTCCTTCTAATATATTCCTCATCTTGACTTCTTTTAGGATTCTGAGGACCACCGCTTCCTTCAGAGAGGTTTGCAGAGAATTGTGCATGAGATCTTGCCTGTAACTGCCAGTCATGATAGTTTGAAATCCCTGTTGGTAGTGGTTTAGCAACCACCTTATTCATCCTCACCATCTCATGATTTTTAGCATAGGTAACAATAGGATTAAGACATATGGGGCTCTCGATTATTACCTGGTCATGTTCTTGCAATATGAAGTTATTGTAAAGAAACATGAGTTTCCTAGTTTAGGTCAAAGAAGACGCTAAATTCTAGGAGGTTCCTAAAGGCTCCGTTTGGGAAACGTAGATGGTTTAGGACAACTTCCATATATAAGATGGGTTTCCTAATTGACCATGGTTTCCTTGGGAACCAAGTTTGTGACTCCTATATAAGGAGGTCTAGGCTAAGTTTTTTAGTCATGGAATCCTCAATGTAAATCTCGTAGATATGTGAGGGATTCATCCAACCTATTGAGGTGGTTATGTGAGAGACCTAATGGTGGAAGGAGTACACCATTATGGTGCTTATGGGATACTTATCGATGTTGGAAGATATGTCGTTATGGAGTATTCATATGGAGATGTTGGTAAGACATCTTGTTGAACAAGATCATCTTGGTGGTGCTGGATTAGATTATTGGTGTTGAGCTAAAGGCGTCCATGGTAATCTATATCAGGGTGTGCAGAGAAGATCATCTTGTTGTGGTAGATAATGTGGTAAACGTTATCTCGTATGGGTGAAGACGCTACTTTGGATCTTATAGGGTGCTTGTGAGAGTTCTTGTGTTCGGTCACATTATGGTGAGTCGATGGGTTGATTAGTCAATCGTTGTGTAATTCTCGGTGGTGATTCTATAATGAATAAAGAGGTCGTAGCCGTTTGGTGGATGTAGACAATATTACACACATTGTGTATATTGTTGAACCACGTTAAATCCGTGAGTACTTTACTCTTGTTGCTTTGATTTATGGCTTGCATCTGTGTGGTTCTCTTTCTCTTCTTCTTATCCTAGATCGTAGTGAGGTTCATGGAGAAATCCAAGAGATCAAGTGTTTCTTGTTAGCTAATACGTTTCCCAGATTAGCATGTAGATAGCTCAACCCCAATAATTGGTATCGAGGCGATCCAATTGTCCCAACAATTGGTATCAGAGCTTTAGGCTGGATAGAAGATTTGAAGAAAGAAGTTTTTTGGGTTTTCTGGTTGGCAGAAAATTTTTTGAAGACAAAGGATTTGGTTTCATCAAGTAAGTGAGGAATTGATGTTACAACTTAGAAGATGCGAGTTTGATGTTATCAAGTATGTGTAGGATTTGATTTCATCAGTTTTGGGAACAAAGCAAAGTAAAGCGTACTTCAAGGAATGGGATTATACAAGGTGATCTCGCATTCGATATGGTCAAGATGTATGGTCTTGATGTTTTGGTGCTCTACATTGGAGATTTGGCATTGATTCTTATTGGAACAAACCCTATGCATGGCTTCAAGTAAGTTTATTTATTCTCTATACTTCGTACTATATTCTTGTGAACTGTTTGAAAGATCTTCATAGATTGGTTTTCAATTAATCGGTGTTTGCTTGGCAAGACACAAGAAGGCAAGAGTATCGTAGTTGAGACACGAATATTGTTTCGTATGTTTGTGGAAGTAAAGATGGAATATAAGCATGTCAAAGTCTCATTATTGTTCCAAACCAAGGGAAACAATAACTAGTTATCAATCATCATCAATTAGATCATGTTGCTGATTTTCTTTAACCCGAAGTTGAAGAATGTGAAGATGAATTCATACTGCTCTCGCCTTAGTTGTTTACTACAATAAGGATTTGGGAAATCTCTTAGTAGGTTTCGTTTTGGATGTATTGTCCGTTTGGCGGGTGTGATATGTTCCAGTGAAGAGTTTGATATTCAATCTTAGTATTTGAAGCACGTAGCTACAAATAGTTGCAGGACATTGATCGTTGGATGAAGATGTGATGTTTGTTGTGGTGGAGCTATGGTTTCTTATTTTTTGTAAGAAGAAGTTTGTCGACACGGTTTGTAGGGTTTGTTTGTCTCAGTGTTGAGTATGGCATTGTGTCGTGTAGAACAATGTTTTATGGAGTTTCTCTCGTATTGTTTCCGATGGAGAAGCTAGATAGTTTGTAATCTTTTGATTCTTCCCGATGACGTTCATCGAAGATTTGTTTGTTTGTACACCATTTGAAATCGATCGGAGCTAGTTGAAGTGAAAGACCGTCGAAGAAACAAAGTTGGTCTATTTGTGTTGTGGATACGTTCTTACTTTGGTGAAGACCCGTTATGAGGAATTAAAAAGGTATCGCTTGGACACTTCAAGAGTTTAAAGAATAAAGACATAATACTACAATGTGTATAGTGGTGTGGCTATGTAAGTCGGCGATACTACAAGGAGAAAACACGGTGCATGAATTTGAGAAGGGCTACAATTTCGGCGTGTTTTTCCATCAACCTTTATTATCCATTGGCTATTTGATTTCCTAATGATCAGTGTGAGACTTTCTATTGGAGAGAGCTACATTATAGCGATGATAATATTTTGGGGGTTGCTCATCTGCTATGGTTATTGAAATTGGTTTCAATAGGGACAGAGCTTTGTAGAGATGAAGGTAAAGATTTCTTTTGAGAAATTTGGTTCAAGCAATGATATAGTTTCCGTCAAGTTATTTTCTCTACATAGTTTGAGAAGATAAACACAACAGCGTCTTGAATTGCTTGGAGCTTGAGGAAGTTACCAAAGTTTTCGATTATGGTGGGTGTGATTGAGTCTTTGTTTGGAGTACGGATTATCGATTTCAAACGTTGGTGTACGTTTGGAGCAAGATTCTAAAGGGATATTCACAAGAAAGAATGTGTGACATTATGTATTGTTACGACGGTAACAATGAATTCTTCGACATTAGTCACAGTGTTATCCAAGTCTTATTATGTTGTGGTTTGACTCTCGCGAAGTCGAAACTACATGCTTGCTAAGAAATTGATAAAAGACTATCTTGACAATTATGTTAAAGCTCGTAAAAAAAGGACATTATTGTCAAAGCCCGTTGAGGTTGCTGAAGTGATGAAGCTGATTGGTGTGTCAGCTGTCAAAGTCTCTGTGAAGTGGACACGTGCGTTATGGTATGTATGCATTAGTTGAAGATATGATGAGCTTTTTTTGAAGGAGTAAAACTCAATTGGGGAAATATGGTTGTAGAATCATAATCCAATCAGAGATAGGCTCGTAGAGCAAGATTCATAAGAGATGAGCTCGAGATTGGCACGTAGTGGCAATGATCCATGGATTGGTTGTATTTGGTGCGCAGATTAGAGTCATGTCAATATGCTTTGGTACATACAAGATGGTTAGTTTCTTGGAAGCTAACATGAAGGTTGGTTTTATAAACTAACGCAAGGTTTCTCTTTAACTCGCTTTGGAGGACATGCTCATGGAAAAGAGCAAGTATGTGATCATTGTTTAAATAAGCAATTGACTCTACTGGAGTTTAGAGACGAAGATGAAGACTATGGTTATGCTAAGGTAATGCTTAGCGCAGATGCATGGAGGCTACCGCGTGATAGTTTCATTTGTTGATCGATTAGTTATGGATGTCAACCCTAACGGATGTGGTGCGCAACTTGGATTTAGTGGCTTATAAGAGTGTAACATTAACTCGGGTGGAGCAAGGAAGGCCAAGACGAAGCCGTGTTCATGGTATGGAACAAGTTCGAAGGTGGCAAAGGCTCAAGGGCGCATAATGACTATAACTAAATTCGAAGGTGGCATATGGACAACGATCGTGTATGTTTTTGATTGACTTGGCATGCAATACACTTAGAATGATGCCAATCAATGTGGAGTTATGAACATAAAGGAGTAAGGTGTTTCTCAAGATGTTGCATAACTGATGATCATAAGCTGTTGATTTGTTGAGATGGTCATATTTTTCACCGTTGTGGAGATTTGTACAATCACCAGTAGGTTGGATTGTTAAGTCTGAGTTGGTAACGTTCAAGTTTGGTTTGCTCTCTTCTGGTGGAGGTTCTATGGAACAATTTGGGTGAACTACATTTCGGTTTGATTCCTATTGAGGATATGTAGGCAACCAGTGATGGTGCAATCGATGTTCAGAAGATGGAGGGATAACAAGTTGATCGTCTCATGCATGAATGCATGATCCGAGGTGGAGAATTGTAAGGAAACGTGAGTTTCCTAGTTTAGGTCAAAGAAGACGGCTAAATTCTAGGAGGTTCCGGAAAGGCTCCGTTTGGGAACGCAGATGGTTTAGGACAACTTTCATATATAAGATGGGTTTCCTAATTGACCATGGTTTCCTTGGGAACCAAGTTTGTGACTCCTATATAAGTAGGTCTAGGCTAAGTGTTTTAGTCATGGAATCCTCAATGTAAATCTCGTAGAGATGTGAGGGATTCATCCCACCTATTGAGGTGGTTATGTGAGAGACCTAATGGTGGAAGGAGTACACCGTTATGGTGCTTATGGGATACTTATCGATGTTGGAAGATATGTCGTTATGGAGTATTCATATGGAGATGTTGGTAAGACATCTTGTTGAAGAGAAGATCATCTTGGTGGTGCTTTGGATTAGATTATTGGTGTTGAGCTAAAGGCGTCCATGGTAATCTATATCGGGGTGTGCGAGAAGATCATCTTGTTGTGGTAGATAATGTGGTAAACGTTATCTCGTATGGGTGAAGACGCTACTTTGGATCTTATAGGGTGCTTGTGAGAGTTCTTGTGTTCGGTCACATTATGGTGAGTCGATGGGTTGATTAGTCAATCGGTTGTGTAATTATCAAATGGTGATTCTATATTGAATAAAGAGGTCGTAGCCGTTTGGTGGATGTAGACAATATTACACACATTGTGTATATTGTTGAACCACGTTAAATCCAAGTGAGTACTTTACTCTTGTTGCTTTGATTTATGGCTTGCATCTGTGTGGTTTTCTTTCTCTTCTTCTTATCCTAGATCGTAGTGAGGTTCATGGAGAAATCCAAGAGATCAAGTGTTTCTTGTTAGCTAATATGTTTCCAAAGATATTAGCATGTAGATAGCTCGAACCCCAACAATTGGTATCGAGCTTTAGAATGGATAAGATTTGAAGAAAGAAGTTTTTGGGTTTTCTCGTTGTGTAAAAAATTTTTGAAGACAAAGGATTTGGTTTCATCAAGTAAGTGAGGAATTGATGTTACAACTTCCGAAGATGCGAGTTTGATGTTATCAAGTATGTGTAGGATTTGATTTCATCGAGTTTTGGGAACAAAGCAAAGTAAAGCGTACTTCAAGGAATGGGATTATACAAGGTGATCTCGCATTCGATATGGTCAAGATGTATGGTCTTGATGTTTTGGTGCTCTACATTGGAGATTTGGCATTGATTCTTATTGGAGCAGAAACCCTATGCATGGCTTCAAGTAAGTTTATTTATTCTCTATACTTCGTACTATATTCTTGTGAACTGCTTGAAAGATCTTCATAGATTGGTTTTCAATTAATCGGTGTTTGCTTGGCAAGACACAAGAAGGCAAGAGTATCGTAGTTGAGACACGAATATTGTTTCGTATGTTTGTGGAAGTAAAGATGGAATATAAGCATGTCAAAGTCTCATTATTGTTCCAAACCAAGGAAACAATAACTAGTTATCAATCATCATCAATTAGATCATGTTGCTGATTTTCTTTAACCCGAAGTTGAAGAATGTGAAGATGAATTCATACTGTTCTGCCTTAGTTGTTTACTACAATAAGGATTTGGGAAATCTCTTAGTAGGTTTCGTTTTGGATGTATTGTCCGTTGGCGGGGTGTGATATGTTCCGGTAAGTGAAGAGTTTGATATTCAATCTTAGTATTTGAAGCACGTAGCTACAAATAGTTGCAGGACATTGATCGTTGGATGAAGATGTGATGTTTGTTGTGGTGGAGCTATGGTTTCTTATTTTTTGTAAGAAGAAGTTTGTCGACACGGTTTGTAGGGTTTGTTTGTTCCAGTTGAGTATGGCATTGTGTCGTGTAGAACAATGTTTTATGGAGTTTCTCTCGTATTGTTTCCGATGGAGAAGCTAGATAGTTTGTAATCTTTTGATTCTTCCCGATGACGTTCAAATCAAGATTTGTTTGTTTGTACACCATTTGAAGTCGATCGGAGCTAGTTGAAGTGAAAGACCGTCTCAAGAAACAAAGTTGGTCTATTTGTGTTGTAGATACGTTCCTACTTTGGTGAAGACCCTGTTATGAGGAATTAAAAAGGTATCGCTTGGACACTTCAAGAGTTTAAAGAATAAAGACATAATACTACAATGTGTATAGTGGTGTGGCTATGTAAGTCAAGCATACTACAAGGAGAAAACACGGTGCATGAATTTGAGAAGGGCTACAATTTCGGCGTGTTTTTCCATCAACCTTTATTATCCATTGGCTATTTGATTTCCTAATGATCGATTGTGAGACTTTCAATTGGAGAGAGCTACATTATAGCGATGATAATATTTTGGGGTTGCTCATCTCGCTATGGTTATTGAAATTGGTTTCAATAGGGATGAGCTTTGTAGAGATGAAGGTAAAGATTTCTTTTGAGAAATTTGGTTCAAAGAATGATATAGTTTCCGTCAAGTTATTTTCTCTACATAGTTTGAGAAGATAAACACAACAAATATCTTGAATTGCTTGGAGCTTGAGGAAGTTACCAAAGTTTTCGGATTATGGTCAGGTGTGATTGAGTCTTTGTTTGGAGTACGGATTATCGATTTCAAACGTTGGTGTACGTTTGGAGCAAGATTCGGAAAGGGATATTCACAAGAAAGAATGTGACATTATGTATTGTTACGACGTAACAATGAATTCTTCGACATTAGTCACGGTGTTATCCAAGTCTTATTATGTTGTGGTTTGACTCTCGCGAAGTCGAAACTACATGCTTGCTAAGAAATTGATAAAAAGACTATCTTGACAATTATGTTAAAGCTCGTAAAAAAGGACATTATTGTCAAAGCCCGTTGAGGTTGCTGAAGTGATGAAGATGATTGGTGTGTCAGCTGTCAAAGTCTCTGTGAAGCTGGACACGTGCGTTATGGTATGTATGCATTAGTTGAAGATATCATGAGCTTTTTTCGAAGGAGTAAAACTCAATTGGGGAAATATGGTTGTAGAATCATAATCCAATCGGAGATAGGCTCGTAGAGCAAGATTCATAAGAGATGAGCTCGAGATTGGCACGTAGTGGCAATGATCCATGGATTGGTTGTATTTGGTGCTTGTGATTAGAGTCATGTCAATATGCTTTGGTACATACAAGATGGTTAGTTTCTTGGAAGCTAACATGAAGGTTGGTTTTATAAACTAACGCAAGGTTTCTCGTTAACTCGCTTTGGAGGACATGCTCATGGAAAAGAGCAAGTATGTGATCGAGTTGTTTAAATAAGCAATTGACTCGCTGGAGTTTAGAGACGAAGATGAAGACTATGGTTATGCTAAGGTAATGCTTAGGCAGATGCATGGAGGCTACCGTGATAGTTTCATTTGTTGATCGATTAGTTATGGATGTCAACCCTAACGGATGTGGTGCGCAACTTGGAGTTAGTGGCTTATAAGAGTGTAACATTAACTCGTGTGGAGCAAGGAAGGCCAAGACGAAGCCGTGTTCATGGTATGGAACAAGTTCGAAGGTGGCAAAGGCTCAAGGGCGCATAATGACTATAACTAAATTCGAAGGTGGCATATGGACAACGATCGTGTATGTTTTTGATTGACTTGGCATGCAATACACTTAGAATGATGCCAATCAATGTGGAGTTATGAACATAAAGGAGTAAGGTGTTTCTCAAGATGTTGCATAACCGATGATCATAAGTCGTTGATTTGTTGAGATGGTCGTATTTTTCACCGTTGTGGAGATTTGTACAATCACCGATGAGGTTGGATTATTAAGTCCGAGTTGGTAACGTTCAAGTTTGGTTTGCTCTCTTCTCGGTGGAGGTTCTATGGAACAATTTGGGTGAACTACATTTCGGTTTGATTCCTATTGAGGATATGTAGGCAACCAAAGGATGGTGCAATCGATGTTCGGAAGATGGAGGGATAACAAGTTGATCGTCTCATGCATGAATGCATGATCCGAGGTGGAGAATTGTAAGGAAACGTGAGTTTCCTAGTTTAGGTCAAAGAAGACGGCTTAATTCTAGGAGGTTCCGGAAAGGCTCCGTTTGGGAAACGCAGATGGTTTAGGACAACTTCCATATATAAGATGGGTTTCCTAATTGACCATGGTTTCCTTGGGAACCAAGTTTGTGACTCCTATATAAGTAGGTCTAGGCTAAGTGTTTTAGTCATGGAATCCTCAATGTAAATCTCGTAGAGATGTGAGGGATTCATCCCACCTATTGAGGTGGTTATGTGAGAGACCTAATGGTGGAAGGAGTACACCGTTATGGTGCTTATGGGATACTTATCGATGTTGGAAGATATGTCGTTATGGAGTATTCATATGGAGATGTTGGTAAGACATCTTGTTGAAGAGAAGATCATCTTGGTGGTGCCGGATTAGATTATTGGTGTTGAGCTAAAGGCGTCCATGGTAATCTATATCGGGGTGTGCGCAGAGAAGATCATCTTGTTGTGGTAGATAATGTGGTAAACGTTATCTCGTATGGGTGAAGACGCTACTTTGGATCTTATAGGGTGCTTGTGAGAGTTCTTGTGTTCGGTCACATTATGGTGAGTCGATGGGTTGATTAGTCAATCAGTTGTATAATTCTCAGTGGTGATTCTATATTGAATAAAGAGGTCGTAGCCGTTTGGTGGATGTAGACAATATTACACATTGTGTATATTGTTGAACCACGTTAAATCCGTGAGTACTTTACTCTTGTTGCTTTGATTTATGGCTTGCATCTGTGTGGTTCTCTTTCTCTTCTTCTTATCCTAGATCGTAGTGAGGTTCATGGAGAAATCCAAGAGATCAAGTGTTTCTTGTTAGCTAATATGTTTCCGCAGTATTAGCATGTAGATAGCTCTGAACCCCAACAATTGGTATCAGAGCGATCCAATTGTCCCAACAGTTATTTGGTACATTAGCATTCCTATCCATATTGACACCTTCCATATTAGCACCCTGCATAACCTGCTTCCCCTATTCATCAGAATATTCATACGAGTTTCCTCAACCTGAAATTCCCTTGAAGAAGAAGAAGAAGGTATTCCCTTAGAGGTAAATGCCATTCCTGCTTTTCTGGTACTATTTTCCATATTAGGATCAACGATTTCAGAACTGACACGATTTTGTTGATGATAACCAAAAACAAAGTTGGTTCTTTCATAACTGTGTTCCACATACGAGATTACTTCCTCAGTTGTATCGGATTGAGGATGAGCGAGATTGTTTTGTTGAAACTGAGCATTGCCTCTTGATTTCCATGCCGTATTTTCACCCACAATATAAATATCTTTGAATTCTGGAACTTCATTGACATGTGCTTTTGCGGATACATTAATTGATGCATGATAAATTGGTTTTATCATGTCCAATGCCTCTTGATGAAGATATTCCGGATGCTTCTGGAAGATGAAATCTTTGAGGTTGCTCACTTTAGGGCATCATCTCATCAAATGATCAATAATACCAAAAAAGAGACAGAATTTTGGTAGCCTTTCATACTTAATGGTGACAGCATATTTACGGTTGTTAGGAAGTGGGAAAGCAATTTTTAGAGGAAGAGGATGTTGTATATCAATGTGAGTTTTAGTTCTAGCAAATTTTCCCCATGTAGTTGCTTCATAAACATGTTTATTGTACACTCTCGATTACGTGATATCGCAAGCCTAGCTTTCTTAGAGCGTGCGAGAATAGTTTTTAAAAGAGATATGGAGATGGTACTAAAGATGATCTAGATCCCTTTGAATTCGCATTTGGAAAAACATTCATCATTAACTAATTCAATACCCTTAATTATATTCTATGGTCTGCTCGTATATCTCCCTTGTCTTTGGAGCACCGTAAAACTCTGCTGCGCGGGCTATGCATATCTCCCTTCTTCCAGTTTTGCATATTGCAAATACAGCGGCTTCAAATAATCAGCACGGGCTGTCTTAATTAACTGCCTGCTGAAACAACTCCCTCGCCCTTTCCAACTTCATTTTTCCATATCTTTTTACGAATTTGGAAAGATACGTGACCCAAATATCCTTTGTGTGTGGATACTTGAATACCTTGACTCCTCTTTCATAAACCTTTAAGGCATCCTCAAAGTATCCATGCTCCTCCAATAGGCTTGCATAATTGATTACGATTTGCGGTGTAGATATTTTCAGATCGAGTATCCGCTCATACACCTTACGAGTGGACTCGAGTTCCCAAGCCCTCCTCTGGATCAGCATAGAGTGTCCACAACCTGACGGACTTGTGCAACTTCATCTGCATTGGTTCCTTACCAAGAGCACCAACTATCCTTTTAAGTTTTAACCTCCGCCGAAGGCTCTGCTGTTGCATCTCTCAATATCTCCCGCGCTCCTTCAAAGTTTTTGTGCTTCAGTTCCATTTCGGCCCATTCGCACAAAACAGTGGCGAGATTGTCTACGACTCACAACCAGAATCCTAACGGAGAAAAAACTCGTTAAATAAAAGTGGAAATTGTATAAATACCCCCTCCTTTTCGGCCTTCACAAATACCCTTAAGAACTTTACAAATACTGCCCAAGGGGTTTATTTTAGGTTTTTTAGGTCTAGTTTTTTGGCACATTTAAAATTATATTAAGTCAATTCAACCTCCGGAGGAGGTTGGGTTGACGCTTTTCAAGAACATACTAGTTCATTTTCATTATCCAAAAAAATACTAGTTCATTTTCATTATCCACTTAAAATATACCTCTTAGGGGTATTTAAATAAAATGGAAGGGTAATTATGAAGACCTTATATTCAAGGGGTAACGGCCGACAAAAGACGAGGGAAAAGACGTCAAAAGAGAGAAGAAAACCTAAGAAAATAGAAAAATCAACCCATATCAGTTGATAGGTTGAGTAGAATTTTCATTCCCCTATACCAATTAGGTAGGTTTCTGGTTGCATGCATGCCTTATATTCTTCCATCTCTAAACATCAACAAATTCCTTCCAACCACTAAAATTAAACTCCCAAGGAATTAGTTTATGTTTAGGACTAGGTAGCTAGGTTTCCTTATCCGCCTGGGACTTTTTTTTTTTTTTTTTTTTTTTTTATGTATGTTCTCTATAAATACATAGTTTGCTCTAAGGTTTTAACCCATCAGTATTTTTATTATTTTTTAATATAGATAAAGAGTATTATTATTATTATTTCAAAGAAGAGAAGCCGATCTGATAGATAAGAAGAAGAAGATCATACAAAGGTAATTTTATTAGGACAATCCATGGCTACTCTTATACTACCGGAAGACGTGATATTTCAAATTTTGATATGGCTCCCTATACGATCTCTGCTGCGATTCAAATCCGTGTGTAGATCATGGTATGGCGTCATTCAATCATCTCATTTCATAGAACGCCATGCCATTACTACTAATATAATGGTGGACAAAAACTCCAAGTTAGGAGGCACCTTCATCTGCCAACATGAAACACTTGTACCTACCCCTCCTTTTTGTTTGCTTTCCGACGAAGGCTTCAAGGAGTTGGAGGATCTAGGAAAACAAGAATGTCTTAAAGATTATAGTGTCATACAAATGATGGATTCTGTTCATGGAATAATTTGCATGTATAACAGAAACACCAGAGATATTGTTCTTTGGAACCCTGCTACGAGACAATGTAGAGTTCTTCCAAAGTCGTTGGACGGAAACCCCAAAGATGGGTATGATCATCGTGATTTTGTTGGACTCGGTTTTGATGTCGAATCCAAGGATTACAAAGTTATACAAGTCTCTTCTCTCGAGCCCAAAAAATATTACGTATTGGGACAAACCCAATTTTCACGCTGCTTAGGCCTTGATATCCTGCGCAAAGTTCAGATATACTGCCTAAGTACTGATTCTTGGAGGTTGATAGACTCAGATTTCCGAATTCAATGTTTTAGCCCAGCAGGAGGACGCAGTTTGAATGGTATTTATTTCCATCAAGGATTGGATTACACTACAGAACCTAGCTTTAAGACTGTGATTTTGTCATTTGACTTGAACAAAGAAAAATACCAAAGAGTACTACAGATTCCAGATGATAACTTTCTTATGATAACATCAATAGGTGATAAACTAGCTTGCATTTCGGTCTCTGGGGAAAGATGTGGATTCGACAAGGAATTCTACACTGTATGGATGTTGAATGATTACGATAATACAGGCAAGGAATTCTGGACTGAGCTTTACAGAGTTGACGTCATGTCTCCAAAAATCCAAAAATCTTATATTGTTGCAGTTCTTTGGAATGGAGAGCTTGGTTTATTCGGAGACCAAACTTTGGGATTGTACAACTTTATTACCGATGAGTTTGAGGATCTTGGTTTTGGAGAAGAAATAATAAATTTGTGTACTCTTAAGACTACTATCTATGAGGAAAGTCTTGTTTCTGTCTACGCAGCAGCTAAAACTATCTCATCCTGAATGGGTAGTCCGTTTGGTAGTTATTCAGAAAGGTGTTAGAGGCCGGCTTGTTGCTAGGACTCCCACTAATTTCTTACCGTCTTCCTCAGTTGACCATAAATATGATTAATAATACTAGATTTGCATTTTAGTATTTTTATTTTCTAAATTTTAAATTTTAATACAATAGAGTTATTCCCTCTCCGTTTATTCTTATCCTCTATGGTTCACTATATCGCGGTCTCCATATTATATTATCCATTGAAACATTACATCATCGACATGAGTATGTATGTTTAATACTGAAAACATTACATCATCGACATGAGTTTCTGGTGGGGGCATTCAACTGAAACTAGGAAAATGCATTTTTTCAAATGGGAAAAGGAAAATTTGTTAAAAGAATTTGGAGGCTTGGGTATTCGGAGTGCTGAATTGATCAACAAATAATTAATCTGCAAATTGGTGTGGCGTTTTCTGGAGAATGAAGATGTTGTATGGGTTCAATTATTTGCAGCAAAATACTTGAAGGATTCCAATTTCTGGACAGTGCTTGCAAATCCTAAAAACTCTGCCGTGTGGAATAGTATGTTAGAAGTAAGATCTATCCTGGAAGGCAGAATATTCTGGCAAATCTCAAATGGCAGAATATGTGATTTGATTCGGATATATGCAAAGATTCGTCACTTATTCTTGACATACAATTGCTTTTTTAGTTTATGAATATGCAGTACGTATGTGCCGTACTAATAGAAACTTCTTTTGATTATGTTTTATTCAGAGTTTTGCTACTGTTTTTGGGTTCAATTCATGAGTACGTATGTGTAATACTAAAATATGTGCTTTGATTAGGTTATATTCATCACTTCTTCTTTACATGCAGTTGATTTTTTAGTTCCTGAATACGCAGTACGTATATGGCGTACTGATAGAAACTTCTTATGGTTCTGTTTTTTTTCCAGATTTTTGCCATTTTTTTATTTGTTTGATCCATGAGTACGTATGTGAAATACTGAAGTATAGCTAATTTTGTACAGATTTTTCTGTGTTTACTGTGCGTATATAGGTTTTCCTTTATTTTTTCTATAATTTTATATTGTATTAAAGAAATACTAGAGATTGAATTGTATGATCCTATAATATATGTGATATAAAACGTTTTATAATTTATTTATCATTGATTCTAATAAACATGTATTTTTCCTGTAAGCAGTGCAGGAGATACATACTCAAATTTGTAAGCAGCAAATATATACTCGAATTTGTAAGCAGTGTAGCGAATACGTATCCTATTTGTAAGCAGTGCGGTAGATATGTACTCAGATTTGCAAGTAGTGTAGCAGATATGTACTGAAATTTGTAAGCAGTGTAGCAGATATGTACTCGAATTTGTAAGCAATGTAACAGATATGTACTCGATATAAATGAGCGTGTAGACACACACGTTTGGCAGGAAGGAGTACTATGGTCATTTCCATATTTTAATTAATTATGGACCTCTAGATAAAAGAAAATTTCGGTTGGACCCTACTATAAATAACTATATGGGTCTAGGACCAACCGACAAATTTTCCAAAAAAAATAATTGGTAACCCCTTGTAGCAATCTTAAGATTTTGGATGCATGTTTGGGCTCATTAAGGTCTGGGACTCTGGTATATTAAAAGGTGCCGGGATAATCCTCTCAGCGCGTCTCATCAAATATCATCTGACAAGAAAATCTTTCCCTATCAGAGACTGTTTAGCGAACAACATACACGATGGCAGGATCTTCATCTTCCGCCATTAGGTTTAGGGATGTCGCAGATGATATCTGGTCTGAGATATGTCTATATCTTCCTATAAAATCTGTATACAGATTCAAGTGTGTATCCAAGGTATGGCTTTCTCTTCTATCTGAACCTAATTTCATCGATAAATGGATTCAGATCAATATTCCATCCCCATGGACTCTATTTTATAGCACTAGAAAAATCCCATTAAGATACACCTATCTTGATTTGCATTCTAAATTGTTTTCAAATCACGATGGATTTTCATTTAATTTCATGAATCCCCAACAAGATCAATTACTCGTTTTAGGTGTAAGTAATGGTTTAGTTCTTTGTTCAACATATTTGGGATCGACCCCGTATGTTTGTAATCCACTAACCAAGAAAGTGGTCTTATTGCCTCCGCCACCCAAAGAAGCTTCCTCGTGTGTGACTGCTTTAACAATAACGCAGGTATTCGGTTTCAGTCCAACAGATAAAAATGTTGTTATTCTCGGCGTCAACAATAACATTTGGGCATACAACATCCGCACTGGTACATACGAAGAGCTCTGTCATCCTTTCTTCTTTCATAACAACAATTTAGCTTCAGATAATAAGCTTAGCTATATGTATTTCCCATCTGTGCTAAAACCAATGCCAACAATACTTCCCCCACCTTCTTGGACAGACCCTACAGTACAGGCCCGGCTCTTAAGGGGGGCATCTTGGGCTCCCGCACAGGGCGGGAAATTTTAGAGGGCGGGAAATTTTGGTCCATTAGCTAAAATGTGTGTGTGTGTTTTTTTTTTTCTTCATTTCTGATGGAGAGTCCTCGACTTATTAATGTTGTTCTTTTGTGCGCCACAAATTATTTGATTTCGATGTAATACGGTAGATTCTATGTGATTTTTTTTTTTTTTTTTTTTTTTGCGTAACAGGGCGTCCTGAGCTATTTCGCCCAGGGTCGTCTAAATGTCTGAGACGGCCCTGCTACAGTAGCTCAGGTATGAATATGAATTAATAAATATGATATGCTTTATTAACTATATATGGTTTTACGTAACTTTGTTATGTCAAAAAAACAAGGTTGCTGATCAAAAGTTCGAGTGTGTTTCTGTTTTTGAACTTGGTTGTCACAAATTTTGCAGGTACAACAAGAACCATCTGCACCGGAGCTCTAAAAGTAAAACATCCTCAATATCTCTTCTTAGCTGCTGTCAACTGGCTCGTGGAGCGAAACATGCATGGTTAGAGCGGTTTGGGAAGGGGATGTTGGTAATGTGTTTCTTGGAAACATAGATAATAGTGGAACTGTGGAAGGTGGTCAAATCGAACCCAAATCTTATATAAAGCTGGCAAATGTAAGAAGAGTAGCTTATTATGTGGCTTATCAAGTTAATTTACTGGTTTTACTAATAGGTGCATGCCATGCACGTTTTATCAGTCTCCTTGTTGGCATGGCTAATGATGAATGCAGATTCAGTGAAGTCTTCTTGCATGGATATAGCCATTGAGTCTGGTGAACATAATTTCTATAATTTAATTTACACATTGTTCCAACATTTCTAGATGCGTCGTACATAAGAAATACCATAGATAATTTCTCTCAGATATCTTCCACCACTATGCATGCATGCATGGTCTGTGAGTGAGTTACACTAGCTTGGCATGTTCAAATACAATTTATTTGGTACGCCACGCCAAAGAATACTTTCCTTAGAACTACGGATAGCCATGAATCATAGGACCACTAGACTCTGTTGGGATATTTTAACATATAGGAATATATATATTCTTAGGAATTGTAAGTTACTGATTTTGTAACGCCGACGTCCCAACAATCACTAGATTTTCCATTGCGTTCGGTAAAGCATTGAATTATATTTTCATGAAGAGTCACATCATTGGGATGAAGAGCGTTCATATTCAAATAAAAAGGTTGGTCACAACCATTCACAAGCTCATTGAAATTTAACTTTCTAACTAACTAATAAATTCCTATATATTAAAAAATCCCAACAAAAAAAAGAAAATAGAACTCAGTACAGCAACTGCAATGGCCATGGGGGGTTTTCTGGTTGCTCTTTGTCTCTTGTCACTCATATGCCTTTCAAGTAAGTCAATAATACTAAACCATTTTGTTTTGTTACTCTCTATAAATGATCTTGTTTGTTTCTAACCCAGCATATGTTATTCAACAGATGCAAAAGAGTCTAATGAAATCGGCATAGCTTACGGCCGACTAGGAAACATTCTCCCGATATCATCACCTGAGGTATCAATTCAACTAATTAATTCCATAAATGCAAGTAGAGTAGTACTGTATGATGCGAACCCAGAAATTCTTCAAATCCTGTCCGGTACGAAAATTCAAGTATCAATCATGATTCCTGACGAAGAAATCTCACGCATTTCAATAAGCCAAGATTATGCTGATGAATGGGTTCAACACAACATCGTTCCTTATTACCCGAAAACCATGATTTGCTTCTTACTACTTGGAAATGAAAGTCTCAGTTACAACAACACACACCAAGATAGGCAAATTTGGTTGCATCTTGTTCCGGCAGTGAAAAAAGCAAAACAATCTTTGAAAAAGTTTCATCTTTTGAAGATTAAAGTTCAAGTTGGTACTGCACCGGCACAAACAAATTTAAAGCTCCAGCAAATGGCACTCAGTCAGACACAGCTACTTGATTTCAATTTTGCACTGCGGTGGCCTTTTACTTGGTGTAATTACGGGGAATTCTGTCCTAGATTTTTGCCAAGAATGTTTACCATTTATGAGTTATGGAACCAGCAAGTGGTGCCAGCTGCTCCCGGGGTTCAGAAGACACTCGATTTTCAAAAGGTATGCACATTGCAGCATTCATTTCTAATCATTTTTAGTTTACTTTCCGCAAAACAAACACTACTTCTTAATTTTGTGAAGTTAAAATATGATGGATTGTGCAGATTTCCAGTTTAGTGCCCGATCTCCGACGAAATTGGATGGATTGTCGAGGCAACCTCGGAAGTGTGGATCTAAATTTCTGGGGACACCAATGGACAAAGCATGGGTATGATTCAGGATTTGATGAAAATGATTATTTTAAACAAACCCTGGATCTGTATCTCGATGAAGAAGTCATATCTATGATGCAGTATATCTTGACCAAGTATCCTCCGGGGCCTGACCGGAATCTTGATCTGGTGCAGCTAGGCAATGATCTCTGGGAGCAGGGATATCCTAGAATAAGTTTCGAGTGTAATAGGAACCCACATGGTGATAGTCAACTCCTAGGAATGAAACTAAAATTCCAATATAACGGGGTATTTTTTATGTGGGTAGATGATGATTTAGTTCCTCTCCCAGAGACTTGTATTGGTCAGGTGTTATTTCCGTATTTTTCTTAAGATCTAGTAAGCTTTTTGCAATTTGGAAATGGTTTATGATTTTAATTTGGATTCTATTTGCATATAATTTAATATACTTGATTCATAGTTTAAATTGGATAGTATAACGAAAGGAAATTTCACCTTTTGAGTAATTAAGTCCAAACGAGGCTGAGGCTCTATCACCTGGTATCAATAAGTGCAACGTTTAATAAGTGCAGAATATGGCATATACATCCACTAGAAATTAGGCATAGTAAGTTATAATTTATTTTGCCATAAAAATTTATAATGTGCTTCAGTATCTCTGTAATTTAAGCCTATTTGAGCCTAATATGTACCGATCTATTCTATTATATAAAGCCAACTACCCTTAATGTAGCAAGGTGAAGTTGTAATTTTCGGTTTCCAATTTTGCCCTTGCTTCATTTTTATTTTAAAGACACTAGATAAATATGGGGCATTAACGTAATTTGAATTTTCAAAGGCAAATTTTTCTTTGCATCAGAGCCGGTCCTGTGTCTAGAAGGGCCCTGTGCGAATTTTTTTCGGAGGGCCTTTTATAGTGTCAAACATTTTATAACAATTGTAAAAAAAAAAAAAAACGTCAATGTTCTTTTCATAGATGAATTTGCTAGAATTTTTTTTTACACTTAATTGGTTTATTAACACATATTTTTAAAAATAAAAATAAAAATTCAAATGAAACCTTTTATTTGTTGATATACACTTGCAGGAATAAGAATTTGCAAGAAAAACTTAATGATATCTAAGGTCTTGGGAGGTAATAATAATACCATAAATACAAAACGCGTCTTGAATAAAAGACAATGAAGAGACTACCTCGGTGGATGATGCATTAATTAACACTACCTGGATTATTAGTTTTAGTTCAGGAGTTCGAATCTCATTTGTGCTTACTAGAGGAGTCTCTTTGAAGACAAAGAAGATTTTATTTTATTATTTTCTTTTTTTTTTTTGAAAAATAAATTACAGGAAAAGCCCTCGAGGGGGGTCATTGGTACACTTGCACACCCTCAAGCCCGGCTCTGCTCTGCATCTTCGACATCCGAATTTTCTTCAAATTAGTATTTGTATCATCTGTTTAATCAAATCAAATCAAATCAAATCGTTTCCGAGTGTAATAGGAATCCCCATGGCGATAGCCACCTAGGAATAAAACTAGGATTCCAATATGATGGGGTGTTTTTTATGTGGGTAGATGATTTAGTTCCTCTCCCAGAGACTTGTAATGGTCAGGTGTCATTTCCGTGGGGTTAAGTTAAGCAATAATTAGAATATGCTGAAGATCATGCCTATTTAGCTGCATGCAGTCAACTGGTTCTACTAGTTGAAATATGGTGATGATAATGTGTCTTCCTTGGAAAAGGCGTAAAGGTAAATTTATTTAAGGTATAGAATGCCTCGCTAAATTGGGGCTTATTGTGATTAATTTGGACCTACAACTACAAAATGAAAAAGAATAATTTGAAGTAAAATGGATAACCACTTATCCAATTATTTTACTAAATGGTAAAATTATCCTTGATTGATTAATGCTAATTTGGGTGATTAAATGATGTTAATCAAGTTAACCCTGAAATCATCTACCATTAATTCATCATCAAAAACTTGAAAAAAATTAATTTTTTTTTCTCAAAACTCGATCCAGAATCGATTGATGTTAGTGCAGTTGTAAAACGATTCTGGGTTCTGTTGTTTCAAAGGATGAAGTAAACCCAGAATCGGGTTTTTTCAATACCAAAATAAACCGATTGTTGGAATCAGTGTTTATAAATGCCCACATAATCCGATTATACCTTACTTTCAGAAACAAAATATTCATTACATAGTTTAGGAAATTAGCGCATTACATATATAGGATTCAGTATGGGTATTCTAGAATTTCACACATCAAATGTTCGTCAATGAACCTCTGAGCACGTCGGTACAACGTCGTATATTCTTTGTGGTGAATGAACTTAGTTTCTCCATTTATGAATTCTCCAAAGCCCATTGAAACGTTCCAGCTGAAATTCAATGAATTCTTGTATGTTAGTATGCGAATTTTTAATGATGACATAAGTATAAATATTATCGGATTACTCACTTTTTCCCTAAGAGGAGCTTGTGGATGATGTTGGTACACCATATTTCTAACTTTAACATACTCTCGCATTGCACTTGTTATGTAGTTGAATCGAAATACCAAGTCTCTCCATTTGCGGTTATTGGGATTCCCGGTACACCCGTAAAAGAACTCTTTAACTCTCTTCCAAAACATTGAATAGATTTCATTCGGACGTTCACAGAACGTATTAGCAAAAGATTTGACGAGACACAAATCTTCATGCGGTTCCCACTCCATTTTCTAGGCTAAGTGTGTGATGTGGGAGTGGCTCAAAGAGGTTATAGATAAAGACTCAACGTCTATTTTTTTCAAATTCAATTCGAACAATCGGAGTTTAGGTATATCCACATAGTCCGATTGAGACCTTGCAAAATCATAAAAATTGTGCTCTCTTATTAATCGGATTTTAATATTGCACATGTAATCGGATTATTGGCAAAAAAAAAAACCTGGCATTTTTAGGGGCGACCCCAAACGAATTAGGGGCGACTTTTTTATTCCCAACCCATATACACCGTTAAGGGATGTCAAAAAACGCGGAGAATACGTTAATGCCCTTACATAATCGGAAGCTATTTTGTGCCCGATTTTTATAAAGCAATCGGAAGCTTAGTAACAATATTATACCCAAAATTGGTGATTTCACAAGGAAGAAATTTGGGGCAACTTTATAATCTGAGTCATATTAACTACCGATTATTCTAGTTCCCAAATTCGAAAAAATTGATAATTCCGCAAAAAACAAAATTTAGGCAACTCAGTATAATCGGAAGTCATATTAACTACCGATTATTATAGTTCTCAAATTCGAAAAAATTGAGATTTCTGCAAAAACAAAATTTGGGGCAACTGTATAATCGGAAGTCTTATTAACTACCGATTATTCTAGTTCCCAAATTCGAAAAAAATGACATTTATGCAAAAATAAAATTTGGGGCAACTGTATAATCGGAAGTTATATTAACTACCGATTATGGTAGATTTCAAAATTCATCACATGAAGGATTTTAGAAAAAAACTCATTTTGGGGCAACCTATAATCGGTAGGTTGTGGAACCTATTTGGCTTACGATTATGGCTACATCCAAATCACGAACCACATGGTTATGCCTCGGCTCGTACAATCGAAAACCTATGGAATTTGGCAAGGGTTTGATCTGGGGCTCCTTATAATCGGTAGGTTGTTAAGTTGTTAACTCTACTGATTATGGTATATTTCAAATTCCCTTACACGAAGGATTTTAGAAAAAACTCATTTTGGGGCAACCCATAATCGGATGGTTTGGTAATATATTTAACTCCCGATTAACGCTGCACCCAAAACACGAACCAAGTGGTTATGGCTGGCTGTGTGCACTCAAAACCTATGAAATATGGCAAAGGTTGGATCTAGGGATCGTTATAATCGGTGGGTTATATAATTATATACCCTACCGATTATGGTAGATTTCAATTCATTACGTGAAGGATTTTAGAAAAAACTCATTTTGGGGCAACTTATAATTGGTAGTGTATGTAACCTATTAGGCTTCCGATTATGTCTACATCCACAGCTCAAGCCAAGTGGCTATGGTTGGCTCTGCACCCCTCAAAACCTATGGAATTTGGCCAAGGTTGAATATGGGGCTCTTATAATCGGTAGTCTTACAAGTTGGATAAGCTACCGATTATAAAAGGGATTATTAGCCGAAGTATCTACACAATAATCGGTAGGTATAGTTTCAATTTAACCTACCGATTCACCTTAAACCTACCGATTATGGTGTTGGCTACCGATTATGTAAGGGCATATTGGCCATTTGGAAAAATCGAAGATAAGGGGTAGCTTAGATTTACGTTTGAGTGACCTTTTTTGTCTTTTAGTGTCGCCCCTAATTCGTTTGGGGTCGCCCCTAAAAATGCCAGGAAAAAAAACTTACAGAAGAACTGTCACTTTTCCTTGCAAGAATCGGAGTACATGTGATGCCAACATAGACCGAATATAAAAGTTGTAAAAATCTGCCTCTTAATAATCGGATTTTAATATGTCACTTGTAATCTGATTCTTGGAAAAAAAAAGATTCAGGAACATTGTCACTTTTCCTCACAAGAATCGGATTACATGGGATGCCCACATAAACCGATTTTGAAACTCTGGTTTTTTTTTTTTGTTTTTTTTTTTTGTTAGAATCGGACTTTAAAAGTATCCTTATAGACCGATTCTGTGAACTTAAAAACCAGGTGAACAAAATTTTCAGAATCGGTCTATGTGGTAAAACCTCAAAACCCGATTCTGAAATTGTACCCCTGGAGAATTGTCGGAATCGGATTTTATACATGTTAAGGTAAACCGATTATGGCAGAAAAATCTTTCAGAAACATTGGGCATTCTTTCTCACACACATTGTAGTTAGTTCTTTTGTCGCGTCTTAGACAAACGCAAAAAAATATTCGAAATAAAGCAGATTCCGTCATTCATAAATTAGGAATATAACCAAATATAATTCGACAATAAGTTTAAGACATAAGTTTTGACACCATAATTATCCATAGTTAAAGACATAAATTTGAAACCATTCATTCATCAACATCCCCAGCACGACCACGACCACCTCGTCCTCGTTTAGCAGTTGGGGCGCTGCTCGATGCACCTTCAGAATACTTTTTTTGGGGGACTTTCTTCCTCTTTTTCTTCTTTGGCTCCTCCGCCTCCACATGTTCCCCAAACTTTGCACCCGCTTCCACATCAGACTGTTCAATTCATCAATCATCTTTTCATTGGCCTTAACATTTTTCCCTGTCCTGATAGCTATCTGTGCTTGGGTTATCAACTGCCCAACTCGTCTTCTCTGTTTCCATTTGAGAAACAACAAACATTAAACAAATAATGCTAAAATAATTAAAAAACTGTAATTGAGAAATAATACGCACCACGAATTCAAGAGTTGTATTTTTGTCCTCTATCCGGGGACTCTCATCTACTCGTATCACTCGAGTATGCGAAATATTGAGGTACCACGACATGTAACCCGGAATTACCTCATCATTTGTTGTCAATCGATCATCCATACCAATTTTGTTGAACTTTCTGTTTTCCCAATAAGTACATGATGGTAAAGGGTCGTGAACAATCTCAATATTATTATCATATGACTTGGATTTTTTTCTCATCGAGTTTATACTTGTTGTGCTCCTTCCTTGAGATTCTTTGTACGTATCCGCATTGTCTTGCGACTCACGTCGGATTGTACATTACATATCATTTTGGTTGAAACAAAGGCCCAAAATAATGAGCTTGCTCCTCGCATCCAACCATCTTTCCTTTTCCTTTCGCCAAACCCTCCTTGTAAGGGTCAAAGACAACATCTTTCGTCGTCAAGTTGTCCAACTGGCGTCTCAACTTCAGATAAACCGCATCTTGGGACTTTTCCTTACTCTTGTAGATGTACATGTCTCCATAAGAGTTACCATCCCATTCATTGTTCTTAAAAGCCCTTGCAGCAAATATTGGGAAGTGCAAATATATCCACGCCTGCAGAAAATCCATATTCCCTCCGATTTGGTTCTTGTCAGCCCTAGAAGCCTTTCTCAACTCGTTCAACAAGTGTGCAAGGATGGCGGTGCCCCAAGAGTATTCGTGCATCTTTTCAAATGGTTGCAACAGCTGAATAAAGTTGGCATTCACAATGGCACCAGAAACTTTGGGAAAGATAACAGATCCCAGGACGTAGATGACATACGCATTGGCCGTGGCGAAGATACGTTCCTTGGTCACCTCTTTTCCCACAGCACGAAGTTTCTTTGTTCCACTGAAGAGTTCCATCAACTTCGTGGAATATCATCTGCTTTGCTTTGCCTACTAGCATTTGTGACTTGGTCATCGCCCCATCCCATTGGAACACTTCCTTGGTGAACGCGTAAATCCTATCCCACTCAAGCTCTTGCGCGTACCCTTTGTGCTTCACGGCTTTACCATCTATGCTTAGCCCGGTAATGAACTTCGCATCATTTGGAGTCATTCTTATTTCGCCAAAAGGAAGATGAAAAGTATCCATTTCCCCGTAATATCTCTCGGCAAAGGCGGAACAAAGAGATTTATCGTAACCAAGATCCAAATTCTCGACCGCAGGAATCATCCCCGTAGAATTGACTAGATCGATTACTTCCTCAACTTCTCCTCTCTTCGACTCTATTACTTACAGTGGCCAGCTCTTCATCATAGTCCCTGACGTTCCTGGCTTCATACGAAGAACGACATCCTTGTGATCTTATAAAACAAAACAAATCCAATGGACAATAATCAAAACACTACACGGATAATAAGTTTTATGTTACATAGCATAAGTTTAGGTAGTTACTATGGTATGGCAGACGACCGCGGCCCAACTCTCTTTATACCCCCATAACACCCGTCCTCCATCACCGGGTAACCCGTAAAAACGATCATTAGGGCCGCGAGAAAACATCTTCTCCGGGTGGGGCATGTGGTCCCCTTTCTTCTTCTGTGGACTATCTTTCTTGCCATCTTTCTTACCTTGTTCTTGAGCATCTCCTCCTTGGACTTGTTGTTGAACTTCTCCTCCTTGGACTTGTTCTTCAACTTATCCTATCTCTCTATCACCTTCATCCTCACTTTCTTCTCCATCATCCACGTCCCCACTTTCTTCTCCATCATCCTCATCCCCACTTTCTTCTCCATCACCTTCCTTGCCACCACTTTCTTTTCCATCACCTTCCTTGCCACTACTTTCTTCTTCATCACCTTCCTTGCCACCAGTTTCTTCTTCATTGATCTCCTCCATCACTTTCTTCTTCGGCAACTTCTCTATCACCACCTCCTTCTTCAATAGGTGTATGAGAATCAGATTCTTCTTGTGCTGGTTGCTCCACTTGATGCGGATCGCTTAGGCTTTACTCCTCGATCCCTTACGGTGGGAAGCATTCAAATTTCACCCTGTCGACGAGGTCCCAAACTCTGAGGAGATGAAAAGTCATGTTTCTTCTTATATTTCTTTTCGGCTTGCTTTTGTTGCTTTCCCTTGTTTGGCCTGTAAAATACGGAGATAAGCGACAAACAACAATGGAATTCAATGCATATTTTTGAATTCAAGGTTTACAATCGGTTTACTCGATATACATATGAAGACCAATTCCTAACATAACACATCCATAATCGGTTTATATAAGTGTCAATGTAATCCGATTCTAACAGGAAAAAGTTACAGAAACATTGGGCATTCTTTCTTACAATAATCGGTTTACTCGATACTGCAATAAAACCCGATTATAACATTACAATCAACAATCGGATTTTATATATGCAAATAAAACCCGATTATGGCTAAGAAGTGGCTTCACAATCGGGCTATGTGGACACATATGTAATCCGATTCTAACGAAAAAAAGTTACAGGAATACAGTTATTCCTACGGTTACATAATCGGGCTATGTTGGTATTAACATTGTCCGATTCTGGTTCAAATTTCTCGAACCAGAAAACACATGTAGCTTAATTGGGGGATTTGGGCATGAACTACAATTGATTCTTAATACAATTGGATTTTATATACACTAACAAATACCGATTCTGGTAAACCCAGAAAAATTTGAAATCAAAATTATCGATTTTTGAGCGATTGCATGTTACTAAAACCTAGTTTAGAGGATTGGGTTGATAGAAAAGTACCTGATTCGACCCATTTGGTCCTCTTGTGCGATCAAAGATGCTTCAACTTCCTCAACCGTTTTCTTGGTTTTGTTTCGAATTGCTTCAAAGATTCCGGGATTATCCACACTAGGAAATTTCCTGTTAGTAGGATGGTTCACTCGTGTTGGTTTCGACGACATTTTATAAAAAAAAAAAACGATTAATCGTTTTTGGATCTTCGATGATCGACGATGTTTTGGTTTCAAAAAAATGAAAAAAAAAAAGGAGAAGAAGAGGAGAGAATCGGTTTATAAGAAGTTAGGAATTGAAACTGATTTTTAGTTTTAGGTTTTAGTATTAAGAGTTAATGAGGGTAAATTTGTAGTATTAATAATTTTTAGAGGGTAAATTGGTAGTTTCAGCAAATTTAGACACCCCATATCCTTCTTCATTGGGTGGATGTGGAAATTTATAGGCACAAATTAATCACAGTAGACCCCAATTTAGCCAGGATAGAATGGGATGCACTACATAGCCATTAGCGACAAGTAATGTATAACTTTGCTTACTGATTTTTCAGCTTTTGTTCGAACCTTTGGACGGATTATTGCAGTACCTTTTTTTTTCATTTTGTAATGTTAATGATAAAGTATCGTACAAACACTATGATATAATTTCTTATTATTTGTCAAACTTGATGAGTCGTCCAGTGCATAATTTTACTGATCACTCTTCCGCCTTTTTGTTAATCATAGAATTTGGGCTAGGTCACAAGTTGGGTGAGAACCCTACGTTAATACTACCTCCATTTCTATAAAAATGTTACTTTTCCTTTTTCATTTTAACCTAAAAATAGACTAAATTGGAAAAAAATGAATGTAACACTTAGGGAACGGAGGGAGTATATTATTTTGCTTTGAAAGCTTTAGGGTCAACCATTCTATTATGTTGATCACCTAGTACTCCAAAATAAAATCAAATGAGAATGTTATTAATACTGCCAATGTTCATGCCAATATTCCAAAAATTGTGGAAGGGTAAATGAAGTAATTCTTTTTTATTTATTTTTGATATGGCACAACTAGGCCATCCCTCTGAGTAGAGTTAATTAGGAAGATGGACTTGCCTCAATGTTAATCCAACCGTCATTCCAATAACAAGACTTAATCTGAGTTCGATCTAACCTTCTCTAACGGAAACGGATCCCCTATCTTTAGACGCACTACGAATGAAAGGGTGTGCCTTAACCACTGTGCTGAACAGTTGTTTGCATACCAAATTATTTTGGTATGTTTTTTTTTTTTTAAGACATTAAATCTAGGGTTTGAGGAAGTGGTGGTGGTGGAAAAGTTGGTATGGTTAGATTGAAGTAAAAATAAACATCTGGGGGGCTAGTCGAAATTCTTACTTATCTACTTTGTTTAAAAATGCATCGACTAAGTGCAGAATAAGGTATCAATAGCAAATGGAAAGCAGGCGTACATCAATATCTTATAAATTGAGCCTAAATGTGATAAATTTGTAGAAAGTGTAGGGGCGAAATATCGCACAAGGCAAATCCACAGTTCCGCTCTTACCAAAAAAACCATAAACGCGGAGAAGAAAGAAATTCGGCGAAGAGTAATCATGCGATAACAAAGAAAGAGCACGAAGAGAAGTCACACGATAAGTACAACGTGACAATCATCAAAAGAGACACGAAGCAACATCACGAATGACAGGGACAACTCCCAAAAGCCTGGACAAAAAGACAAACTGAAACAAGATCATCTAACAGAGATTTTGCACGTGAACTTGGTTGTCTTCTACCATTGTATTTTCCTACATAAGGATTCAAATAATAAAGAGAGAGAGGCAGGTTGAGTAAGAATTCAGTCAAGAAAGAGAATTAAGAACCATTTCTAAGAGAAGAAGAAAATCCATAGAGTTAGTTTACTTCATCTTTCCCCTTTGTTGTATACCAAATATCTTTGTGATCATTGTAAAAGCACCATATATTCAACACAAAGCATTTGAGAAGATCATACTGGTGTCAAGTGGTGTACAATATCATTAATGTTTAAGTTGGTTTTCATGACTTAGGCTTCTTTTTATTATCATCTCAACGGGTGTAGTTGTGGCATTTCCTACAACTACATTTTGGCGCTAGAAACAGGGAGGATTTATCCTCACCTTATAGTTACTAGTTGAAGATTGTTACCTTATGAAGACCATTTGTTATTCTCATCACCATGAAGATCTAGTATACAGTACATAACTCTCTTCACCTTGCTTGAAAATATCTCTCCAAAAGTCTCTCTACTTTGAAACCTCAAAAACTCTCAGGAAGATATTTTCTTGAGGAACTCTCCTCGTTGATAACTTTAGCCGGATCTCTCGGACGGCAAAATAGTGAAAACCATACCAGAATAAGAAGAACTGACTTAGAAAAGAGGGAAGAAATACCAAGAAAAGCATCTAGCAGAAAAAACATGCAGTGGGTCAGGAGAAAAGATAAGAAGGACTCTGGACGAACTGAAACCCCAAACGAACAAAAAGAAGCTAGCATCACCATGCGAGAACTTGAAAGAAAGCTAGCGCAGTGGAAAGAAAAGGAAAAGGCACTGATCGCAGAACGGGTGAATCTTGCAATCAAACACGGGAGACTCTGGATAAAAAAACAAAAAATTAAAGAGAAAAGTGCGAGAATATGAGTTGGAGATAGAATACGGAGGAAACTTGGATGGGGGCTCAATTCAAGGGTTAAAAGATGGAGTCAAGAGAATACTTTTATTGTGGGAGACACCATAGGTAATTTACATAAGTTTTCTTGTTTAATTGTGATTTTATTGTTTAACTTTTTTTCTCAACATGATTTCATATGTTTTTTTATACAAAATTGATTTTTAAACCGCCGACTTTGTTGTCCGCTTAGTCATCTGCATTATAAGGAAGTCAACATAACCTTTGTAACTATTCTAAAATCAAATCTAAGAAAATGAATTAAGCGTTGTTTCAATTCTGAAAATCAAGTCTTCTTTTAATGACTTTGTTTATACCTATGTTCCTGCATCTTCATGATTTCATCCATTATGATATATGTACAAACCTAATACAGTATGTTCTTATTTAACTTTGAACAATTTAGAGGTTCAGAAAAAGAAAACAAATATGTTCTTATTTACTTATGATTTTCTGTTAGCAACATAATCTATGTTCTTCCTTAACGTTTGGCCTCTAATCAGTAGTTATTTAGGATCGTCGGAGAGAAGAATCGAAATTATAGAGGCGCTTAATTAAAAAATTATCTGGTGGGAGGAGAGTTGGTATGGGGGCTCAATTCAAGGGTTGAAAGATGGAGTCAAGAGAATACTTTTATCGTAGGAGACACCGTAGGTAATTTATGTAACTTTTCTTGTTTAATTCTTATTTGATTGTTTAACTTTTCTTCTCAACATGATTTCATATGTTTTTTATACAAAAGTGATTCTTAAACCGCCGACTTTGCTGTCCGCTTAGTCGGCTACATTATAAGGAAGCCAGCATAACCATTGTAACTTTTCTGAAACCAAATATAAGAAGACGAATTGAGCTTTGTTTTAATTCTAAAAATCAAGTCTTCTTTTAATGACTCTATTTATACCTATGTTCCTGGATCTTCATGATTTCATCCATTATGATATATGTACAAACCTAATACAATATGTTCTTGTTTAACTTTGAACAATTCAGAAGTTCAGAAAAAGAAAACAAATATGTTCTTATTTAATTATGATTTTATGTTTACAACATAATCTCCATTCTCCTTAACATTTGGCCTCAAATTGGTAGGTATTTAAGATCGTCGGAGAGAGGAACCGAAATTATAGAGGGGTTTAATTAAAAAATTAGTTGGTGGGAGGAGAGCTGGGATGGGGGCTCAATTCAAGTGTTGAAAGATGGAGTCAAGAGAATACTTTTATTATGGGAGACATCATAGGTAATTTATGTAACTTTTCTTGTTTAATTATGATTTGATTGTTTAACTTTTCTTCTCAACATGATTTCATATGTTTTCTTATACAAAAGTGATTTTTAAACTGTCGACTTTGTCGTCCGCTTAGTCGGCTGCATTATATGGAAGCCAGCATAACCTTTGTAACTATTCTGAAATCAAATCTGAGAAAATGAATTGAGCTTTTATTCAATTGTGAAAATCAAGTCTTCTTTTAATGACTTTGTTTATACCTATGTTCCTGCATCTTCATGATTTCATCCATTATGATATCTGTACAAACCTAATACAATATGTTCTTATTTAACTTTGAACAATTCAGAGGTTCAGAAAAAGAAAACAAATATATTCTTATTTAATTATGATTTTCTGTTAGCAACATAATCTCTGTTTTTCCTTAACTTTTGTCCTCCAATCAGTAATTATTTAGGATCGTCGGAGAGAAGAATCAAAATTATAGAGGCGTTTAATTTAAAAAATTACCTGGTGGGAGGAGAGCTTGTATGGGGGCTCAAATCAAGGGTTAAAATATGGAGTCAAGAGAATACTTTTATTGTGGGAGACACCATAGGTAATTTATGTAACTTTTCTTGTTTAATTCTGATTTGATTGTTTAAATTTTCTTCTCAACATGATTTCATATGTTTTTTATACAAAAGTGATTCTTAAACCGTCGACTTTGCTGTCCGCTTAGTCGGCTACATTATAAGGAAGCCAGCATAACCATTGTAACTTTTCTGAAACCAAATATAAGAAGACGAATTGAGCTTTGTTTCAATTCTAAAAATCAAGTCTTCTTTTAATGACTCTGTTTATACCTATGTTCATGCATCTTCATGACTTCATCCATTATGATATATGTACAAACCTAATACTATATGTTCTTGTTTAACTTTGAACAATTCAGAGGTTCAGAAAAAGAAAACAAATATTTTCTTATTTAATTATGATTTTATGTTAACAACATAATCTCCATTCTCCTTAAAATTTGGCCTCAAATTGGTAGGTATTTAAGATCGTCGGAGAGAGGAATCGAAATTATAGATGGGTTTAATAAAAAATTACCTGGTGGGAGAAGAGCTGGGATGGGGGCTCAATTCAAGTGTTGAAAGATGGAGTCAAGAGAATACTTTTTTATTATGGGGGACACCATAGGTAATTTATGTAACTTTTCTTGTTTAATTCTGATTTGATTTTTAAACTTTTCTTGTTTAAGTTTTCTTCTTAACATGATTTCATATGTTTTCTTATAGAAAAGTGATTTTTAAACCGCCAACTTTGCCATCCGCTTAGTCGGCTGCATTATAAGGATGTCAGCATAACCTTTGTAACTATTCTGAAATAAAATCTAAGAAAATGAATTGAGCTTTTATTCAATTGTGAAAATCAATTCTTCTTTTAATGACTCTGTTTATGCATATGTTCCTGCATCTTCATGATTTCATCCATTATGATATCTGTACAAACTTAATAAAATATGTTCTTATTTAACTTTGAACAATTTAGAGGTTCAGAAAAAGAAAACAAATATATTCTTATTTAATTATGATTTTCTGTTAGCAACATAATCTTTGTTCTTCCTTAACTTTTGGCCTCTAATTATTAGTTATTTAGGATCGTCGGAGAGAAGAATCGAAATTATCGAGGGTTTTATTTAAAAAATTACCTGGTGGGAGGAGAGATGGTATGGGGCTCAATTCAAGGGTTGAAAGATGGAGTCAAAAGATTACGTTTTTATTATGGGGGACACCATAGGTAATTTATGTAACTTTTCTTGTTTAATTCTGATTAGATTTTTTAACTTTTCTTGTTTAACTTTTCTTCTCAGCATGATTTCATATGTTTTTTAATACAAATTTTTTTTTAAACCGCCGACTTTGCTGTCCGCTTAATCGACTACATTATAAGGAAGCCAGCATAACCTTTGTTTCAATTATGAAAATCAAGTCTTCTTTTAATGACTCTGTTTATACCTATGTTCATACATATTCATGATTTCATCCATTATGATATATGTACAAACCTAATACAATATGTTCTTATTTAACTTTTTACAATTCATAGGTTCAGCAAAAGAAAACAAATACGTTCTTATTTAATTATTATTTTCAGTTAGCAACATAATCTATGTTCTTCCTTAACGTTTGGCCTCTAATTAGTACTCCCTCCGTTCCGATTTACTTGACGTTGTAGGGATTTTCACGGAGATTAAGAAATATCAAAGAGAGTAAAATCTTTCCAATCCTACCCATATTAATTCCTTCTTAAAGATTTAAATGACCTAGTTTTTAGTTTCCAAATCCTAGGAAAGTTATCAATCCCATAGTAATTTTCTTGGGATATACTACCAAATTCTCCATCATTTTGGAACATAATAAATGATAATAGTAGATTTAAAAATTCAAGTACTGATTACAATAAAAATTATTGATATTGTGTGATTCCAAAACAAGGGCAAATCAGTGAGAATATGGGAAAAATACTAAAACTATCATTTATTTTGGAACACACAAAAATCCCTAAAACATCAAGTAAAATGGAACGGAGGGAGTAGTTATTTAGGATCGTCGGAGAGAGGAATCGAAATTCTAGAGGGGTTTATTTAAAAAATTACCTAGTGGCCGAGGAGAGCTGGGATGGGGTCTCAATTCAATGGTTGAAACATAGAGTCAAGAGAGTACTTTAATTGTGGGAGACACCATTGGTAATTTATGTAATTTTTCTTGTTTAATTCTGATTTGATTATTTAACTTTTCTTGTTCAACTTTTCTTCTCAACATGATTTCATATGTTTTTTTATACAAAAGTGATTTTTAAACCGCCGACTTTGCTGTCCGCTTAGTCGGCTGCATTATAAGGAAGCCAACATAACCTTTGTAACTATTCAGAAATCAAATCTAAGAAAACGAATTGATCTTAATTTGTTTCATTTTTAAAAATCAAGTCTTCTTTTATTGACCCTGTTTATACCTATTTTCCCGCATCTTCATGATTTCATCCATTATGATATATGTACAAGCTTAATACAGTATGTTCTTATTTTACTTCGAACAATTCAAAGATTCAAAAAAAAAAATGTTCTTATTTAATTTTGATTTTTTGTTAGAAACATAATCTCTGTTCTTCCTTAACGTTTGGCCTCTAATTAGTAGTTATTTAGGATCGTCGGAGAGATGAATCGATTTATAGAGGGGTTTAATTAAAAATTTACCTAGTCGGTGGAGAGATCTTGTTGATTCCTTCTTGTGCTCTAATTTTAAGTGAAGCTTCTAAATTATCGAGCTATTAACATTCATGAGACAACTAATAGTGTGTTTCCTTATTTAGGATTTTTTCCTAATTTATTATCCTTTTGCGACCGACTCACGAACGTCCGCGTCTTCTTCTTGAGAAGTCATAGGGTTTCTATAAAAACGGTTATTTTCTCTTGTTCTCAAACATACATATATATATATATATATATATATAATATTATTTTTCTTCCATCCCTAACAAAAACAAAAACAAATGGAGAACTCTTCAAGTCCTCAGGAGATTGTGGATCTTGATATGGAAGAAGATGTCAAAGGATGTTGGATCGATTCAAGAACTTGTTTTGAAGAAGATGCTTGCAAGGAAAGAGTACAACTCTTGGATTGCTGAATCTGTCAAGGATTTAATTCATTATCAGAATGATTCAAAGGTCAAGTTTGCAAACCTTCAACTGCATAAATCATCTCATTGATGGATAGACCAAAATCCTTGATATACAAAAAGCCTTGATACGGAATCAGAAGAAACTCATCGTGGATTGTATCAAGGCTAGGAAACTTGCCCTTGTTGTTGATCGGACAGTGAGTATTCTAACTCATGAACATGGGATATCCACGGTCAAGAGAATCAAGGAAATTAGAGATACCTTTTAAGATGGATTCATTGAAAGGTATGTGGTTATCAAAGAACCTTGATTTTATTTTGTCTAGGAAATTCTTATGTTTTAAAAAGGATAACTAGGTTTGAAATAGAAAATATTGTGATTACACATAGGTATTGCCAACGTTTTCATCTTGCAATTTTTTAGTATTTAAACTCTAAGTTATTTGGAAGATGATTTTTGCAATATTAATCTTTATTGGTTTTATATATTGCAA
Source organism: Papaver armeniacum (assembly GCA_023531295.1). Taxonomy (NCBI): domain Eukaryota; kingdom Viridiplantae; phylum Streptophyta; class Magnoliopsida; order Ranunculales; family Papaveraceae; genus Papaver; species Papaver armeniacum. The sequence continues at coordinate 83,583 of JAJJWW010005570.1, read as the reverse complement.
ATTTTGTATGAGATATGTTTGTCTTTATGCCGGTGAACTATGATTATCTCATATATGCTCAAAAGCTAAGTCTATTATATGTCTTAATTCAAATATTGATAAAAGATAGAATGAACTTTTGAATATTCCGCCGTATTGATCTTTCCCTGATCCACTTCTATGTGAAAGTACTCTATGGCTCTGTAAGTTTTCTTATGTTGAGCATTTCCGATTAAATTAATCATTAAGGTTCTTTTATGGTTAATTTAATTGAGTTTTCTGGATACAAATTCATGTTTCATGTGATTTATTAATGTCCAAAAGAAATCCTTCTTTTCTCGTAAAAGTAAGGTCGATCGCTCTTGTTGTTCTTTCGGGAATGGCATTTTATGGGGGAGAGTTCTTAATTGAACTTGTGCTTAACTGCCAAATCTTTGTGGGTAGTGCGGCTGTGGAATATTGTAGGAGTTATCTTGTATATTTATAAACTCCTTGATGAATACAATAAGTTTCGACTATGTGAAATCATGGAAACAAAGTTGATATCTTCCCTTTTAGTCATGAATAATCTCTTTGAGAATTACATTGTGATCCCCTTAGTTTTCGTACCTTTGCCAATTTATATTTACAAAAAGGGGGAGAATTATTTTGTAGTTCACACTACATATACATATGGTTTACGGATCATTTATGTAAGGGGGAGTGGTTTTCATTGTGAGATGAAGTATTGACTTAGGGGGAGTGATACGAATCATCATAGTATTATTGTTGATGGTATTTATCAATGATGTTGTAGTAGAAAGGTTCTTTGAGACTTGTGAAGGAAGATTTTTTAGACTTAATAAACTAAAATGATAGAAAAATATATATACAAAAATATTAACAAAGTGGGCGAGAGGTGACCAAGACACTAGATTCCACTATTACGCAAAATTGAATGATAAATATTTCAAAACTCTATTCAATTCTTCGAATCCTCTTTTATCTTTAATTCACTATCAATCATACAAATTCTCAAATGTTATTTGTAAACCTTAAGCATAGATTATCAAGAGATTAAACCAAGCATAACCTATCAAACTGAATCACAAATAATTAAGACAATCATTCAAACAATTTAAAACTCCTGCAGTAAACCGATTAGGTGAATTATATAATTAAATGAAATAGTTACCCATTTATTTGCGTGAATAGCTTCCTCCATTGCCTTGGTTACGAGGGAATTAGCTCATCATGGTAAACATGCTCTCAAAATAATTATTTATTATGGCTCAAATGGTGTTTACAATAAAGAGAAGAAGAGAAAATGGTATAAAACAGGATTCTGCGACCCACAAAAGACGTTTAAAACAACGACAGAGCTGAAGTGCTGTGTCTTTGGAAAAATACGACCCACGCCTGTGACCCAAGATCCACTGTCGGTGTCACTGTTGACAAACGACTGCTGTTGCTAGTCTGTTCTTCGTGTTCTTCATCTTCATCAGCAGCATAAAACAGCAGCAGGAAGCTTGCTGTTCATGGTGATTTCTTGCTCCTCGCCTCCTCAAGCCCCAAACTCTCGACACCTTCTAGTACACCCAGGGAACCTATTTATACCCAAAAGAGATAAGAAATCACGCTCATTAACTCTCCATGATCCTCCATTACTCGGTGTTAAAAGAAAATATTTTACGAATATTTTCTTCCCTGAAATCATTCTCCACGCGTAAACAGCTTCTGATACTCCCTTATTTAGCTTCTACACGCATCTTCAATGACTAAGTGTCATCTAAACACGAGCAGCACACATCAAACTTGCTGAAAATCCGTGAATATCATTTTCAAACCCGTGTTGCCCTGATTTCTTCCACGTGATTATCCAGCCAAATTCAGTCGAAACAATCACCCATACCAGCTCTTTTATGATATATTACATCTTTCCAAAAAGTTTCAGCGATTGAATCGCACAAAATCACGTCCAAATGCAATCGAGAAAATCTGCCAGTGAAGAGCAAATATTTTCCCGCCAAAATAATTTTTTTTTGAATTTGTGAAGAAGGTCACCCCTTATCCAGTGGTCGCCCCTTATCCGTTGCTGGAGTCCGAATAACACATTCCCATGGGGTGCCTTTAGTAATTTTCTGGGGTGCCTTTAGTACTTTATCCTGGGGTGTAAAACACCACTTTTCGAGCCAATTTCGCCGCAAGAGCTTATTTCTCTATAAATACCTATAAAGACATAAAATAACAAAATAAATACAAAAGTCGAGTACTAACAATACATACAATTGAGACATATTAGACACATAAATGTGTCTATCAACACCCCCAAACTTATTATTTGCTAGTCCTCGAGCAAAACTAATCTAGAAAATAAAATGACTACACTTAGCACGTGCGTATTCGTTAAACCACTAGGGTTTCCCCGGTGGCGGAGTGTTGTCTCCTGGAGGGTTTACCGGAGGTGTACCCACAAAACCTTTTACTCTGACCCTAGCTATCTCACGCGAACCTTGAAGGCACTAAAGAATCTCCTTGGTTGGCATACTTATTGACTACAAGAGGAAGTACCCTGATGCGAAATTCCAATTGATGTACACGAAAGCATACTAAAATTCATATAAAGTGACAAAGCTCTACTCAAATAGTTTTTAGACATCATAAACCGGAGTCGACCAATCACATGAAAAGATTAAGAAGATGGATGTAGAGAAAAATATGGATGATGTTGACTAAGGTGAACCTATCCTAATGGATCGAGATACTGGGTCCGGACTAATATCAACACACCGGCATATAAAAGGGAACCAAAGATCGATAATCCTAACTCTAGGTCAACTCACCGGCATATACAAGGGTACCGTTGATCGACTTTATTGTATTTATTCAATTTGGTCTAGTGGTCTGGTCTCAATTTTTTTTTTTTTTTTTTTTTTTTTTATCTCGGTCTCTATTTCACCCTAGCAATGGTAAAGAGAAAATAAAAGAAGTGATCAGGATTCTTTCGATGTTTCCATCACGAGGATATGGCGAAACTACCATGTTTTCTTTTCTAACACCTGAGCTCGTGCTTTTATGAATAGACTCTTTAGATGTTTCCATCTAATCAGATTGGTTCCTCAACTCCTACAACCAAGATGTTCCCATCCACTTAGATTAGTTAGTGCCAACCTTAATAAGCATAAATTTCTAGTCTCTGGAGTTTATTTATTGCAACTAAAAAGTTTCTCCCATACCCCCAAACTTAAATCTAACATTGTCCTCAATGTTCTAAATATAAAATTAAAAGCATGAACAATGAGAAACTGTTACCACTTGGAGCAAAAGAGTTAAGGAAAGATATTACCGTGTTGCATGAGCATGGGTTACCTCCCAAGAAGTGCTAAGTTTAAAGTCTTCAGCCAGACATTGGAAGAGATTAGTCACCTCATAGAATCATAGACTAATAGCCGTAATAACTGCGGATCACCAAAACCAAAAAGGGCTATCACAAGTAAAAGGAAAATGCAACTTGCCAAGAAAGTTAACAAATAAAGCACACCCTTGTCTAGTTTCCTGTTTAAGACAACTACATCTAGCTGTGGTTCAGGTTCAGGTTCTATAAAAGGGTCTAGAAAAAAAGTTTTCATAGGTTGCGTTTCCTCATAAGTTAGATCCGAATGTTCAGGTTCTAGAGTCTGGAAAAACTCAAATAAAAACTTAGAAGCACATAATAATAACCTGAATAATTGAGGATCCTCTAAGTCAATCAGTTTTGACTTACACAGCTGACCACAATAAGATTGGTGGTCTTCCTTAATCAAATGTGTCGACCCTAATATCCTAAAGTAATTAGGTTTAGTCTCAAAACTTAATAACTGACACATTTGTAACTCATATGTTCCCACAATTGAAAGAAAAGTTTTTGGTGGGAAAACAAAGTCAATTTTGGTATCATAGCCTAGGTTAACCACATCAACCAGAGGATGGGTTTCTAACAACTGAACTTCTTCCTGGACATTATTAGGTTCGGGAGAGATAGCATGAAGGTAATCGGGCACAATGGTTGAGGCACATATATCAAGTCCCAAGTGAGGGAACTCTATAAGAGCTAAAGGTAAGGTACAAGGAGAATGATAATCACCCCCAAACTTAGAATTTTGGGTGTCTCTAGATAGACTGGCTACAATTTCCCTAATTTCTAGATCATCAAAATCCTGAAAATGGTCAATTGCTTCATGTAAATTATACTCAGGTGATGCATCCTCACTCATATTTAAAAGCTCTACGAGTTTATCTTCTTCGTCTAAGACTATTGTTTCTAAATCCTTGGACTCTAAAATAATATTCTCAGGATAAACCCGTTCCTCTAAACCATTATCGACTTCATAAACAGGAAATACTACATCGTCTAAAACAAGTATCTCTAGTCAAATCCTCGTCCTTTTGAATAGGTGAATAATTGTTAAAATTATTAGGATCCAACCAGAAATAACCCTATTATTATAAAGCTCGATTGGAGTAGCAAATTAATGATCACTATGCCTATTTATTTCAAATTCTTCATCAACACTATCCTCATCATAATCATAATAACATGAAAATGGTTGAACCTCATCTAAACAAGTAGTGTTACCAATTCTAACCTCATCATCTTGATTATGTGAATAACTATCTTTATTCTCAAAGGTATTATTGGATACACTATATTGGAAATTCAAGTTATTTCGAGCAATACTTTCATTCGTCTCGAACTCAAGTCTACGTGTCGACTCAGCTATCCTCTCAAGGGTCTCCTCCAAAGAAAGTTCCCTTAGTGTTGGATCTAAGTTTTGAGTTAATCTATTGAGGATATCTTCTAAAGATTCAATCGTTGTTGCAAATCCTTTCGTCCATAACTACGTTATTTACCTCAACTAACTTACATGTTGATTCATCTAACTTTTGTGTCGACTCAGCTAAACTCCTGAGGGTCTCTTCTAGAGAAGGAAGAGGAACGGAAGGATCATAATAAGGACTACTTTTCAAAAGTTTGATTGTATCCTCTAGAGACGAAGAACTATTAATATAATCTTCTTGCTCGAATGACCGATGCACATGTGGATAGTAATTTGGATCACCATGGTATGACCCATAACCTTCCAAAGGTTGGCGTTCCCAACCACTATTCACACTATGGTCATAAAAAGAGTGATGTCCATAATGTTCAGTTGGATATTCATATTCATTGTGATGGCTATTATAATACCAGTTTGACATCCTAACTGCAAGGAATTCTACACAAACACAAACAAGGCTGACTCGACCACAACAAACCTCACCGATTTCTAGAAAACAAAAGCATGATGGCTCCACTTAGATTGTTTCTAGACCAGCTTCTAATCCTTCGAAAGGGAATTCATTACAATTTAAGCAAACCCCTCTCGGAATCAATCCGAGTTTAAGTAAGTTGAATAGAGGCGAGGAAGGCTGCGTGGAGCTTTGATACCCAAGGCCTCACCGCATTACAAGGCGGCGCAGTCACGCATTCAACTCACAGAAACCATCATGAACTTCGAAGTATGCTTAAAGAGTAACAAATATTTTTCGAATGACTTTCCTATTAAGCTCGTTACCCTATCGGTCTCGTTCTATTCAAAATTTTAGGCTTAGGTTCGCGTTTGGTTTTGTTTTCCTAAGGCGGGCAAGAAGAGAACGGTGATGAAATCCGAACCCTTATCTTGTATGGCCAGTCCTTGCCCTTTACTAGGAAATTAAAGCGACCGTTTTCAAAACCTCAACATATATGCATACAAATCATCCAGTAAACCCGCTGACAGGGGATTCACGGGTGTTTAGAATTCTTACCTCCCGTTCCAGACGGGGGATGAACCGTTGAAGTCGACTCGGGCCACGACTCCTATGTCATGTACGAACCCGAGGGGCCGAGGTGATATCGTAATCACCGTCCTTCCCTGTACAGTTTATAATTGAAACTACCCTTCCGTAGGGTTTTAAAAAAAATAAAATAATGTCCAAATGTCCAAGTCCAAAGTCCAAAAAGTAAAGAGTAAAGTGCAAAAGAAAAAATTACAAGAATAAAGAAATCCTAATACAATCTAAAGAAATAAACTCTCTTTTTTTTTTATATAATAATAAAAAAAAATCTTCTTCTTTCGCTTTGTCTTTAACTCCAAATCTTTAAGTAATCGCCAAAAGCTTTGGCAAATTTTTCTATCGCTCCAAATTCCAAAATCTGTAGTAAAAAGACAAAAACAAAAACGTAAAGAAGAACAAATAAAAACCTAAAAAAAAGAAAAAAAAAAAAAAAAAAAAAAAAATCTAAAAACTCTAGCCTAAAGACAAGCTCCGTGTCGACGGCGCCAAAAATTGATGGTATTTATCAATGATGTTGTAGTAGAAAGGTTCTTTGAGACTTGTGAAGGAAGATTTTTTAGACTTAATAAACTAAAATGATAGAAAAATATATATACAAAAATATTAACAAAGTGGGCGAGAGGTGACCAAGACACTAGATTCCACTATTACGCAAAATTGAATGATAAATATTTCAAAACTCTATTCAATTCTTCAGTCCTCTTTTATCTTTAATTCACTATCAATCATACAAATTCTCAAATGTTATTTGTAAACCTTAAGCATAGATTATCAAGAGATTAAACCAAGCATAACCTATCAAACTGAATCACAAATAATTAAGACAATCATTCAAACAATTTAAAACTCTGCAGAAGCCGCGATTAGTGAATTATATAATTAAATGAAATAGTTACCCATTTATGTTGCGTGAATAGCTTCCTCCATTGCCTTGGTTACGAGGGAATTAGCTCATCATGGTAAACATGCTCTCAAAATAATTATTTATTATGGCTCAAATGGTGTTTACAATAAAGAGAAGAAGAGAAAATGGTATAAAACAGGATTCTGCGACCCACAAAAGACGTTTAAAACAACGACAGAGCTGAAGTGATGTGTCTTTGGAAAAATACGACCCACGCCTGTGACCCAAGATCCACTGTCGGTGTCACTGTTGACAAACGACTGCTGTTGCTAGTCTGTTCTTCGTGTTCTTCATCTTCATCAGCAGCATAAAACAGCAGCAGGAAGCTTGCTGTTCATGGTGATTTCTTGCTCCTCAGTTCTCCTCAAGCCCCCAAACTCTCGACACCTTCTAGGACACCCAGGGAACCTATTTATACCCAAAAGCGACAAGAAATCACGCTCATTAACTCTCCATGATCCTCCATTACTCGGTGTTAAAAGAAAATATTTTACGAATATTTTCTTCCCTGAAATCATTCTCCACGCGTAAACAGCTTCTGATACTCCCTTATTTAGCTTCTACACGCATCTTCAATGACTAAGTGTCATCTAAACACGAGCAGCACACATCAAACTTGCTGAAAATCCGTGAATATCATTTTCAAACCCGTGTTGCCCTGATTTCTTCCACGTGATTATCCAGCCAAATTCAGTCGAAACAATCACCCATACCAGCTCTTTTATGATATATTACATCTTTCCAAAAAGTTTTAGCGATTGAATCGCACAAAATCACGTCCAAATGCAATCGAGAAAATCTGCCAGTGAAGAGCAAATATTTTCCCGCCAAAATATTTTTTTTTGAATTTGTGAAGAAGGTCACCCCTTATCCAGTGGTCACCCCTTATCCGTTGCTGGAGTCCGAATAACACATTCCCATGGGGTGCCTTTAGTAATTTTCTGGGGTGCCTTTAGTACTTTATCCTGGGGTGTAAAACACCACTTTTCGAGCCAATTTCGCCGCAAGAGCTTATTTCTCTATAAATACCTATAAAGACATAAAATAACAAAATAAATACAAAAGTCGAGTACTAACAATACATACAATTGAGACATATTAGACACATAAATGTGTCTATCATCAAAGTTGTGATACATTGAACTTTGATGTTGTGTAATAATGTTATGACACCGTATAACAATAATTGAGAACATCTGTTTTCTTATTGTTATGGCTACGGATCTTCAACAACTATGATGCTGAGTTGAACAAATTAAGAATCACTGGAGTACTTGGAGTGACGAATAATTCAAGGAATGTTGAAGAACCAAGTAAATCAAGCGTTTGGATGAGAAGCTACAAAGTTTATTTATTTTTTAATCCATATGTATTGATAGTTTTGTCACTAAAATTAACAAATGGGGAGATTGTTAGAGCACTGCTCGGTCGACTTGCAAGCGTTGGTATCTCAAGATTCTTTGTCAAGTTTAGGTGTCAAAACTATAAGTCCTGAGTTCTAGTCTACTTATAGCTATGTCTCAAATTATGATAGAATGTGTAGTTTGGCTTTAGACTTCATGGCGTTCATCGATTGAAGACGAAGATCTACTTAGGGGAGCTTGGAGGAACTTCATCAACAAAAGGTATGTGGATACTTGAAATCATTTATCACTCAGAAGTCTATTCTATTCTATCTTCTATCGAGACTAATTCGTATAGCTATATAGACTTTACATTATACATATTTGATATTTTGAGATAAGTTTAACTCGCTTGTATCTTTCTCGAAATATGTGTTGGAAAGCTTTTTCTTTAACTACGTTCATCATTATTCTTGACGAAAGTCAAAAGATGATCATGTGAAAATCGCCAACATGTTTTGTGTGAGACAATCATTTGATGTAGACACGGAATGTTTCGTATTGATCATTAGATCACTTGAAAATTACTTATAAGCTAATAGTTTGTGTGATACAACTATTTTCTTCTTCTAAGGATGTTTTAATGATTGACATGGGAGTTTAGAACAATTAACCATTTTCTGGATATAACACTATATGCGTACCAGTATGCAAATTGTTGTAAGAATGATTCAGGTCCGGGAACCAACTATGCATACCATTATGCGAACAGTTTTAACTATTAAAGTCCGGGAACTAAGTTTGCGTACCCTTTTGCAAACTGTTTCACCTGATTTCGGTCCGGAACGACAGTATGCGTACCCGTTTGCGAACTGTCGGACATGACCAAAGTCTGGAACTTAAGTTTGCGTACCCATTTGGAAAATAAGTTGGTTTAAGCTCTAATAAAATCGGTTAAGTATGATTTCATACTCATGAACAAATACATTTATATATATTAAGGAATGCAATATTTGCAAACGTGGCTAAATGTTCATGAATTAGTTCTTGTGAATCAAATCCGATTTTTCTTCAATCGTGTCTTGTATACTTCTATGAGAATATAAAAAATTGAACAAATCTATGAGTAACACAATTAGATTCATTTGAGTATCATTTGATCTAGAAGTGTTAAAATGAATATGGTTAACAGAAAAGTGTTCATATGGCTAACTTCGGTTAACTGTTATTGAGCCAACTCAATATACACGTATAGGTACGGTTACCCATATCTAAATCAAGGTATATTTCATTTGTGTGTAACAAGCTAAGACCATCTAAGGGTGGAGAGAGATACCTTTGGTTTTAAGCAAACTTAGCTTGAATCTTAAATCATGATTTCATCTAACGGTGAATATCAATTGCTTAATTTGTTATTAAGCTATTAACCCTAGCTTTGATTAAAATCAAACCCTAATTTGAATACTATATAAGGGAGAACTCTAGAAAATGGGAAACCTAATCTCCATACTAGTTGCGACTAGATTCGATTCTCCTTTAACCTAGGTTTTTCCTAAAACCATTATAGGTTAACGACTTAAAGACTTCATTGGGATTCTGAAGTCAGACCCAACTATTTTCTCTGTAGTTGCGTGTTCTGATCTTGCTTGTTCTATCGTATTGAGTACTATCTTCTCTAAGATTTGCTTGAGATTTATCTCCGATAGGTAAGATATAAAAAGTAACCACAAAGCTCATCGTCCCATTATTTGTAATTCCATAATAACTTGTTCTACTACCATATATTGAAGTTATTCTGAGGTGACTGATATTTCTAAGTTGTTCTTCGGGAATATAAGACCGGATTATCAATTGGTTCATGTTCATCTTGATTTATCAAAGGATGGAACAAAAACTTCGTAGGTATTTCTGTGGGAGACAGATTTGTTTATCAAATATTCGACTTTGGCTCGTACCAAATTCTTGTTGATCAATAGGATTTAATATAATTCCAATTGCCATTACAGAAGTAATGAGTATTTTTGTTTCTTTTGCTTGACAAATAGGAAGAACTTATTTGTATCAGTGAGGCGATGCGCTTAGCTTGAAAGAAGAACGAGGTGGGCCATTGAGTTGGTTCGGTATATCACAAGATGAAACTAGAGTTGAGGCGAAAGAGGCGATCAGAATGATACCCGAATCTATTTACGATTCCTAGTTTTCAGACACATCGCACTTCCGCTCGGGTCGAGGCTTCCAATCGGCCCTAAGACAGATCAAAGAAGAGTAGGGAACCTCTCGACCGACATTGATCAATCAATCGAAGAGACTTAGGGAACCATCGACCGTTGGTTTTTGGAATTCGAAATTAGGAAGTACAACATCGACCGACATTGACTTATCCTAATCTTGAAGGAAGAGATCGACGAGGATAAATCGTTGTGACCATTGGCTCGATTCGAACGTCTGGATTAAGGGGTATAGAAAATATTCTAATAATCCCTTCTCAATGATCCATAGGATTAATTATGGATCCAACGACAAAAGGATTTGAATTGCTGAGTCTTAGATCTTGTATTTAAGATTTTGTATACCGAAATCCAGTATGTATGTATGCCTGGAAAATGAAATAAGGAACCTTATTCGTTATTCGGCTCAATGGGCCGAGTTTAATTGCAATTCAATTAAAGGAATGAATAGTAATTACTAGATTACAAAGTATCCATTGCTTCAAATTCGAATTTGATTTCATTTCATACTTCACAAGCAGCTGCAAGCTCAGGAATCCATTTGCAAGCTTCACGGATAATGTTACAAACATATATGGCATGGTTGCTTACTTCAGCAGGGTGCAAATATCTAAATTTCACCCTTATAAATACTTTTTCAGACCTAAGTAGCAGTCAAAAATCACACTATTACGCCTTAATTTCTAAGTCACTGAACACTTTTCTGCTCACTCGTAGGAGTCTGAACCCCCACAAGGAAGGTCTGAAAAAACTCATATGTCGTACATGTGAGCGAGGAACTGACTCTCAAAAGCAAGGTTGTTGACTTACTAGCTTTCTTATTTTACAATGCACTTTTTGGAACGAGTAAGCGGAACTGCCTGAAGTTGCATATTAGAACTCATTAAATCCCGATTCACGTCATTATGTTCGATAAAAGGAATAAGTGAAGCGCCAATACTGATGATATGTCAGATCATCTCATTCAAAAGAACGGGAGGTACCACAGTATACTTTGGCCCAATGGGATTTCTTATGATTTGAGAACATTAAGCTACTGAAAGAAGGAATCCAAGGCGTTGTGTTCACGAATAAATTATCTTGTGTGAAAACTACAGACAAACCCATTTTTCATATTTTTTCCACTGTGAAACCCACGCCCATAAATCTTCAGGCGCGCACCCATTCTCGGTGATAAAATTATGCACATGCCCATAATTTTGAGAAATTTTATTTTCGTTTTTCTTCTTTCCAAACTAACATAAAATCACCCGATTCATCTCATATCTCATCTTCTATGTTCTTCTCTTCATTTTGATAGCTTCATCGCCATCTTAATCTTCGATTTCCAGTAAATCCACGAAGAAGAATCGATAAAAATCTTTATCAAAGATGAATATGAAGATTCAATCTTTATCAAACAAATCTGAAGATTCGATCATTATCAAAGAAATAGAGGCGCAGCCACGGTGGATTCAGATCCAGACGAAGGAAGAAAGAAGGTTGGTGGCGGTCTGTTGGAGATGAAGAAATTAGGGTCTGAAATTGATGATTCGGTGAATAAAATAGATTAAATTGTATGTTATTCTGGAACGGGATTTGAATCTGAGAATGATTGTGGTATGAATTGAAGTTGCATATGAAGATTGAGGAAGAAAATAGGTCGATAGGTTGTTTTTGAAGAACAGGTAAGGGTTTGGGAGGAATTGAAGATGAGACATTAAGGAAGAATGGGTTATCATTTTCACGGGAAATTCACTAGTGGAAGTAAGGATAATTGAGACATCATGAAAAGACACAGAATATATTTTGGGATATAACTATATGCTGAACGTGTGGCTGAATAAAGTCAAGGAGTCGTTGTGGCGGGACTTTTGTTGACTTACGCAACAACGCTATCATAGTATTGTTTCTGTTGAGAATAATAGTCCCACACTGTTAATGTCCCCTTAATAAACTTAAAATATAATCCTTAGGACCTCTCCACTCACTGCCAATTGGTTTTGAGTTGGATGCCCACAGATTTTAATTTGGTATCAGAGCTAGGCCCGTGTGTGAGTAGGCCCAACGGTCACCACACAACGTAGGTCCACGTGTTAGACCCAACGAGGCTACACGTGAGGGGGCGTGTTGAGGATAATAGTCCCACACTGTTAATGTCCCCTTAATATACTTAAAATATAATCCTTAGGGCCTCTCCACTCATTGCCAATTGGTTTTGAGTTGAATGCCCATAGACTTTAATTGTTTCTATCGTATATTTTTATTGGCCTTCTTGGGATTAAGAAATCTCATTGATTAACGGTTCTGATTCCCCCTCTTCTCTCACCTAAAACGCTCTATCTCTCACCTCACTTATCGAGTATCGACCTTAGAGCTTCTCCAATGGTGATTGTGTGTGTTTCCTAGGTGGCAACACAAACAAGACATCCTCATACAATTTTCTCCTTAAATTTAGATGGAAAAAATAGCTCATCTCCAATGGTGTTGTTTGTGATTTTTGATGGATTGATTGCATTTTTTATTTATAGAAACTTTTAGATTTTATTAGAGGTTATTTAATATATTTGAATTAATTTTACTAAGCAAAAGTTTACTAGGATAGCCTCACACTGTCAAGGTGAATGTCGAGTTTTAGATATTCACATTGACAATGTCTAACAAAAATTAAGCCATGTCATCTTCACATTGATTAAAAAATTGGGGTTGAAGAACAATGGGATAATTTGCGTTACCTCCCCTGACCAAGATCATAATTAGCGTTACCTCCCATACAGAAATTAAATTAGTGAAACCTCCCCTCGTTACATTTTCCGTCCAAAGCTGGTTATCCCAGTGACTTTGACTTTCCCATGTGTAAAAACTGGTAGGGGAGGTAACGCTAATTATGATCTTGGCCAGGGGAGGTATTCTGGGAAAGTCAAAGTCCAAGTGTAAAAACTGGTCCACGTGTACAAAACTGCTGACTAGGATAACCAGCTTTGGATGGAAAATGTAACGAGGGGAGGTTTCACTAATTTAATTTCTGTATGGGAGGTAACGCTAATTATGATCTTGGCCAGGAGAGGTAACACAAATTAACCCAAGAACAATTTTAAGGAAAATAAATGTCTATCCTATGTGGACTTAGACAGTTACCTTCACATACATTTCCATTGGAGAAGCTCTTATCTAAACTTTTCTTTCATTTCTCTCTCTTTCCTTTTCTTCTCCGGAGCCAGACTCCAGAATCCTATCTCAAAATTACTCAACTCTTATCACACACGAGCGTTGATTCTCAACAATTAAACCTCCATCCTGACCCTATCTCAAAATCAAAACTCATTTATCATCAGAAATCAAAAGCAAACCCTTCTTTGTTACCCTAGATTTAGTTTCTCTGCTCCTGAAATTCAAATCAGCCCCCATCTCATACTCTAGAAGATACATAGGCTCTTAAAGATGGTGATAATGATGTATGGTCGAGTTACTTAGTTCTTTCTATTTAGGTTTGATTAATCTAATTCTGAATGTAGGGTTTCTTCAAATTTATGAAGTTTTTACTAATTTTTATTATCATTTACTTAGATTTTGCAGACTAAAGAAGAAACCAATGGATTATTTTTCTCTCAAAGTAATTATAAATCTCATCAAAGTTTCAATTAGCAAATAGGTTTTTTTTTTAGACTCTCTTTATACCAGGTAATCTAAGCTTTAGTACGATCCGAAAAAAATTTAGGATTTTTTTATCCTAGCTTTGTTTCATATGGAAACCCCAACTTATGGCATAATGGAGGTGGAGTTTGAACTTCAGCCTCCTACCTTAATTAGGTAGTTTTCTTTAAGTATTAAATTGTGTGATGTTTATTTGCTAACTTATAAGCTTCTTAGAATTAACATGTATGAATACTGTGGTGACTTAGTTTTTTTTTTCTACATCCATCCAAAGAAAAATATTTCTTCTTGAAGAATGAAAGAAAAATAGACTGGTTGATTCTCACTTTGAGTATGCTAAATTGTGAGTTTGGATGAATAAGCTTGTATGTAGTTGTTGGACCGTAAGTTTCTGTTGTACTGGCTGGGTCAGTAAGATTGATATTGACATGATACCAGGAAAATAAATGGTCTCATCTTACAGATGATTTTCTTTCTGACTTTTGTGTATGCAGGCAGAATTGCAGCGGCAGAACTAGCATCTTGCTCAAGCAAATAGTACGATGTGTGAATGGTCAGTTTACTACCACATTCCTTCTCATACAATTTCAATTGCTTCAGAATATTAAATTAACTCTTTGTTTGATGTTTGGTGAGAACTGAATGTGTGTGGATGAATAGAGCTTGGGATGGTCTTGGAGAAGCTCATGAAGATTGCATCAGCAATAAGATTCATGGGTATATTCTCTAACTCTATTTCATATGTATGGAAATGTATTGACTGAAAATGGGGCTCTGGTTAATTTCTTTTTATAGTTTGGGAATGAAACTGTTGGCTCGTGTTAAGCTGTCTGAGATATTCATAAAATCAATATCAAATGATGTTATGAATGGTGATGTTATGTATCCAACAAGGTCTGTATATATATTTTGATTCTCATTGGTACTTTAACTTTATGCTTGAAGTTGATTGTACATTGTCATTTGGAAAATGTTATTACAACACGCAAAGAGTGCAATCACGTTGTGGGCTGCAGAACCACACATAATTGTATGCAGTTTTTGTGTGTTGCCTGTCTGGGTTCTTTTTCTTTCGGTACTGGTTCAGACCTACCAAACTTGATTAGCAGGCTAGGACTAGACTTAAAATGAGTTAACTGAATGAGTTGATTTATTTTTGTATTTTGGGAGTGAAATTGTTGGCTGGGCGTGTCTTGGAGACGCACTCCATGGTGGATATGTGGCAGGAGGTAACCTTTCATTCTCTTGAATGACTTCATGATGTTGTGTAGTCATTCCTCAATTGTTCAACTGACTAGCCAGTTTTACTATTTATGATTTGATTTTAGGTGCAAATTTATGTATCATGTTAAGAATCACCATTGTTTATTCATTTATTGGTTATCCATTAGGATGCCAAGAGATTCCCAATAGTAATTAAGAAAGTAAAATAATCTGCATATGTTGTAGTAATCACATTGTTCATTTATTTCTTTACACATGTCACCTTGCACTTCTTTCCAAGTTTTCATAAATGCAAGATGTAGTAAGCTTCTATTACTCATGCCAGATTTTATTTGGTTTTTTCTAGGTTGTGGAGCTTGGTTTTCTGTATCCAAGTTATGGTACCCATAGATGGTAGGATAATGTTTACCGGACAACTGCTATAGCTGCTACTTGGGATCAGACTGCTCTCATCTTGAGTGTGACCAAGCGGAAAACTAAAGATGAAACCCAAGAGACCCGGAGGACATCTGCATTTCTAATTACCAACGCTAAGGTGATTGACATATATCTAACTAATTCAAACATGCTCATAATTTGTGTAATACAGTCTTGTTTATCATTTTCTAAGGTCACTTAAATCATAGAATCTTAACATTCCCATTTTTGCTGCCAATTGTAAATGCAGGGTGGTAGCAAATCTTCGTCTAGGGAAACCATTGCAAGAGTTGCAGCTGGATCTCTTGCCAAGAAAATCTTAAAGCTATATTGCGCAACTGAGGTGAGTCTATTATATATTTATATTGATTGTTGAGATTAGTGTTTTGGCTTGATCTTTTATGAATTGATTTATTTGCGCTCCATGCTTTCTATACAAGGAAAAAAACTCACCAGGCAAGCTCCATTTGGTGTTAGTCTGATGCAGGCACTTGCTGTTTTCTTTAGCTATCAATATCTTCAGTAAAAGTAATTAAATCATTATAATCACCTTAGCTCATAAGCTTCAACCGGTTACCTTTACTGAAAAGATTGATGGCTTTTTGGGGTAGCTTCATGCAACTAACTGCGAACGTTTGAAAACCATGAAAACAGAGTTCCATGGCTGAGAGAAAATGACTTAATAGCTAACGAAGTCTGATGCTTATGAATTGTATGTAGCTCAGGTTGCTGCCATATAAGCAGCCATAAGCTACAATTCATCTCCCGAAATTCTAAAGCTTTGCATCACTAAGGAAGGAGTCCGGTCACCATTCTCATCCAAGGTTAGACTTGATTGTTTAATACTTGAACTAAGTTCAGTTCATAGAGTTTTTGTTATCTTCAATGTGTTTCTCTGACCATTTTTCATATAAAAATTATTAGCCTACAGATAAACCAGTCCCAAATACAACTCTACAAGTTATAGCTTTTGTTGGCTTGCAAAGAGAGTCTTGTGTATAATAAAAATGAGGTAAGTTTACTGACTTTTCTTTTTTATGAATCTGATACATTGAATCCCAAGGTTTGACACTCAGTCACTGCATTACATGTATTTTTGGATATTGTGGAAAGTGTGAATCTTCTTATGTCCTCAAAAGTTATGGCATGTGCTGCTCCCCTGTAAATTATTGTCTAAGCAATTATCTGTTCTTGGTCACTGATTCCTGAATAACATTTCTGTCATTATGGGTACTACCGGTACGTGCAGTAACAATTATTGGAAGAGGTGAATACCTTGTCCCTGACCAGTAGAGTTTTAAGTTCTGCAATTTCTGTGTCTCTTGTACACTCTTTCTGTGTTTACTCTGATACCAGATAGTTTCCATTGTAAGTCACAGTAGGAGAAGATACTTGATGTTGTGGAGTGACAAGTAACAACAATCTACAGAAGCAGAAGAAAGCTCAATGATAACTGGTAAGTTCTGTGCCTAAAAGACCCTCTTCATATTTACCTAGAGCCTTACTTGTAATTAGACTTGTCATGTTATTAGTCAGTGTAGCCTAAGGTAATAATAAACCCTAATCCTACTAGTTTGTAGATCATTGTTTGCATATGTCCTTATATGCCACTAGTGACTTATTAAACCCTGATAACTCAGGTGCATTGCTTATTAAGTCCATACAATTAACCTTGCAAGTTAAACTTATAATGCCCAAAACTTATTTTTCTACAGGTATTTGCAAGTTCTTAATTGGGCAAAGGTCATTTAATCTTTTCGCTGGTTTTTACTACAATTTTTGTTATTAGGTTGGTCTCCACCGACAGCATTACATGTGTTAAAAAATCCGAAGTTAGAACTTACAATAGTGTGAATTCAATATTTGCCTAGATGTTTGAGTGTTTTTGACTGTATATGAAAACTGAATTCAAATGTGTACAGAGTTAGCTGTATTTTTGTACCTCGAATCTGAAAGCTTGAAAGTTTGATTGAATAGTGAATTATGTCAATGTAATGGAATTGTCATCTGTATGATTTTATATGGAATTTGAATTGGGTTTTGGTAATTGGATTTGCATCTTAGTATTTTAATTTGAGTTTCATTATAATTTAAGATTTGAACCAAAATCATTTCAGCCCAGTCAGAATGGCTGCAGTCACCCAGTCAGATCTGATTTTTTTTTCTATTAAAATAAATTAAATCAACGACGTAATACACGTGTCGCTCCTAGCGACAACTTGAAAGTATCGTATATCAAATTCATTCAGAGGCAACTTGAAAGTGTCGTTCTAAAAAAAGACACTAAATCTACGGCACTTTCAGTAGCAATTCGAAAGTGTCGTTTAAACTGTCAAAACAACACTACCTAACTATCTTAAAACGGCTTTTTTCCACTAGTGAAAGGTGATAAATCAAGACAAGTTGATGAATTCAGGGGTTCAAAAACTGCAGATTAGGATTTGAGTGATTTAAATCTACATATAGAGAAGATGTATGTCTGTTGCCGAATCGATATGGGGAAGATAGTGTTGTTGTTGAGGTATATCAGAAGAAGGGATCAAGTTGATGAGTTAAAGCTTGGGTAAGTGATGATTGTATGCAAGAAGGAGTTATTGAAACATGGAAGTTATTGAAACAAAAAAGAAGATGATGATGTTGTTATGACTGCATAACCTGTCATGCAGTCGAGAAAATGTCTTCATATCATGTTATGAAGTCGTGCAAATAGATGTATAAACTATTATGCATCTACAAAAGTTGTTGCATAACTTGTTATGCAATCCAAAAAATGGTTGCATAACACGTTATGCATCAAATTATTTTTTTAGTATCGAAACCAGCAATAAAAAAAAGACTGCATAACTTGTCATGCACCTACAATAATTTTTACATAACATGTTATGCAGTCATGAAAATGGATGCATAACCTATTATGCGTCCAAAAATATGGCTGTATAATGCATTATGCATCAATTTTATAGATGCATAACCTGTCCGCACTAAAATCAACCAAAACAATGACTACATAACCTGTTATAGATGCATAACTTGTTATGCAGTCGAGAAAATGGTTGCATAATTCGTTATGCGTCTGCTTTTTCTATTGGATTCAGTCATATACATCGTTTTAGGGACTTCATAACCAAAATAATTGATGCATGAACAAAAATATGGTTGCATAACGTGTTATGCATCTTTTGTGGTGTATGCATATTGTGTTATGCATCTTTTTTGGAGTCTGCATAACGAATATGTAGTTAGTTTTCGAAATTTTTCCCTAAAATGATGACCACCTCCGATTTTTTTTGTGGAAAACAAAAATTGATATTATTGTTTGTATTCATTGTGTAGCTCTCTTTAAAAGATTTCCAACGATATAAAATTTGTAAAATTCCAAGGCGCGGTTTTTTAGATATGTTATATCCAAGTTGCGTTGCAAATTATACCTCTGAGAAATTAGGATGCATAACCCGTCATGCAGATATTTTTCAAAATTTAATATAATTATGGGTGTCACGGAACTAAAAATTAATCTTGGGCTTGACAATGAGAATATTTTTTTTTTGGGCATGCGCCTAATTTCCCCTATCTTATTCCGGATTACTTTTTTTCTACTTGATTTGAGGCCCGGAAAACATCCTGGTTTAGCTTGAAAATGCAATCATTTGATGGGTTAGCGGCCGAATTGGATTCCTTTAGGAGAACAAGTTCCCACTTACCGCCTTACTGGAGTGAATAGCTGGATCCAAAACTGCAGCTTATGCCTCTCTTGCTAGAGCGGTGCTAGTGCCCGGTCGCTTCGTGGTTTTCTTGCTTATGTATCCGAATGCATCTCATTGATGCGTGAGACTATTTGACTTTATCTAAGTCCTTTCTTTACGTATAGGGAGGTGCTTCGAGGATTTTTAAAGTCATTCATTTATTAAATTTGGTTGCTTCTTGATCCACTCACGGTCTTTATCCTTATAGTTGGTGGACTGAACAATCAAATGAACTTTCTTCTTAAATTCACTTTCATCGGTCATTGCTACCTCATTCAGAAAGAATTTGCTTTGGCTGGTATGTCTCCTGACGCCGATAAGATAGCAAGACATATAGAAACGATAGATCATCAAGCTAATTTCAGAATAAATTGGACGATGCTTAAGATAGGTCAAAAAGTTAAAAAACTATGACTTGATCTTCCAAAAAGTCATAAAAGAGAAAATGTCTTTAATTCACAAGGATATTGGGTAGGCACTCGACCTAAAAATGTTATAGAATTAGGAGATAAAGATATAAGCTTAATAGTCAAATATGAACTAGAGAATAGCCCTACTAATACAAAATCTTTAATTCAGTCAACTACATAAGATAGAAAATCCTCAAATATAAACAAAATCAAGGCAGAGGATAACAAAGCCATGAAGGCTAAGAAGGATGCTATGAAGGCAGCTAAGAAGGCCACTAAGATGGCAGCTAAAATGGCCCCTAAGGATAGTTGGAATGCCTCAAAAAATCGTGGTTGGGAAGGTCATAGTAGAACAAGCCATTGGAATTTTTATTTTATACATCGGAAGAATCAGTTTTGTTAATAATAGACTAGGGGGAAAATAATGACTGGAAGAAAACAAATCAATTAGTTATTCATCAAAGTTTTATTTGATTCAATGACCAGAATTAAACGAGGATATATAGCTCGGAGACGCAAAACAAAAATTCGTTTATTTGCGATCAACCTTTTGAGGGGCACATTCAAGACTTACTTGAACTATGACTCAACAGAAAATGAGAGCTTTAGTTTCGGCTCATCGGAATAGGGGCAGGAAAAAGAGAGATTTTCTTCGTTTGTGGATCACTTGTATAAATGCAGTAATTGGTTCTCATGATTTTCCAATATTGCAAAAATGTGGAATGTCAAGTATAATAGTTGCAGCATGCATGAGCCTTTAGATTGTCTTTCTTCATATAACATTTTGCTTGCAAACCTTGCGATGAGCTAGACACTCTTATAAAACCTTGCAATTTGTATTCACTTAGTCATGAAAAGCTCCAGTCTCTCGTCCAAATCAAGGATTAGGATTTAAACTTTAGCAAGTTTTAACCGGGTAAAAAAGAGATTTTTTTATTAAGCTTGTGGGCTTCCAACTAAAAACCAATTGGTAATGAGTGGAGCAGCAGCACACCTTATATTGAGGAGTCATACTAGGTAGTGAGGAATGTGGGACTAAGATCTGACTAAGACTTTCCTTAGTCTCCACTTAGTCAACGTGGAAACCTTCACGGTTTCCCGCATGGCCGCCCATCCTTCTTGGGTCTTCCAGGTCTTACACGGGTCTTATGTCTTATATAGGGCTTAGATCTAATACCATAATAATTAATTGCAGCTACTGAATCAGTAATATTATTCAAATTATGTAAGTAAACACATATAGACAGAGAACCCCTTCTAATCCCATGCAGTTGATTGTGTAACATATTTCGTCTTGCTCCAAATTGAGATTTAGAGCTAGATTCAAGATATTGCCAAATTTCTTTTGCAGACGACATACCAAGAACTTCACCAGAAACAGTTTCTATAAATGTTTTTTAAACAACTAACTACAAATCGATCTGCCTTTCTCCAGTAAATCCATCTTAATTTGACACTAGCAACACTATTAATAAGAACTTGTGATGGAGGTTCAACAATTTCACCATTTACATGACCATAAAGATCAATAGCGATCTACACAGACTCAAATTAATCATGCCATAAGAAGGAAACTTGTATGATCTAACTTTAAAGAAACGAAATTACCAATATTATGAAAGGTAAAGCAAAATAACTCAAACTACCCTGAATCGAATCATTACCAGAAACATGAGCAGCGGAAACCGGATGTTCAACTTGTTGTTGATTCTTTGGGTCTTGAGAAGTAGATTGTTGTTGAGTTTGATTATTCATTGATCCTCTAGTATTCGGCATTGAAAGATTATTGAAAAAGAAATTAGGATTCCAATAAAATCAAGATCCCAAAAATGTTAGAAAGAAGTTGAATCAAATTAGAAAATTATTAAGATGATTTTTGATATAGAGAGAAAGAATTCTATTTTGATAAAAATTAGAAATTGTTACAAAATAGACCTAGATGGAACCACCTCACGGATACCATGTGAAGAGATGAAACTAAAAAAAGATTCATTTTAAGACTAAAAATTTGGTTGGTCATTCGTCAACTACCACCAAACCACTTACAAAAAAAAAAAAAAAAAAATTATGGTCACTGGATCAACAAGTCGTTGACGCTAAGCTGACTGAGCCTCTCAGTAAAGCGGCCAACTACAAACCCTCGCTAGCTACAGATTCTGTACGAGCGGGTCGGTCATCGGTGTCTCCGTCATCAATCTCGCAGATAAAAATTAACAAAAAGTCTTAATGAACCGAGAGAAAAACCGTCCGGAAAAAACCGCCGCCAAATTTTCTCACAAATACCGACCCCTGCTGTCCTTCACAGGATTCACCGGGACCCACCAAAAAAACTGAGTCTAGCAGTTTTAACGTTGTCCAAAAAGTCAGTCTGTTTAAGAGCATCTCCAACGGATCCTCAAATTTTTCCTACGTGTTATTCCCTCGAAGACATCTTTAAGATTAAAAATTCTTTAGTTTTAGGAAGTTTTATAAATCTTCTCCGACAGATTGGAGTCGAAGATAATCAATAGTACACATGTATTAACGCTATTGGCTAAAGATTTTTTTAAATGTCTAACTGTTTTGCTATTTACTGTCCAACCAACGTAGATGTTTTTTTCTCAAAATATCCTAAAATCCTACGTGGCCTACGATGTAGGAAGTGAAGAAAGTCTCATAGGAGAAAGTGCTGAAAAATTAAAATGAACTCAGTTTTAATATATTTTCGATGTGGCAGAGCCAAACAAGATTGCCTTCATTTGTTTGCCACTTTGCCTTGCCCCCTCATCAAATAGCTCTCTCTCTCTCTCTCTCGCACGCGCAGTTCCTTCCTCCAAGAATTGAATTTGAACCTGAACATTTGAAACTCATCCTTTCAATAATTGATTAGTGAACAGGAATCATGATGGCAGGTTCTTCTTCTTCCGATTCTGGTAACAAGTTCCGTAAAACTTCTTCTTCGTCATCATCAATTAGGAATCTCAACAAAACCCTAGACAAGGAGGATTTCACAGATGACATCTGGTCTGAGATATGTCTACATCTTCCTATAAAATCTGTATACAAATTCAGATGCGTTTCCAAGGTATGGCTATCTCTTCTTTCAGAACCTAATTTCATCAATAAATGGATTCAAATCAATACCTCAACCCCATGGATGCTATTTTATAGTACTACTCAAACCCGAATAAAATACACCTATCTTGATTTGCATTCTAAATTGTTTTCTGATCATGATGGATTTTCATTAAACTTCTTGAATCAAGAAGTAATCGTTTTTGGTGCAAGTAATGGTGTAGTTCTTTGTTCACCCAATTTGAACATGAAGGATTACTTTGTTTGTAATCCACTAACCAAAAACTGGGTGACATTGCCTTTGCCACCCACACCAGCTAGCAGCTCTTCTTTGTCTGCTCTTATCTGTGAGACTTTCTCGTTGCAAACTTCAGCTAGTTTCAAGGTTTTGCGTATACCACACTTTGTAGGGGATTCCAACAAATTCAACATTGAAATATTTTCTTCTGAATTGGGTGTATGGAATGTTTACCAGGTTTTGTGCCCTCAAGTTGTAGCTTGGGAATTCTCTGCATTTAGCAGTGCTATGATCCTCAGTAAAGGAATCCTCTGCTGGATTGAAGGGAGAAACAAACTGATAGCTTATAATATCAACGAAACAAATAGTAGTACATGTAGTTTGATTGATTTGCCTGACCATGGGGACAAGGTGAATGTTAGTCGTGACTCTATTGGAGGGGTAACATTTACCAAGATTCCCAATCGTTGTCTTGGTGAATCTGAAGGACTGGTCTGTTTGGCACAAATTGACATGAGGAAAACTTTGAGTGTTTGGGTGTTGGAAGGGGATAAGTGGCATGTGTTGCACAAAGATATCGTGTTACGTGACATCTTAAATGAAATTGAGATCAAATTACGTTCTTATTCAGAAAATACCCAGATGCCACCAAATGGATTTGATTTGAGACTAACCCAGCTATTGGGTTTCAGTCCAGTAGATAGGAATGTTGTTATTCTCGGTACCTGCAATTACGCTTGGGCATACAACATCCGGATAGGTACATATGAAGAGCTTTGCCATCCTTTCTTCGTTTGTAACAACATTGTACCTTCAGATAATAAGCGGAGGAATATGTATTTACCATATCTGCTAAAGCCAATGCCAACAATACTTCCACCTCCCTCTTGGACAGGCCCTTCAATGATTCAGGTAAGAATATGAGTAATGATATGATTTCCAGTAACTTTTTCATGTCAAAAAATACAAGGTTGCTGGTCAAAAGTTTGAGTGTGTTTCTGTTTTTGAAGGTTGTTCTTTTAATTTGCAGGTACAGCAAAAGCCATCTGCACCAGAGCTCTAAACATAGTTTAGACTATGCTGAAGATCTAGTTCCTTTTAGATGCAGTCAACAGGATCCTGGAGCTTAATGGTTCAAGCGGTTACAAGGTGATGACGGTAATATCTTTTTTTGAAGGTGGTCACTGCAAACCAAAGTTTTGTTATGAATTCTGAATATATGATGGCAAATGTGAGTACTGACCGATCAAAAAAAAAAAAGAATAGTAGCTTTTAGTTTCTTAATTTGCTGGGTTTCCTAATAGCTGGAGGTATGATCTTTCGAAGGTCTTTCGTCACAATATCTTTGGATAGTTTTTGTTCACTAGTCATGAGCAGCTCCAGGCTCTTTTTTTAATACTGTACAAAACACTATGATATAGTTTCTCAACTTGTCAAACTTAATGAGGATGTTGAAGTTGAAACTCGTCCAATGCATAATTTTCGGATCAATCTTCTTCTTTTTTGGTTAATTGTGAAATTTGGACTAGGTAACAAGGTGTTGGGTATTATCAATTTATGTGGGAAGCAGAAAACTGAGAACGTTTATGTTAATCATTTTGCTTTCAAAGCTTTAGGGTCAACCACTCTATCTCATTTGGCCTGGTGTGTCTAAGAAGAAACTTTTAGATTCTGATTATATTGCTTTATCTCATTAATTACATGCTGCTCCTATCACCTTTGACTCTTGGGTTCTTAGAAAACCATTAGGTCTAGAACTTACAACCTTAAATGCTAGACATCATGTTCCTGTGGACTTTACAGCCTTGTTGGATTCTATTAAAGAACCCAAATCTCTAAAGGAAACATCCGGGGAACATAAACGGGTTAGGTCTATGATAAATGAGCATACAACATTTTATGAGAATAATACTTGGAGATATGTACCTTCCCGTCATGGTATGAATGTCCTAGGATGTAAATGGGTCTCTAAGAGCAAACTTAAGTCAGATGGACTTATCTAACGCCTTCTTGCATGAATATCTCAATGAGGATGTGTATATGGAACAACCCCCTGGGTTTGTGTCTCGTGGATTCCCTTCGTATGTATGTCATGTACAGAAATCGCATTATGGTTTGAAAGAGGCTCCTCGAGCCTGGTTTTACGGTTCAGTAGTTTTCTCATTCGGTCTGGTTTTTGGAAGTCTGAATGTGATACTTCAATGTTTTATTGTCTGCACAATGGGGTTACAATGATTCTTCTTGTATACCTCGATGATATTCTTTTGGTTGGTTCATCTATACACTGAATTCGCAATGAAAGACTTAGGGTCCTTGAACTATTTTTTTAGGAATAGAGGCAGTTTTTGATTACTCTTGTCAGTCTTTACTGTTGAGTCAGACCAAGTATTCTTTGGATTTGCTTAAAAAACATAACATGATTGATTGATTGTAAACCCCTGTTGCTCAAGGCAGAAGAGTATCTTTGTATGGTGGCACTCTTCTTTCTGATGCTGCTGTTTATAGGTCTTTGGTAGGTGGCCTTCAATACTTAATACTTACTCGGCCAGATATTATCTATGCTGTGAATTATGTGGCTCAATTCATGCATCAGCCAACTGATGCTCATTTTCAGTCAGCCAAGAGGATAGGATACTTGGATATGTGAAAGGGTTCATTGGGGTCTGGTATTTCCATCAAGACTGGTGATTGCGTATAGTGACACCGATTGGGCTGGTTGCCATGACACAAGGCGGTCCACCTCTGGACACAAGGCAGTAACTGCTTCTGTACTGATGTTCAGTGGATCTCTTTCTTGGAAAGTTTGTTATGAATTCTGAATATAAGCTGTCAAATGTGAGTATGATCAAGAAGAGTAACTTGTCGTGATAGTTGTTAAGTTCGTTGGTTTTGCTAATAGCGGCGGGAGTGATCTTTGGATTGTCTTTCGTCATAACATTTTTCTTTCTCGCCCTTGCAGAAGTTAGACATCCTGAGAATCATATTTGTGTGCAATTTATACGCGCTTGTGTTGTCGTCCAAATTTTTTATTTGGACAGACCATTGGATTAGGATTTTACTTTTGTATCAACTAGCAAGCTTAGACAATGATGCCCAAAAATAAATAAATTGGGGAGGGTCTGACGACCTCCGACTAGGAGCAGTAGCAAGCAATAGCCCAAGCCGCTGATCCCATCCGCAAATGTGACATCAACTACGAGTGCACCCTAGAAATCCTGTATGGGTATCTCTTCTTTCAGAATCTAATTTCATCAAAAAATGTATTCAAATCAATACCCCATCCCCATGGACTCTATTTTACAGTATTCATCGAAACCCAATAAAACACACCTATCTTGATTTGCATTCTGAATTGTTCTCTGGTCATGATGGATTTTCATTACAGTTCTTGAATCAAGAACTAATCCTGACTCTCGACTCCAGAAATGTGAATTTGAAACTTGTCTGAATTTGCATTTTTCAGAACAACTTTTTGAAAAATTACCAAGTTTAACATACTTATGACCCAAATTGTTGAAGACAGTAAAATCTGTCCCTGAGTTTATTCGGGCTGCAGTGGACAAATTTAACATGCCTAGTCATGGAAGGAATATGGGCAAATAATATTTTATAAATTGTGCAACTTGTTTTAACATGCCTAGTCCCTGAAAATGCACGTCCCTGTGACTTCTACTCATCCACGATGATGCACGTGAACATCTCGGCAGTCGATACCCTTGTTTATATCTTGGGAAACAAAGGGGGTTTGGAGGACCAAAGCATTCAATGAAGTATTGATATTTTATGGAAGTAAACACTGCAATAATAAGATTGAATGCGCATCTCCCAAAGCCATCATGTCGGAGTGAATGTGGATCTAAATGCTGACTGACGGATTAGTCATTTCCGATAGAGGCAACGAGAAGAACACCATCTAGTAGAGTGGTTTGTGGGTCCATTCCAAAATATCGCCGTTTTGTCCGACGGAAGGTAGAAAAGTGGGCCCTATCTCATTATGATCACGTTAATCATAATCTTAGCCGTTCATTGTTGTA
Source organism: Papaver armeniacum (assembly GCA_023531295.1). NCBI lineage: Eukaryota > Viridiplantae > Streptophyta > Magnoliopsida > Ranunculales > Papaveraceae > Papaver > Papaver armeniacum. The sequence continues at coordinate 56,541 of JAJJWW010005570.1, read as the reverse complement.
ATTAATACTCATCCGGTACATATACATATCTGCTTTACATATGGGTGTACATCGGGCCGGGCAGGCCAGCCCAAGCCCGATTATAGCACAGGTCGGGCCGGACGGGCTTGTAGTCCTTACTACCCATTAAGTTTAACAGCCAAAGCTGCTTAGTGCACATGGCCCAATACCCGTGAAATGTGCCGAACCAGTCTGGGTAAAGACCTCGGCCCAAGAGATAATTTAAATTTTTAAAGTATATATGTTTGTTTTTTTTGGCTCGATGAATGATGATATATCTGTAACTCGTTCAAATGATAGTTCAAGCAATTCATATTCATTACTGTGAAATGTAATTCAGAATTTTCTCTAACCCCAATAAATCGTCCATATATGAAATTTAAGTTCTTGAGAAATCCATCACACTAGTAGAAAACTTTATTCGAGGCTATTGGCAAAAATGTGCAAGCTAAACTAAACAAGCTAGGGCGAAGTTAACGCCTCCCCGATATTTGAATAAAAACCCGGTCCGCCCACTTATAATTATCTTAGGCGCAGCTCCATGAGTTGCGGGCGCCCGTGGGCTCCTTCGGACCCGGCGATACATGGCAGTCGCAGTTCGTTCTCAGACACCCCTAGCTTTACAAAAATACCAGGGACGGACCCAAGGTTTTTTCTTGGGTAGGGCTAAAATGTCAATGATTTTTAAAAGCGGCCTTCGGCCGCTTCAAATTTTTTTTGGAACGAAACGCATAGCTAATGGCTAATGTAATCCACCTGTAGAACACTAAATGGATGCACAATTAAAAATAAAAGTAAAAAATTTAGTAGCAAAATGCGATAACGGATTTTTTTTTTTTATAGTTTGTAGAAGTAAAATGAGAGATAATTGTGTTGAATAGTAGAATTTCTTTTTGTTTTTAATAAGTTAGCTCTTAATTATATCTTAGGTGGGCTAAAAATTAAATATGTTGAACTATAGGGGATAAGAATAATTTTAGTGGTGGGTCAAGATTAAATATGTACTAATACGGGGGCTAAAAATAATTTTAAAATTTTTCTAATGTGATTTTTTTCTGGACAAATTTAGGGATAGTTAACCCTTAGCCCCTTGCTAGGCCCGTCCCTGAAAAATACGATGCAAATACGGATACTCTGGTGTGTCAGGGGAGTCCATAAAGAACCTTTAACCTACCATCATCCACCGATACTGTGCGATTGGATAATCTCGATGAGAATAACGTTTTGTGACGTAAAAAGACGTTTTTATCAGGAAATAAATCCCAATAATCTCTTTATTTCATTCGCTGTCAGAACTCTAAAATCACATATACCCCCTTTTTGTTCTTCATTTCTGGATTGTCTATCACTCAGAGATGTTCTGGATTTTGGAAGGTTTTTCAGATGCTTGAGGTTACTGTAAGAAAAAGTCAATACGACTTGGGTGCTATCGCATCACTAACAGGGATTCCAAAATGTAATTACTCGATGTGCGCGGGTATCAACAAATCTTATACTCTTAGCAAATTATTTTCCCTTCCTATCTGACTTCTAAGCAAGATACGAGAGAACATGATCCATGAGAATAATTTTTAACTAACCAAAATTAAGTATGCTCTTAAATAATTATCTACTCATCATGTTGATATTTAACCTTAGGTTTGTGTTCGAAAGAAAATCGACCACCTTAATCCGGTAGGTATTCACTACTAAAGAATCAAAGCCAAAAGATATTTATCTCGACGCAGCAATGTTCCGCATACGAAATTGTTTCTAGCATCTGCATTGCATAAATTTCTATTCAATGTGGGGGCTTGTTGGAATTTTTGAATAGAAATATTTTTTCACCGATCGGTCTCTTGCTAGTATAGTAGCTGGTTCTTCTGATTTCGTATTATGGACTAAATCATTTTGGTTTTTTCTAGATGAACCACATCAAACACACAATCAAAGGGAAGTTATCGGCTCTATCAGACGCATCTTTATAAGGATGGAGATGAAGCCAAAATCTTGTCCACTAGTGCAAGGTAAAATTTTGACACTAAGTAATTTGTACATTTCCAAGTCTCCAAACTCTAGAAAAGAAATTGCATGTTACTAGGGTATGCATAATTGTTTCAGATTTAAATTTGCATCTTTGGCAACTAAAATCGGATATGTGGATACATTTGTGAATAATTTCATTGATTGTAAGATCTTTTTTCAAAGCTTTCCAAACAAATAGCTGAATTCTTGCAGGTACATTGCATTTCCACACAACCATCCATAATTCAGAGTTAGAGTTGTCACCACTAACAATTAGGCCGGAATATGCAGATTTAGTATTGAAGTTACCATCCTTAGATGGTATCCACACCCTTTCATCTCTAGAGGGTATAATACTGAGAGGGGTTTGTTCAATCTTCTCTTTCATGGGTTGATCAAATACAACACTTAACTTTGTTGTATCCCAAGTTCCAGAGTCATGATTTATCAATTCATAAACTTTAAGATTTTTATCAGGATTAGTATTGATTTTTGGTGTAGCCGTCCCTTTTCCAGGAATCCAATTGTCACACCAAGGATCAATAATGTTTCCTTCCCCCACCACCCACGAGATAAACAGTTTGATCTTACTCATGGTATGGTGAAGGAACTTCCAAGCCCAAGAGGATTTTTCAAGGAACTTAGAATTGAGCACTTATATACTAGATAATATTTTGCTTTCAGCACCTTGGCAAGGAGGGAATTTGGGTTTTCCACCTGTCTCTAAACACTTCTTTCCATCATGGCCAAGTTATTGGTCTCACTGGTTCTGAACCCAAGCCCACCTTCCTCTTTTGACTTACTCATGCTCTCTAGACCAATCAGATGTAGTTTTCCCTTTTTAGATTTAGGGTCTTCACTCCACCAATACTTATTCAAATGAGAGTCAATTTTATGGTATATACTCTTGGGAATTAAGAATATTTCCATTTGATAATGCGACATATATAGCTTGACCCACATGCTAAACCAAATTGGACAAAAATTAGACCAATCACCCATTAACTTCTCTTCTCAACAACATATAAAAGGGGAAAATGAATCGGAGTTTTATACCTTATAAAAGTAATTGAGGCACCCAAATACTTCTCCCCAAGACGATAATTAGATATGTTAGAATTTTTGCGAGGATTCTTTCATGCTTTGAGTGGACCTTACTGCTAAAAAACAGTCTAGACTTTTCAAAATTTATATGTTGACCACTTGCATTGCAATACTTTTGCAAGTAGTCTTTTATAGAATTAAATTCATTGATTGTAGCTCTAGTGAATAACAAGATATCATCTGCAAACAATAAGTGGCTGATGGAGGGAGCAGAATTAGCACACTTGATACCTTGCACCAGTTTTGAATCTTTTAAGTATCTAATATAAGTTGATAATTCCTCTGTGCAAATGATATACAGGTAAGGGGACATGGGATCCCCCTTCCTTAGCCGTTTTTCAGGCTGAAATTTTCCCATTGAACTGCCATTAAGAATGATCGAATAAGAGACAAACTTAGGAAATTCATTATAAGTCTTATCCATTTTGGGTGGAACCCCAACTTGGACATGGTTTTGGCCAAGAAGACCATTATAGCCTATCATATGCCTTTGAGATGTCTAATTTATTGGCATCATATCCCACTTTTCCTTTCTTTTTTTAACTTAATGGTATATATGAATAAGTTTATGAGCTAAAATCACATTATCAGCAATCTGCCTCTTCGGGACAAAGGAACTTTGATTAGGAGATATCCACTACACCAAATTTTGGGATTAGAAACAGAACCAGGCCGTTACAAAAACGGGTTGTAACGGCCCTCGCCTGTTGCAAAAGTGGGTGTTACATTTTTTTTGTAACGGCTTTGTGGCCGTTACTGAATCTTTGTAACGGCCCTCGTAATGAGGCTTGAGCCGTTCACGAATTTGCCACGTGGTAACAAACTCATGGTCATTACAATTTTTTTTAACGGGGACGTTGTAATAGCTCGAGCCCAGATTACGAACTTTTTGTAACGGCAAAAAAATTAAGTAGTTTAATTCTAAATTCAATACCTGCATACATTCATCATCCAAACTCAACAATAATTTCTTCAATCTACTCATATCACATTCATTCAATTCATATCAGATTTATATTACAAAAGAACTGAACAGATATAAATTACAAAAGAGACTAAGTGCCAAACTTTTTAAAATTTCTCTAAGTACCAAACGTTTTTGTTTTTTGGTAATTATCAAATTTCTAAGGGAATACATGGAAGGTTCCAAGCTTCTAGGGGAACACTGAAACTTACTAACTGCCTACAAAACTTGAATAACCGCAACTTACAAATCTTGAAGTTGCTTTGTTCTCCACCCTTGCAGCTAAGCTTTATATCCTTTGTAGGCTTGATTTTATTGAAAGCTTGGGCATCAGAAAACTCGATATAGGCAATCCTGCAAAATACAACATGTTGCATTATTATGACAAGTAAACCGGGAAGAAATAATGTTCAAAATATGCAACAAGTAAATGCAAACAAGCAATTAATTACATAGGTGTAACACGAGATAGAAAATTTACTAACCCCTTGCGACATGATGGTGTCAATGAACATAATCAAGTACCACAACTTCAAATCGCAACCAGATTCACGGCACCATCTTATAAGCAAAGAAACATCTGCAATAACCCGTGAACACAAAATTTCTGGATACTTAGATGTTGGAAGTAAGCAACACATCAAGTTATGAATTTATCCTTGCAGGATTGATGGTGTCAATTTAAAGCAAACTTATTGCACAAAACAGAAAAACCATTTACAATGATGTCTTCAAAGACAAAGAAGGACGACGTATTACAAGTTTCTTACAAAAACTGCACCTCAGCCGTGTTTGCCATTGAAGACATCAATGTACACAATGTAAAGGAGTACTGATCGCGGTCGTAAGCGTCAAAAATAAATTACACTTTCTTACTACTCAAAATATAAATATAGCAAGGGCAAGAAAGGATCGATCCCACAGAGAGGTCTAGGTTGTCAAATTGTTATGGTTTCCTATATAAAACACCGAGGATTTTCTGATTTAAACGAAAATAAATAAAAGCAAAGCAAAAAAAGTAAATACTCAAATCAAGGATGTGAAAATATTGGATAAAGGTTTCATCTTCAATTGTAAACAAGTTTATGAATGTATGAATAGAATTAAGTATTTAATCTCGCTATCATCAAAAGCCATAGAATACCTTATTGCAAGAATACTCCATAATTTCCTAATTATCAACACACACATTAGAGGCTGCGTATGTGAATTCTACCTAAAGAATAACCTAACGCCTTGCGCTAATCAAGTTCAATTCCTAGGAGCATTAAGTTTTAAATAGGCTAACCAATGCAATTGTAATACATTGCGCAAACAATTCGAACAAAGGTCAATTTCTACATATGACTACGAGGATGTATCACTACAAACCCTAATCATATCATGCTACTCGTATTCAAGGTTATCGCTTGATGAAAACCTAAAATAGCTATAGATATGGATGTGAGTTCAATCAATTCTAGACTCGACTAAACAAACATTCAATCATATTGCAATCCATCAATCATGCAATTATTATAACCCGTAGAAATCATACGATAATATTGAGAGAAAACTAATTCATAAAAATCATAACTTGGTTGCAAAATCCAACTACATCTTCAACCAATAATAAAAACTTAGTTACTCATGGCATAGGAGTTCATAGCAAGAAGAAGGAGAAAACCTATCATGTTTCTAAACCCTAGAACCAAAAGTATGAGTTCTCCCTAATGGAGATATCTCTAGGTTTAGAGAAAAAGTTCTATTTATATGTCTCTCCCAAAAGGATACCCAAAGTAGGTCAAGTCTTCTCCAAACCCGTCTCAAATTCGTCCACCAAGCCCATGTGTGAAAATAAGTCTCTGGAATTTATGGGTCCAAAACTGGTCGACGGATTGCTAACGTCATCACCGGAATCCGGTCGCCGTCGCCGGAATCCGGTCACCGGAAAAATATCTCAGGCCACCTTTGTCATCAGGTACTATCACCAGGCAATTCTACACTTCCAGTAGCTCCGCTTTGCTTCTCTGCAGTCCACACATTCACAAAAACCATCAAACCCAACTTCTCATTCCTTGCGAAAACGTACCCAAAAGCGTGACGCGTAGCTCATATGTCCGGCCGTCGACTCTTGCATCCGACTCATACCCCCCCTCGCGATTCACTGAAATATTGCGATCGACACTTTAACCTCTGAGATCCGGCTACCGGAACTATGCTCACCGGTGCGCCATTTTCACTCCGTTTTCGCACTATTTCTGCGAATGCAGCTGCAATCTTCTCCTCATGCCTTATACACCATTTTAGCCCACTTTTCGCACCTTGAACTGCAGCTTCAATCATAACTCCCACCAGTTCCGCGTTCCTACGACTACCTAGGCTCCACTGCCACAGCCATTAGTTCCACCACAAGCAGCATCATCTCCTGTCACGGCCGCAACTCCACCAGAATCATTGCTTCCAATATCTTGCGTTGCACCAGTTGCGGCACACTTCACAGCTTCAGTGCAGCTGCAGCTCTGCCATAACCCAGCATCACCACCATCTCTTCCTTAGGTGCTCATCACTGCCAATTTCCCTCTGCAAATTCACTGGCCAGTTCGCTATCGCCTGCAGTCACCAGCAACGCCTTCATCTCTCCAATCGCAACTGCCATTTGCACAAACCACCTAGTCCGTTGCAACATCATCACAGCAACACAAGCCCTAGCCAGCATCACAGCACCACTGCGCTGCTGCCTCAACTTCGTCACATGCCAGAGCTGCCCCATCTATGCATTTCAGCTGCAATACCACCAGCTCCATCCACCGCAATTCAGATCACCACTTCGAGTATTGACTGCAACATATAGCAGTAACATCACCATCACCTTGTCTTCGATTCTCCCATTTCATCCCTGGATTCGACTCAGACAACCCTGGCCATTGGTCCATACTCGACAGCTTCGAATAAACCTTTGTCCTTCTCGGCGTACGCCAACGTTGCCAAGCTTCTAACTCGAGTCACGGGCACGTACCTCGGACTCGAATTCTCCAGCCACTTCTCGATTCTTCCAACTTCAACAAAGCACAAACTGCGCCTACCTCGGCTTCAATTGTTTCTATGCCCATCATTCATACACACGACATCCGAGCCGCTACATAGATTCATTACTGACCACCACACGATCTATTGCCGCTTCACCATGCTCAACTTCAACTATCACCCCGAACCACAATGCCAACTCCACTAAATAAACAACCACACATTCCCTTGCCATCACTTTGCCTCGCAATGCCATTTCTCCACAGCTGCAGTAGCCCATTTCAGTTCAATACCTGCCTGAACCTCTCTACCTGTAATCTCAGCATCTTGTCTCTACTCCAGCTTAAGTCGCAACCAGCGCACAACCAGCGCAACTCGAACTCCATCACCTCAGCTCACTATTAAACTCTTGAATCTCCTTTACCAACTCCAGCTATAGCACAAACCACCACATCTCATTGCCTATTCCCTTTCATTCTCAGTTCATCATCACTTCAAACCCATTGCCTCGTCAATTCAACCCTACTCTCAGGAACTCTACTACAAAGCATTACAGAACCATCATGAATCTTTGTAACTCAAACCCTGAACTCCTGGCTAGCTGTTGTTGTAGCAAGAGTGTCTGGTCACTTGGGCAATCTCTCGAGCACTTGCTGTGCGTTTTATGGTGGTGAAAAGGGATGAGATTACTGTGGTGATTTTAGCAGATCCTATGCATCATTCCTCCCTGTAAATTTGAGTTTACAGACAACCCATTAATATTCAAGCATTCAATCATACTTTCATTACAGATTGCAACCATTCGAACCACACAACCCATTTAATCTTCTCCGTTCATGGCTGCAAATCGATGGCAGCAGCAGCGGGTATTCTTCCATGTCTTCTCTGCTTTAAGCTCACTCGAACCAACTCAGTACTGCTCGTGTGTTTCTTGCCTTGGTATACTTGTCTTAACTCTGAATCCTGACGAGAACCCAATTGACTGAGCTCGCCGGCGGCAATAATTGGAATAGCTGGTTCAGCGTAAGGAATTTTCATTCGACCTAGTTCTATAGTTATAAAAGAGGAGGTACCCCCTTAACCATATGGCTGGGTTCCTTAGTGTATCACTCATACCCCTTATCCTTGGTTGGGCTCTAAATAACACTTCCTTTTAAATGGCTACCCCTTAACATGTTGGGCTCCCATTAGTATTAGCCATTTACCATTAGGAGTTCTTCTTTTGCCCATAACTTCTTCATACGAGCTCCGAATGACTCCGTTCTTTCGCCATTGTCTTTGTCTTTTCGTGCTCTTCGAGATGATGAGAAGAAATCTTGGATTTGAGCGAGTTCCACTTCCTTTTTCCCCAATGACTCCAAAACACCTATAAAACTCAAAAGCAAATATAAGATACATAATTCACAAGAAAAATAGCAAAGAAAGCATAAACTCTACATAGAAAATACGGTGTATTCTACACCTATCAAATTCCCCCACACTTAGACTTTGCTAGTCCTCGAGCAAATCAAACAAAATAAAAACATACATACAACTCCGTGACGTCGAGGCTACGGTCACTTTTAGCATAAATAACAAGCCTTTAAACCCCTAGGTGTCCCTAGTGGACGAGTTATAGTCTCGTGAAGGTTTACTAGAGATATACCTACAAAACCTATATTTCCAACTCCGTCTATTCATGACAAATCAATGAACGAATCCAAAATGACTACAGGAGGAGGTACCTTGCAAATTCAATTCATATATTAGTAAATAACTCTAATTAGATAGTCGAACAAGCCACAGTACTCGGAAACTAACAAACCACAATCACAATGAGAAGATTAAGAAGATGAATATAGATGTAGATGTTGGCGAATGTTCACAAGTGTTCGATGTTTCCCATATCTGTCTGAAGGTCATCACTAAGATGAACCTAATCCTATTGGATTGAGCTACTTGGTTTGAATGCTACATCAAATCAATTGGCATATACAAGGGAACCAAGAGTGACTTTATTCAACAAAATAATAATTTTTCTTTTTTTTTTTTTATTTTTGGATTTTTTAGACAACATCTTTTTTTTTTTTTTTTTATCATGATTAGATCTTTTGGATCCAAGCGCATGATTCTTGTCGGCAAGTACATGATAGTTGCCTTGGATCCTGCATTCCACGCTTGTTTAGGCGACGGAGACGGGGACTACGTTTCACACATCTTGCTATTCCCAAGTGTCTTTTTATTCCGTTTTGGTCTAATTGGTCGGTCTCTTTTTTTTTTTTTTTTCATATATTTTTTCATTTTTTTCTTTTTTCTTTTTTTGTTCAATTTTTTTCTTTTCAAAATTTTTTCTCTTTTTCTAGTAACTCAATCACTCTATTTCATCCTAGCAGTAATAACACGTCGATGTTTAGTGACCCACCAAAGCACTTAGAGAACAATAGATAAATATGGAAAAATAAAAATAGAATGTGATATGGTGATATTCCGAGATATGGTAACAACTATCATGTTAATTTGTGATTTACGAGCTCTATTCTTCCCTTTTAGTTAATTGGTTCCTCAACTCCTGCATTCAAAATGGTTCCATCCACTAATGGTGTCAAAAACAAACTATAAAAACACAAGTTCTAGATTCCTCAATGTTCAAAAGCTCAAATTTTTCTTGATTTTTCTATTTTTTTGGAAAAACTCCATTTTTTTTTTTTTTCTACACATAAAACAAACTAAAACATACAGTTATGGTCTCCCACACTTAAACTTTACATTGTCCTCAATGTAAAATTGTCATAATTCTCTTCAAAGAAAGTTAAGGACTCAATGAAATTAAACATAGGGATGCAAATATGATAAAAAACAAGAAAAAAAGATAAAAGCAAATGCATAAAATAAAAAACATAAGGATAAAGATACAAAACCGGTGGGTTGCCTCCCACTAAGCGCTTGTTTTAAAGTCGACGGCCCGACTTAGCTTCTTGTAAAATTCATTCCCCATACACCAATAATCGGAAAAGTTGGGGATCCTTCCATATAACCTGTTTTGGAAACACTAGCTTCACACAAATATTAGTACAATAAAGCAAAAGTGAAGCTATGAACCGATAAAAGCTTCCCCACACTTATTCTTGTCCACACATGGAAGTGTATAAAGAATATAGAAGTCGGGTACTTCCACGGTTTCTTGTTCCATAACCTGCATAGTATGAGAATCAAGTATCTCTAATGGCGGAAAACGAGAAACAAAGTCATTCAACAATATTCTCGAAGCACATACATTCAAACCAATAAGAGGTAAAGGAGAAGAAATAATAGGCAAAGGGTTAGATAAACCTTTCACAATCTCTTGTATCACGGAATCCTCTTCATCCTTGAAAAACTCAAGTGAATTATTCACCTCTTGTATATCATGGTCCTCTATCAAACCTTGCAACCATTCTTCGTCCGTTTCTGCCTTAACCAAAGTATCGACATAAACATCATCATTACAATCATTTGCAAGCTCAATTGGGTCTTCCACAATATTGTTCATACCGGTCTCATTCTCAACATACTCCTCTTTGTTGTAAGACATACTCTTTTGCGGACCAAATTTTATCATAAGAAACTTTTTTAGAACACTAGTTTCATCATCCTCAAGCTCCACCTTTTGAATAGGCTCTTGATCATTATAAAGATCAAGAGTTGAGTAATCTACACAATGTCATCAAATATTTCCAAAGGTCTGGTCCTTTTAAACACAATCATCTTGATCCCAAAAGACTCCATTGTACACTCCTCGGGGATGTCACCATAAATTGGTTTAAGCGATGTATTTTCATAATCATCATCATCACTATCATAGTCAACATAATCTTGTTCCTCGCTGATTTAGTGTTGCTAATCTCTAACTCATCCTTTTGAATAGGTGAATCTTATTACGATCAAGAGTTGAGTTAACTACACAAATATCAACAAAAGTCATGTTTTTCCTAACTATTCATTTCCTCCTTGTATTCTTCAATGCCTTGTCTTAAAGTGGAAACACCTTTTTGAAGCTCTTGGAGTGTTCCAGCCAAATTTTGAAAATATTGTTCCATTTGTTGGTAAAGCTCATTCGACAAAGAAAAAGTAGAATTACTTACTTCAGTATTGTTAGGCCAATTATATTCCCTTTGAATGGGTGGATGATCATAACTACGATCACAAATTGGGCCAAACATACTATTATTAGCACATTCGGTCGATGAAATTGGTTCCACGCTTGGTTGTCCGCAAATTGACTCCATGTTGTCCATAAATTGTTGCATTTCATCTACCAAACTAGAGGAAAAATTAATAGGAGTACAACTAGTCTCCCCTCCTTGTGGTTGCTCACTTACATACCCACCGTAAGAAGGTTGGAATGTATGAGAATAACTAAAAGGGTACGTGGAATATTGACCATAACCAAAGGATTGGTTTTGATTGTATTCCCCATAAGGGTGATAATTTTCATGTTGTTGAGGTTGAAATCCGTATTGATTGCTCCAATATGCTCCTTCCATAGAAATAAGCACCTGAAACGAGATTCTCAAACCAAGGTTAGAACCCAGAAAATAAGAAAAAATAAAACAAAACTAAAACAAAAATAAGAAACCAAAAACAATTAACAACCGTTGCCTCCCCGACAACGGCGCCAAAATTTGATCGCGGTCGTAAGCGTCAAAAATAAATTACACTTTCTTACTACTCAAAATATAAATATAGCAAGGGCAAGAAAGGATCGATCCCACAGAGAGGTCTAGGTTGTCAAATTGTTATGGTTTCCTATATAAAACACCGAGGATTTTCTGATTTAAACGAAAATAAAATAAAAGCAAAACAATAAAAAGTAAATACTCAAATCAAGGATGTGAAATATTGGATAAAGGTTTCATCTTCAATTGTAAACAAGTTTATGAATATATGAATAGAATTCGTATTTAATCTCGCTATCATCAAAAGCCATAGAATACCTTATTGCAAGAATACTCCATAAATTTCCAAAGTTATCGACACACACATTAGAGCTGCGTATGTGAATTCTACCTAAAGAATAACCTAACGCCTTGCGCTAATCAAGTTCAATTCCTAGGAGCATTAAGTTTCAGAAATAGGCTAATCAATGCAATTGTAATACATTGCGCAAACAATTCGAACAAAGGTCAATTTCTACATATGACTACGAGGATGTATCACTACAAACCCTAATCATATCATGCTACTCGTATTCAAGGTTATCGCTCGATGAAAACCCTAAAATAGCTATAGATATGGATGTGAGTTCAATCAATTCTAGACTCGACTAAACAAACATTCAATCATATTGCAATCCATCAATCATGCAATTATTATAACCCGTAGAAATCAAACGATAATATTGAGAGAAAACTAATTCATAAAAATCATAACTTGGTTGCAAAATCCAACTACATCTTCAACCAATAATAAAAACTTAGTTACTCATGGCATAGGAGTTCATAGCAAGAAGAAGGAGAAAACCTATCATGTTTCTAAACCCTAGAACCAAAAGTATGAGTTCTCCCTAATGGAGATATATCTAGGTTTAGAGAAAAAGTTCTATTTATATGTCTCTCCCAAAAGGATACCCAAAGTAGGTCAAGTCTTCTCCAAACCCGTCTCAAATTCGTCCACCAAGCCCATGTGTGAAAATAAGTCTCTGGAATTTCTGGGTCCAAAACTGGTCGACGGATTGCTGACGTCATCACCGGAATCCGGTCGCCGTCGCCGGAATCCGGTCACCGGAAAAATATCTCAGGCCACCTTTGTCATCAGGTACTATCACCAGGCAATTCTACACTTCCAGTAGCTCCGCTTTGCTTCTCTGCAGTCCACACATTCACAAAAACCATCAAACCCAACTTCTCATTCCTTGCGAAAACGTACCCAAAAGCGTGACGCGTAGCTCATATGTCCGGCCGTCGACTCTTGCATCCGACTCATACCCCCCTCGCGATTCACTGAAATATTGCGATCGACACTTTAACCTCTGAAATCCGGCTACCGGAACTATGCTCACCGGTGCGCCATTTTCACTCCGTTTTCGCACTATTTCTGCGAATGCAGCTGCAATCTTCTCCTCATGCCTTATACACCATTTTAGCCCACTTTTCGCACCTTGAACTGCAGCTTCAATCATAACTCCCACCAGTTCCGCGTTCCTACGACTACCTAGGCTCCACTGCCACAGCCATTAGTTCCACCACAAGCAGCATCATCTCCTGTCACGGCCGCAACTCCACCAGAATCATTGCTTCCAATATCTTGCGTTGCACCAGTTGCGGCACACTTCACAGCTTCAGTGCAGCTGCAGCTCTGCCATAACCCAGCATCACCACCATCTCTTCCTTAGGTGCTCATCACTGCCAATTTCCCTCTGCAAATTCACTGGCCAGTTCGCTATCGCCTGCAGTCACCAGCAACGCCTTCATCTCTCCAATCGCAACTGCCATTTGCACAAACCACCTAGTCCGTTGCAACATCATCACAGCAACACAAGCCCTAGCCAGCATCACAGCACCACTGCGCTGCTGCCTCAACTTCGTCACATGACAGAGCTGCCCCATCTATGCATTTCAGCTGCAATACCACCAGCTCCATCCACCGCAATTCAGATCACCACTTCGAGTATTGACTGCAACATATAGCAGTAACATCACCATCACCTTGTCTTCGATTCTCCCATTTCATCCCTGGATTCGACTCAGACAACCCTGGCCATTGGTCCATACTCGACAGCTTCGAATAAACCTTTGTCCTTCTCAGCGTCTGCCAACGTTGCCAAGCTTCTAACTCGAGTCACAGGCCTGTACCTCGGACTCGAATTCTCCAGGCCACTTCTCTGATTCTTCCAACTTCAACAGCACAGCTGCGCCTACCTCAGCTTCAATTGTTTCTATGCCCAAGATTCATACACAAAAGATCTGAGCTGCTACATAGATTCATTACAAAGACCACCGATCTATTGCCGCTTCACCATGCTCAACCGCAACTATCACTGAACCACAATGCCAACTCCACTAAATAAACAACCACACATTCCCTTGCCATCACTTTGCCGCAATGCCATTTCTCCACAACACAGAGCCCATTTCGATTCAATACCCGCTGAACCTCTCTACCCGTAATCTCAAAGATCTTGTCTCTACTCCAGCTTAAGTCGCAACCAGCGCACAACCAGCGCAACTCGAACTCCATCACCTCAGCTCACTATTAAACTCTTGAATCTCCTTTACCAACTCCAGCTATAGCACAAACCACCACATCTCATTGCCTATTCCCTTTCATTCTCAGTTCATCATCACTTCAAACCCATTGCCTCGTCAATTCAACCCTACTCTCAGGAACTCTACTACAAAGCATTACTGAACCATCATGAATCTTTGTAACTCAAACCCCCGAACTCCCCGGCTAGCCGTTGTTGTAGCAAGAGTGTCCGGTCACTTGGGCAATCTCTCGAGCACTTGCTTTGCGTGCGTTTTATGGTGGTGAAAAGGGATGAGATTAATGTGGTGATTTTAGCGAGATCCTATGCATCATTCCTCCTGTAAATTTGAGTTTACAGACAACCCATTAATATTCAAGCATTCAATCATACTTTCATTACAGATTGCAACCATTCGAACCACACAACCCATTTAATCTTCTCCGTTCATGGCTGCAAATCGATGGCAGCAGCAGCGGGTATTCTTCCATGTCTTCTCTGCTTTAAGCTCACTCGAACCAACTCGAGTCTTTGCTCGTGTGTTTCTTGCCTTGGTATACTTGTCTTAACTCGAATCCCGACGAGAATCCAATTGACCGAGCTCGCCGTGGCAATAATTGGAATAGTTTGGTTCGGCGTAAGGAATTTTCATTCGACCTAGTTCTATAGTTATAAAAGAGGAGGTACCCCCTTAACCATATGGCTGGTGTATCCCATTACCCCTTATCCTTGTATTGGGCTCTAAATAACACTTCCTTTTAATGAAAATCTGGCTACCCCTTAACATGTGGCTTCCCATTTTTAGCCGCCCATTAAGTTCTTCTTTTGCCCATAACTTCTTCATACGAGCTCCGAATGACTCCGTTCTTTCGCCATTGTCTTTGTCTTTTCGTGCTCTTCGAGATGATGAGAAGAAATCTTGGATTTGAGCGAGTTCCACTTCCTTTTCCCAATGACTCCTAAACACCTATAAAACTCAAAAGCAAATATAAGATACATAATTCACAAGAAAAATAGCAAAGAAAGCATAAACTCTACATAGAAAATACGGTGTATTCTACACCTATGAAGTACTCCCAGCTCCTGCAATGAAATCCATAACCTGGAAAGTTAATGACCAAGTATTAATACACCTTGAGATCCATAAACCGCAAAGATAGTTGTAAAATAGTTCAACCGGGGTTTGATGATAAGAAGAAGGTTAGAACTCCCACTAACTATGTAATTTAGAACTTCATCCCAAATCATCGAACATGTCTTACACCCAGTAATTAAAACGAAAAACGGGGAGTAGTTACTTATGTGGGATTTGCTTTGAGGCTCCTTTGCCACGTAAAAATTTGAGCACTTATGGCATTAGATTTTCTCCTTCACAAGACAACGTGCCAATAAATATACAATAAAAATTAAAAGAAATCTATTTAACAATATGTCAAACTAATTCATACAAACGGACCAAGCTATTTAAAGATGTACGCACAACCTAGGGAAGAATTTTTTTTTTCATGCCTGATAATAATGCTGCTTGCACTGAAGGAAGTGGCCAGAATAGCTTGGGAAAATTCATAAAGTCGCAAAATTAATTAGCAACTTCCCTACAATCAATGCAAAAATGAAATCGGATGACATTGTTGCATAATGATATTGACATTATTAAATACATTTATACTTTGATTGAAGAAACAAGTATCAAACCAACTCTCTGTACCTCATTTATAGTTAATCAAATCAATAAGAAGTTCAGCAAAGAGCGTAAGAATGTATGCACCATTTGTGACCCCCAAGCACATCACATCACCTAAGTCAAACATGAAGAATTCAAGGCATTAAGAAAAGAATAAAAAAGGAACCCTAATTTGGATAAATATATGTTTATACATCAAGAGAAGCATTGTAAAAGGCATGTTTTTTAACATTATAGTTTGATCTGTCTCGGTGTTATTCACAGTGGTAAGTAGATGTAGAAGGAAATTAACATATTTCGTTGTTACAGGAGTTGAAGTATCATTGAAAGCATTGACATGTATTTAAATTTACCCAGCGACTAACATCATGCCTAGGAGGATTAGTGTGGTAGATGCAGAACTTTTATATGTGTTTGCATCGGGGCATCTTCAACCTGAACCATTGTTCAATGTTGTTTTAGTTGTCCGGTAGTTAAATCTAATGAGCTTCTAGATTTGATCCAGAACCCGTCCTGCTGCGAAAAGAAGTGCATGTTTAAGTTAATTTTTTCCATGGTACCACCATGCAATCATATAAGTTATTAGCTTAATAAGAAAATTCAATTAGTTAAGGATATTATCCGTCTTGAAGGCATCTGGATTGAGTCAAAGAGTAAGATCACTAACTATATTAAGCAGTTGATACACTTAAAGATTAATATCACTTTCTTAGCAGCAACATCATCTCTCGCGACATTTTCGAAGCAACCCATTCATTTTAAGCATCCATACACATCAACCAATCTCAGCTGCAACATCATCATATACACTCGAGATTCCATTATCGGTAAGCTTCTTCTTATGCTAATCTCGGTCACCCGATTTAGGACTCAATAAAGCCCTTCCAAGCATCGCATCATACACACAGGCGACCATTCCCTCTACTTCTTAACCTGAATATAAACAACCATGACAAACCATTAGCTCAAACATTCTAGTTTCAATTCTGATAACAATAATTATCTCCATCATAGCTGTATCTCCTCCGACTTTAGTTCGTTGCATAACACCGGAGAACAACAAAGTCGAAACATCAAACACAAAATTCATATTTCCATATTTTTAACAAACTCTATAAAGAAAGAATGCAAAAAATGCAAATAAGACCCAGCCAATAAGAGTTGTGAGATACTTTGAAACGTGTTTGTGTGAGCCAATGCATCCATGCTCAAGATCTCACTCTTATACTTGAAACAGGATAATAATCTAAGCATGAAAACAATCATATACTTTCCACGTTCGTGTTATCACCTATAAACATGCAATCTTGATTATACCTTATGGAATTTCAGAATAAGAACTTAAGAATATATCAATGGCAATGTCACGAGAGGAAGATATTCTCGCATAGAGCAATCACTTAAGATGTGTATAATCTCCTTGAACAAAAACGAACAAAAAATCTATTGTTCATATTCGAGTCATTAACAAGTATTTATACGAAAAAGAAAATGACAGATCAACTAATGAAGAAAGATATTAGACCTCTCCAATACGACCCATAGCTTGCGAATCGGAAGAAATAATCGATGGCCCCCGGATCACGCAAAAATGTCTTCTGCAAAGAATTGACTCAGCCCTTATTCGAGATTCGGCGGATGATACGTCATCCGGGATATTCTTATCAAGATGATGAGAAACCATTTATATGAAACTCGAGACCCCGTTTAAGAGGCCGAAAGAATAAGAGATAAACAACAAGAATTAGGAAAAAAAAAGATAAAATTTTATTTTTGTGTTCTTCTTACTAGCATGTTGACGTGCTTATCTACTGTATTAAGAGTATAAGGACGAGTTGGGTTGGTGGATGAAGGCAAGACATGTATTACACTAGATACTTCGATGATATTTGGAGCATGAACACGCATGCACCTTCGGTGTTCGGTGTGTACATGTAGTTGTACGAGTTCCATCGGCGGGACCAGTCCCACCTCTAATCAACGTTGTGATACCTTCATGAGCGAAAACATTCCTTTCCAAGCACTTGTTACATTATTATAATGCTTACATGGTTGGGATTATGATCTTTTAATTTTGATCGATCCAGGCAACGAGAATTAAGAGTAATTAAAAGGGCGAGGTAGTATAGATAGACATTTAGATACATGTGTAACTTGAAAGTGTTAGGCTATGACGATGTGTTGTATCCTTATCCAAATCTTTAGGCGGAGTTGATAATCCAATGGCTTCATATGGGCATTTCTATTCCAAAATGAAACCAAATAAAACACGGGACAATAAGTCATAATGAATAACCACATAACAAAAAAAAAAAAAAAAAAAAAGGTCCTACCTTGACACGATACCACATCCAATACTTGATACACAATTTCCTGTTCAATTAACACAAACATAAAACCCAAATTATGAAAGGAAAAAAAAACCTAAATTACAAAAACAAAACTTAAATAATGATTCGACATCTTCCCTAAATACGATTGAAACAAATAGGGGTTTTTTCATTATGAATTTCAATAACTAAATCGAACCTAATTGGTGGATGAGGTGATAGCTAGGGATCAGTAAAATTACCGGTCTTGACAACGGGGCAACTATTTTTGCATTCTTGACGGCACTTTTTAGGTTTGCATCTCATCAATCGGTAAGACATGATCTTTGCTTGATTTTTAAGAAGAAGATGATGATGAAACCACCGATTCACACACGAACGCAGAAATGCTCTCTCTTCAAAGAGAATAAAGGAAGGGATACAAGTAGAATTAGATTCAATCGAAGAAAATTAACAAAACGAAAATAAGATGAAACAAAGTATTAGATTCACGGATTAACAAGTCGTATTAGGAAAATAGATGAAATGAAACCCTAAAAACCAGACGATTGAAAACCCTAAAAATCGAGAAACTTATGATGATAAACACTTACATAGATCGATGATTGAAGGTTATTGAACAGATTGAAGAGATTTACGTGATGGTTTCTTGACTAATGGTTTCACCGGGGTTCATCGATTCATCGGATGAGAGGAAAACAAGAGAGCGGGGAGCGGAAGAGAGAAATGAAAAATGAATACTCGATTTGTCGATTCCCTTGGGTATATCCTAAAAATCATGCATGTGAGTGGCACACGCATAGGGGGAAATATCCTCTAGTATAAATGATCGTGGGTAGAAACATAATGCTAAGCATGTGAATGGCACACGCACAGACTCAAGGTGTTACGACCCAGGTGTGACCAAGCGTGTGACTCATACACCTATAAAAAAAATTAAATAACGACTTAGCTACATTACGAATTTAAAAAAATTAATGCGGCTACATTTATTACGAATTTTTTGTAACGACCATTTATAACGGGAATTTTGTAACGGCCACAAAGCCGTTCTTAATACTGATACTTAATCCGGAAATTTGGTGTAGTGATCACTTTATCCATCAAAGGCTTCATCCTGTTAGTAATAACTTTAGATATTGCTTTATACACAAAATTGCATAACCCAATATGCCTAAATTGATCAACAGAATTAACCATATGATTTTTAGGAATCAAAGCAATGTTAGTATGATTGAATTGAGATAAGATATGCTCATTGTCAAAGAAATGCTTTACCATTTGTGTGATACTTTCCCCCACCACATCCCAATAGGTTTGGTAGAATAACCCAATGAACCCATCAGGTCCAGGGGATTTCTTTGGCCCCATTTGAAATGCGGCTACTTTGATTTCTTCATCAGATATTGGTGACATTAGACTCTCATTGTCTGGATTAGATACTTTAGATTTCATGGTCTCTAATACAATATCCTGATCGGTAGTTCTAGATGTGCCATAAAGCTCTTGGACATAAGAAATAAATTCTTCTCCAATAGCTTCTCTAGTAGTCAACCAGGTGTTATTTTTTGCTTTAAACCAAGAATTATTGTTTCTCTTTCTTCGGAACATAGTAGACTTGTGAAAGTAAATCATATTTTTATCACCTTCATTTAACCAAAGTTCTCTTGATTTTTCCTTCCACAAGATTTCCTCAATAGAATACAAATATGTTAGCTTATCAGTAAGATCAGGTATCTTTTTGGTATCTGTAGGTGCATTAATTTGAGTGTCCCTAATTTGTTCTTTGGTTACATGAAGAGAGTGATTAATGTTACCAAAGGAAACTTTGTTCCACTTTTTTAATTTCTCCTTCGCATGGTTCAATCTTTGTTTGAGTTGGAAGGCATTTGAACCCCTCAATCTTATTGACCAAGCTTGTTCAATGACTGTTTTACAACATATAATGATGTTCTCCTTGATATCATTTGTACTAGAGATTGAATTGATGTTGTTGCTTAATGATGTTCTGGTTCTTTAATTTGTAGGGTCGATGATAGAAAAATAACAAATTGCATTTTAGGAAAGGTCGAACACATGGATAAAGTTATAGAGGTAATGGAAAACATAGCTGGTGTTACTAGGGATGATGAGAAAGAAGATACCGAAGAAGAAAGGATAGGGATTATGCCTCTTGATGATTTGGTATGGTCGGTATCAAACTATCTTCATACATTGGATTACATACATTTGCGTGCAGTGAGTAAAAGATACCGTGCGATGATGAATCTCAGAAGATCCTCTTCTACTAGAGCTTTCAAGACCACATATTTATCCCCGTGGCTGGTTTTCTCCGACTATGATAGATCCATCAACAATTTCGTAAACACACTACATAATAATGAGAAATACCTCATTAGTATTCCTGAAATGGTAAAAGGTTCTAGAATTTGCTTTTCGAAAGGTGGGTGGTTGCTCATGGTGAACGTCATGACTTTGTTCTTCCACAATCCCTTCACGAGATCCACTATTAAACTTCCTGACTTCTCATATAGTGATGATATCCCTTTCTCAGGTATCTCGTTCTCGTCTTTGCCGACTTCTGCATATTGTGTAGTTTTTGCCATAAATAAAGAATTGAATGCTAGTGTGTCCATCTTCTTCATTAAACGGGAGAAGAACACTGGAGGCATGATTCCTTTGGTGCTACTAGTTATTTACCTCTCAATAGGAAACAAGTGGGATTTGACATGGATTGGGACAATCCAGTTTTCTACAACGGAGCATTCTATTGCCTAGACATAAACGAAAATTTAGGAGTATCTAAACAAGAGAATGACAACGTAAGTTGGGAAGTTTTAGCCATGGTAAACGGGCCTAATTGTGGGTTTATCTATAAGAGTTACTTGATGGAGTGTGAAGGAAAACTTTTGTGTGTGTTATTAGGCCATTTGGGAAAATGGGTTCGTATTTTTAGATTGAACGACACTCAAATGAAGACCATGCCGGTAGTGAGTGACGGCATGGTTATTTAGGATGAAGACCATGCCGATACTGAGTGCCGTCATGGTTATTTAGGATGAAGACCATGCCGACCATGGTTATTCGAGATGAATACCATCTTTTAGTTCTGAGTTAATGGTTATTCGAGATGAATACCATCTTGATACTTGCTATTTTGCACAAATTTTTTACGTATGTTTTGTCCTCAAACCAAAGATGGTTCATTTGGGAATCGACCATGCCAGCACCACTCCCGGCATGCTCGGTAATACTTTTACCATGCCGGCACTGAGTTTTTCAGGCGTAACAATGGCGGATTCAATGAAAAAAAAATCAAATTTCAATACATCAATACCTATATATGACTAATTGGAGCACTTGTATATTCAGCTTGTTTACTTTCATGGTTGGTTCTTCCCATAAACTTTCATGATCATAAATATCTTGATTTAATGTTTTTGCATCAACAAATTCAATGATAATGATTTATTCTAATGATTATCGAACTAAACTATTAACTTACCTAATTATATTTAACCACTAAATATTATTAGTGAGGGGTAGATTAGGTATTACGTAAAACACTT
Source organism: Papaver armeniacum (assembly GCA_023531295.1). Taxonomy (NCBI): domain Eukaryota; kingdom Viridiplantae; phylum Streptophyta; class Magnoliopsida; order Ranunculales; family Papaveraceae; genus Papaver; species Papaver armeniacum. Next base: position 34,679 of record JAJJWW010005570.1, on the reverse strand, counting down.
AGATAAGGGGTGACCCTGAATTGATATTTGGATCCAAGTTTTGTCCTTTTCCTCTATCCACCAATTAGTTTTGATATCCCCCAATTGTGGGTTCTTTTAAAAGCTATTAATAGCTTGGAACCTCATTGCTAACTGAAATATACGCAGACAGTTAAGAAACGTAAAGCTAATTATTATAAGAAAAGGCTTAATCGAGACTTATCAGTCAATTTTACCATATATAGGTCATGTGAGGTACCTGATGTTGAGTGCTACAACACCACATGCATGTTTATTGATAGATTTATTTAGTGGAAATAAATACTTCTCTCAAGCTTCAAGTTTGAAGATCTCCTTTGTAGGAAAAATTGGATGAAATGTCCACTTAGTGAGTTTATACTAGAATTCTAAATGTGGGTGTGATTCATTTTTATCGGAGGTTTAAAGCTTCATTGGCTTGTATCTTTATATTTGTGTCTTGATCGCCTAATTACAGATTTAAATGCATTTTTTTTTCTTTAGGATCGTTAATTCTTTTTGATTTAAAACTCTATGTGTTCAATATATCGACATATGTTATAATTTGTCTTTTTCTAATTGTTTTGCTAATCAAATTTTTCGCATTAGAGCACAATGATGTTCTTATTGTTAACTTCAGAGATGTAAATCTCCTTCCCATCTATAACATGCAACAAAAGAGAGTAATCAGACTACTAATTTGATGTGGCGATTCATCGAGCATTACTCTTGAGGATATTTTTGTTTCTTTTTCGCATTTTCTTTTAGTTATTCTCTTTGAACTTATAAATGGATATTATAAGTTAAAATATTATCGAACGAAGAGGCCGAAATTATTTTTTAATGGAATGGATGGCTCATAATGCGTGTCATTTTCGTTTTTGGTTGTGAATTTTATACTTTAGCATATTGGTCTACATATTTTCTTTGTTTACGGTTCATAGGAGGCTTGTTTAGTAAAGGGTGGTGCAATTTTATTAAAGTAGTAACCAATATTGCGAATTCCATCTTATCGAACTTCTCCATTGACGAAAATTAGGCATCTAATGAATTACATAAATTCTATAGGAGATTATCGAGGGCGCGTCATATTTGTATAAGCCAATTTATAATTGAAATTGTTGTTTATGGCTTCATTGTTTTTCCAGTTTGATCTATTCTAATTAGGGAAATGATTTACGAATACACATTGTTCTACATGGATATTTTATGAATGAAAATTATTGACTAAAAAGCTCAATTTTAGCTGGAAAAGGAAAGGGACGACAGGCGCATCACGCATGCATATAGACTAGTAAGTCCCGTAAAAAATATTCTTTATCATCATTGATTGGGAATATTCTCAAAAATCTCAACAAATCCTTATAAATGAATATTGATTTTCAAATGTATATTCAAGATGATAATTTCATTAACAACTGAATTTAAATCAATACCCCATCCTAAGAGATAAATGTCTATATATTTTTGGAAAATCTACCACATTCAAATGAATATTCAAGGTATGGCTTTCTTTTCTTTCTGAACCTAATTTCATTAACAACTGAATTTAAATCAATACCCCATCCCTAATGAACTAGGCAATCTTCGTCTTTTATTATACTTTATTTTGTAGCTATAAACAAAGTTAGGATTTTTCCAAAATCTTACATATTGATATGTTCATATGCTTATATATACTTAAAAACACATCTCCATATAAAACACCATCTTTATTAGAAAAAAACCAATCCAAAATCTCAAGCAAACACACATTTTGTGCATCTTTTATACTGTATCCATCTAAACAAAATCTAACGACACGTTAGTAGCAATGTATTTAAGTTGGATGATCATCAGCAAAGCATTGGGAGGTTTCTCCCCAAAAATATATAACTTGAATGAATAGACATATCAATAAAAAACAAGACACCGGCAGATGTATTATGGGATCATACACTTTTTCCTTGGTGCATATCAATATGTATTATTGGATCATATATATCAATATGTACAACGTGATCATACACTTTCCTTCAACACATCAATATCCATTGTTGGATCATATTTGAAACACAATACAAAAGAAACATAAGTCAAATTAAAAACATATCGTCATTATCCAGTGGGTTTTATTGATGGTTTTTCAGTGGATTTTTGTATCAACTTTAGTTGAATTGAATTTACTTTTCAGTCAGTACATATTAGTATCCGTTGTGGGATCATAGTGTAATATCAATGAATCTAGGTTGGTACATATCAAAATCTTCACACATCTTGCACACACTTTTTCCTACTGATTTACCATCTTCTTATATGCAACTTCTTTTTTTTCATCAGTGAATCTCGGTGATTCTTGATCATGGTATCGATGATTCTTCCATAGCCACCTTCAATTTCAAGAGGAATGGAAGAAGAAGATATAGAAAAAATACAAAATGTTTTGTTATGTTCTGGATGGAGAGAGAACCACATTATTTTAGATTTATTATCTCACTCGTGTTAGGACCAAAAATAACTAAGTCATTTCTGTAACTTAAGTAGTTTTAGGACCAACCGACAAATCTCCAAAAAAAAAAACAAAAAAAAACAAAAACTCATAGGTTAATCTTATGCCATGTGCTACCACTTCGAATATGCTAAATCACAGGGGAGTGGATTTGTAGGATTGTTTCTTTTGTAAACAGGTGATCATATCCTTGTTGATCATAACCTATAACTTGGGAGTTCAACCCCTGGCCAATATGAGCTAATCCTCGTTAGGAAAGGACTGTTATGAGCATGACGGTAATTTTCTATATTCAATTTTTTTTTTGGACCAACGGTTAAATCATTTTTGCTGCTGGACTTAAAAAAACAAAAATTTAGGGGGTACCCTCAAACAATGTAGTCAATATCGGATTTCAGTGAATATCAATCGGGATCGAGACACTATATTTCATGAATATCGGTGAAGTATCGGCAGAATATCGACCGTTCGGTGAAATATCGGGCATCTTGGATAAACACTGAAACCGATATTATCGGCAGTATCTCGGCCATCTCGGCCGAGATTGACCACATTGCTCTCAACCCGGGTGAGAACCGTCAATAACCAAGACCAAGACCAAAGCTCTTTTTCCAGTAACAAGTACCGGGTAGAGCAGAGATAAACCGCATAACGATCTTATCTCCAAAATGCGACAAAAGTTTTTACAACGGCCGTCTGCCTGCCTTGACGCAACTTACCCGGAGGCAAGAGTAATCCTTAACACATCCCGTGTCGTGTTGTGATGAACAGGGAGTGAGCACACCGCTCTAGTAGGGTTTACGTATTCACGACCGTTAAAGTAGCATATTCACTTAGTCCCTGCCCAGAAGACAGAGCAAGTCTGCCAACTGGTTGTTTTACAAGTTCGCGTGCTGAGGGTATGGCCGTCTTCAAAGTGGACCCTGGCGAATGGCCCGTACACATGAACAAGAATCCATGGATACGACTGACCACCCAAAAAGGCAATCGTCAGATGCTAAATCACAACGGTTTTAACACTCAACATTGTTGAAGGGTCCGGTAGTCTAGTCATTCCGGCCAAGGTCACACGGGTCATTGAGACCTTGGCCATGTTATTGAGACCCGTCAATAACATGCTCCTGATAACACTCGTCCGTGCTTTACACAAAAATCCAGACAAGAACCAATTTGGGTCGTCTCAGCTCACCCTTTCTCTCAGAGACTGATAAACGTACAGCAATCACCAAATAGCAAACCTGATGGAAGATTCTTCTTCTTCTGCTTCCGATTCTAGTAATAAGTTCCCAAAAACTTCTTCTTCGTCATCATCGATTAGGAATCTCAACAAAACCCTAGACAAGGAGGATTTCACAGATGATATCTGGTCTGAGATATGTCTACATCTTCCTATAAAATCAATCTACAAATTCAGATGCGTATCCAAGGTATGGCTATCTCTTCTTTCAGAACCTAATTTCATCAATAAATGGATTCAAATCAATACCCCATCCCCATGGATTCTATTCTATAGTACTTCTCAAAACCGATTGATGTTCACCTATCTTGATTTGCATTCTGAATTGTTTTCTGATCATGATGGATTTTCATTAAAGTTCTTGAATCAAGACTTAGTCGTTCTTGGTGTGAGTAATGGTTTAGTTCTTTCTTCACCAAACATGAGGTCTTTCTATGTTTGTAATCCACTAACCAAACAATGGGTCTTATTGCCTCCACCCCCAACACCAGCAAGCATCAGGTTTGCTTTGTCTGCTCTGGTCTGTGACCGTTTCTCGTCGCAAGCTTCCGCTAGTTACAGGGTTGTGCGTATACCACACTTTGCAGGGGAATCCAACAAATTCAACATTGAAATATTTTCTTCTGAATTGGGTATATGGAATGTCTACCAAGTTTTCTGCCCTCAAGTTGTAACTTGGGTATCCTCTGTATTTAGCAGTGCTTTAATCATTAATCAAGGAATTCTTTACTGGATTGAAGGGAAGAACAAACTTATAGTTTACGATCTCAACCAAAAAGTTGATGGTTGTACATGTAGGTTGATTGATTTGCCTGACCATGGCGACATAAGGAATATTCCTCGTCACTCTGTAAGATGGGAGATGACATTTACCAAAATTCCCTATCGTTGTCTTGGTGAGGCCGAAGGTTTGGTCTGTTTTGCACAAATTGACATGTGGAGAACTTTGAGTGTCTGGGTATTGGAAGGGGAGAAGTGGCATGTGTTGCACAAAGATATCGTGTTACGTGACATCTTAAATGAAATTGAGATCAAATTACGTTCTTATTCAGAAAATACCCAGATGCCACCAAATGGATTTGATGCGAGACTAACCCAGCTATTGGGTTTCAATCCGGTAGATAGGAATGTTGTTATTCTTAGCACCAGGAATTATGTCTGGGCATACAACATCCGGATAGGTACATATGAAGAGCTTTGCCATCCTTTCTTTGCTTGTAACAACATTGTGCCTTCAGAGAATAAGCATAGGCCTATGTATTTACCATTTGTGCTAAAGCCAATGCCAACAATACTTCCGCCGCCCTCTTGGACAGTCCCTCCAATGGTTCAGGTAAGGATATGAGTTATGACATATTTTGTAAATGATATGGTTTCAGGTAACTTTTTCATGTCAAAAAAACAAGGTTCCCTGTCAAAAGTTTAACTTTGTTTCTGTTATTGAAGCTTGGTTCTCATAAATTTTGCAGGTACAGCATGAACCATCTGCACCGGAGCTGTAAATGCAGTTTAACTGAAGATCTAGCTCCTTTTAGCTGCAGTCAACTGGATCCTGGAGTTAAATGCTTCAAGCGGTTAGAAGGTGATGACAGTAATATATAATGGCAAATGTGAGTATTGAAGACGAGTAGATTTTAGTTGTTAATTTGCTGGGTTTCCTAATAGCTGCAGGAATGATCCTAGGAAGGTCTTTCGTCACAATGTTTTGTTTGCTAACCTTACAGAAGTTATACATCCTGGGAAAATATATTATTGTGCAATTTATATTCAGTAGTCATGAGAAGCTCCAGGCTCTTTTTTTTTTTTTTTTTTTTTTAGTATCGTACAAAACACTATGATATAATTTCTTATTTGTCAAACTTAATGAGGATGTCGAAGTTGAAACTCGTCAAATGCATAATTTACAGATCTATCTTTTTCTTTTTTGAGTAATTGTAGAACTTGGACCAGGTAACAAGGTGTTGGTATTATCTATTTATGTGGGAAGCATAAACACTGAGAACATTTATGTTAATCATTTTGCTTACAAAGATTTAGGGCCAACCACTCTATCTCATTTTTCCTGGTGTGTCTAAGAAGAAAATTTTAGATTCTGATTATATTGCTTTATCTCATAAGCTACATGCTGCTCCTATCACCTTTGACTCTTGGGTTCTTAGAAAACCAGTAGGTCTGGACCTTACAACCTTAATTGCTAGACATCATGTTCCTATGGCCTTTGCAGCCTTGTTGGAATCTACCAAAGAGCCCAAATCTTTGAAGGAAGCAGCCAAGGATCCTAAATGGGTTAGGTCTATGATAAATAAGTATACAACATTTTATGAGAATAATACTTGGAGATATGTACCTTACTGTCCTCCTGGTATGAATGTCCTAGGATGTAAATGGGTCTATAAGACCAAAATTAAGTCAGATGGGACTTTAGAGGGGCATAAGGATCTCTTGGTTGCCTAGGGATATCATCAGGTTGATAGTGTCGAGTGTGTCGACTATGAGGAGACATTCAGTCCAATTGTGAAAATTACTACCATCAGATGTATTCTAAATTTGGCATTGAGTCATAATTGGATATCTCAATGAGGATGTGTATATCTCTTTATGGTTTGAAAGAGGCTCCTCGAGCCTGGTTTGACAGATTGGGTTGTTTTCTCATTCGGTATGGTTTTTCAGAAGTCTGAAGGTGATACTTGAATGTTTTATTATCTGCACAAAGGGGTTACAATGATTCTTCTCGTATACGTCGATGATCCTCTTTTGGTTGGTTCATCTGATGATGTTCTGAATCCTTTTGTTCACTCTCTACACACTGAATTCGCAATAAAAGTCTTAGTTGTCTGTATTCTGATATATCATTTGTCATTGCTCCCTTATGGAGTCAGCTGATTAGAATCTACAATATTGCTCCATTCTGAGGCTAATGAATGCAATGTCTTCTCTGCTTCCTCTGGTAAACGTCCTTCACCATCATCGTTCACACCCATTACAATATCAAATCTGAGGGCACCAAGAAACAACACACTTGAATTTCAAATCTCAAAAATAAAACACTATGTATTTAATGAATTTCGCATTTAACTCGTTCCACAACAATCAGTTGTACATGTAATGTGAGTTCCCAATTTATGATCTGCCAAAAGAATGAATTTGTTTATGACTAACTATGCTAAACTACATTTGCTTTTTTACCCTAACAAGAGAAACTAAAAAAAAAAAACTAATTACATCATTTTATTAGGAAAATTTCAGCAGCTGACAATTTCAGATGTGCCCATTTCTCTTCTCTGCCATTGTTTCTTATAGCCAATTTCATTGGTTCTCATCATTTATCTTCAACCTTTTTTCATAGCTTTTTCTGGTTAAGTGGACACAAATTGCATGCACATGGGAGGCTTTAACTTGGCTAGAGCAAGAACGGATGAAGGGAGAATCCATAAACCATCTCCGCAGATTAAACCAGAAGCAACTGCAGGAATCAATAAGGTAGCTTTCTTCTTGTCCAATTTGTGCCAAACAAACACAACCAAGCTCCCAACACACATATCAATCGCAAAACTTGCACCATTGAGAAATGGAACCGCCATAGCCATAGGCAGAGGAACCCAGTTTCCGACCTTTGAAGGGGTAAGGTCTCTCAACAAATTAGCAGCAATTGCAAATGAAAAGAACCCGTAACACATTTTCAAACAATGGCGAGGCAATGCAGAGAAGCCTTCTACCCCGAGAATTGCCATGTTCCGATAAACTAGAGCATACGGAGCTTTGTATTCCCCTGCGGGATTTCCCACATCAAAGGCTTTGTAGAAAAGAAAGAATGTTAAAGGAGCTACCACACAACCCATTGCTGTCCCAATAGCTTGGCTTAAAAGCATGGAACGAGGGGAAGTCAGTGTGAGGTGACCAGCTTTGAAATCGTGCATAAGATCTGAAGAGATGGAAACAATCGATTTAATAAGGCCACAACCTACAAGTCCTGCAACTACACCATTTTCCTTCCCTGAGACGGCAGCTATCACAAACATAGCCACTTTCCCGTAGTTATAGGCCATGTTCATGTCAGTTAGACCCGCGCCATATGCATTACAGAATCCTAAAGATGGAGCAAGGAGGTATGCTACAACCACATAGTACCATTTAAGCTGAGGGAACATGAGGGGGATCACAATGATGGAAACAATGGAGAAAAGACCGTATCCAACACATGCAACCCATACGGGAATACTTTCCCTCATGAAGAGTTCATTTCGTTGAAGATCCTCAAGAGGTGGTTGAATTGTCTCATCTGCAACTGAAGAAAATCATACAACATATAACTAAGTCAGATTCACCAACTTACATGACTAGGGTGATTGAAGATACATTCATAGTAAACATGATAATTTCTCTTTTACCTGCGTTCCTCTCTTTAAGTTTAGCCTGAACACTCCTAGCAGTACAGTACAATATCTTCCCAATATTGTATAGACCATCTCCTAGAATCAGCGCAATTGATATAAAAACCTGCAAATTTGTGAGCATTTGTGTTCAAAATAGTGCATATACAAAGATAAGAAGCCATTTTGAGCAAATTTATGACGGTATCAGAAATGTGGAACGGTAATGTAGAGACCTTGTAACCACTCAAGCTCTTCATGCTACCTTCTGACAACTTTGCCCCGTACCATTCTCCTTTTCGGTCATGTATCAATGGCCACATTACCCCCCATGAAAGAATGGCTCCGAAAAGCAAAGACAAGTTAACAATATGTGAACAAATCATCCCTGCTCCAACATAAGTCATGCTGAAATCGAAGAAAAATCTGCAAGATTGTAAAGACACAGAAGTCACAAAGATGTCCAACAAAGAGAAAACAGGATTACTAATGAGCGCACTGAGAAAGAATACACACGTTTGCTTCCAAGCTTTCAACCCAAAAGTAGGAAATTGGACGAATCCACATTGGTCTCCACCAGAATAGAACCATTGGAAGAAACCCCACAAGAAACTAAATGAAAAGAACTTTGTGAATCCTCTAACCTGCTTCCTGCATAGATAACAAGAAGGCAATTAATCAGACTTATTTTCAAAACCAGTAAAATTAAAAGAGGTAAAGGAACCGAGGAATAGTACTTGGCATCCTTATCTCCTTCAGGTGTGTGAAAACCATTAATGAGGACAGCAGTAGCAGTGCCACTCGGATACGATAACTTGTAGTCTATTATCATTATCTACACAAAAACAACAGATGTCCATCAATTAGGAAGAAATATCATAATTGCCCCAAAATTAAGTGTACAAAGCCACTCACGCACCCGTAATTGATTGCGAATTAGACTAATTCCTACTAAAGAGTCTTAAGGACAAGAAGAAAGCTTGATTCAAAGGTTTATACTGACACAATCAAACAGGAACTGTTTGCAAAAATAAACTGGGGAAATGCAGTTAACAAGACAATTACGTAAATGCAGTAAACTAGTCAATCAGATTTGGGGACATCGGGGACTTATAAAAGTATACCTTTCTGAGAGGAACCAAAGCTAAAAGCCCAACAAAACTTGTAACGAAAAGAAATGCCATCATCCATGCAATTCCTGGTTCCTTATAGCTCCCTGGAGCATTTCCTGGAGTATCAATCCCTGCTTGTTCATATGTTCTCTTGTTCAATCCCAACAAAAAAGACCCAAATCCACCTGCAAACCACCAGAATATATCAGAAAATGAAAAAACACAAACACAAACACTAGAGAGGCAGAGTGGTCAGCTTAATTACCTCCAAAACAAATGGTATAACAAGCAACAGCACAAGTTTGAATGACTGTATTCTCCTGTTTAGTAAATGGAGTACAGACATAACCAGCTTTATTCAGCACTTTAGTCCATGACTTGATAACAACAAATGCAAGAAGAGCAGCAGACACATTCAGATTAGGAACAAGTCCCGTTGTTAGACTTAACTTTGTTACTATCACACTGTATATGACACCAATTATAAAACTAGCAAATAATCCTCTCACTGTTATTTGTTTCTTCCATGGTGGTATTTTTCTTGACGTATCTTGTTCTTGTTGTTGCCTTTCAATTTCTTTCATCTCTGACTCCATACTCATACCCCAAATCCAACACTCGGTTTGCAAAAGGGTTTTCAGAATTCAATCTAAAAACTAAAAACTCAGAAAACAGAAGAAAAATGATTGTACTATACTTCTTGAAAAATGTTTCCATATATAAACCTAAGTCATGTAGTACAATTTTGTACAAGTACTACAGAGAAATGATCGTAAAGGGTAGGTCATGAGTCCCGAGTTTAACTCGATATACACATGATATTAAAATTAGTTAGTTGGATCAGTTAGAATAAAAGGTTGTTTCCATTTTTACCCTCGGTAGAATATATTTTAACCAACCATAAAATTGTGGCTAAGGGTATTTGTTGGAAGTGTATGTAAAATTACCTTTAGATGTTGTCATTTGTGGTAAAATGTTACATCATTTGTTACTTGCAAGCTATTTGCACGCCTTCCTATTTGGCAAGCTGACGTGGCTAGTCTAAGTGGAAGATTGCGGTACATGCCAGTAGTATCTAAGTATTGATTGAAGTGAACCAAACTGAGCTATGGGGTTTTACTAATAGGAAAAAACAAAGTACTCTCAAGTCTCACCCTCATCCCATAAATAGGTGACCTAGTTCAAGGTTGCACACTTCTTAAGCCAAGGTGGAAAAATAGAATATTTATAAATATTTTTCACAATTATATCTTTATGGATAATGATTAGTAATATTCAGAAATATTCAGAAATGATTTACCTCTCTAAACTTTATACCATTGAAAAAGTATTTTAAGAATATAAACATGGTTATCAAATTATACCAAGGATTATACCATCATCCTTCCCTACTATATTTACGAAAATTGAGTATCTTTACGGTATATGGATTTTTTTCTTCGCGATTTACTTGTAATTGATATCTTCAATTGTATTAGGGTTTTGATTATCTTGTACTTTGATGTTTTTGTCATTCTTGTAAGCGATCATGTAATCACTATTTTGATTTGAATAAATTGAAATTTTTTGATTGACCAAAAAAAAAAAAATTATACATATTTCTTATAATAACAATAATCGATTAAAAAGGTAGTTTTAAAAATATCCCGTTGTTTAATGATATAGGTCAACTATTAGTGGGACAAAATTTAAAAATATATAGCTCATATTAGTGGGACGAAGGGAGTACAAAATTTGCAGTAAAAGCATGGAGTAATGGGGGAGAGCAGTTCTTCAATCTCCATGTTAGTCTTACGCACTTGTAAATTGTTGAAAACCCACCTCTCAATCTCTACAAATAGTAGCTTTCCTGAGTTTAATTGGTGATTAAAGTGTAGTGATCTTTCATAAGTGTTTGTTGTATTGCTTCACTAAGGTTAGCAGGAATTTTTGAATTTTTATTGATGTTTTTTAGTTTCTGTTGATACCCCTTTACATGTTTATCCTTCTTAAGCAATTTACTTATATTGCCATGCTTATAGATGAACATTTTTTTCGTGATTTAGATCCATTTGAAATTTTGAAGGCGCTTCAAGTGAAACTATGTCAAACATTGGGGGATGAAAGAGCTGATAGGTTGCAAAATTATGGGTTCTCTGCTTTTCCAAGGGATTCCATGGTATGTCTTCTAATTGCTGAGACAACCAACAAGCTTAGAACTTATATATATATATATATATATATATATAATTAGATTTGCGACTAAAAGACTTCACTTAGGGATTCGTGTAGCCAGATCTGACGATCTTTACATTGATGTATCTTGATCTTGTTCTTTCTGTTATCGAGGTTTTAGCTACGTAGAAATCACAAAGTTTTTTTCGTCTCAGAATTTATGATTCCTCGAGATAGACATCTAAAACTCTTCTTTATTGATTGGTTTAAGATTGTTCTTGAGAGGTGATTAATAATCCAGGATTCTCAACTAACTGAGTGTAAGTATTCCGGATTTGTGATGTTTGCTAGCTTTGTCTATTGCAAACAAATTTTCACACTTGATATATTCGATCTAAAGGGAAATCAAATAGGTTTATATGTTAGAGGCTAGGGGAATCAATTGTGTAGAGCCTTGCGAGGTTCAATATACATAAGGATCACAATTACAGCTGAATTGCTTAATTAGAGGGTGAATTCCGTCTCGGCTACATTCCACTCCTAACTCCTAAGTATGATAGTAGGCTAGTGTCTGTTGCGGCTTAATACCATTCGATGTTCAAATCTGGACGAGGTCCCGAGGCTTTTCTATAGTTGCAATTTTCCTCGTTAACAAAACTTCTGGTGTCTTGTGTTTTCCTTTTCCATATTATATTGTTTTATCTTTATAATAGGAATAACACAAGTAGTACGTAATCAATTATGTAGATAAGTCCATATTAATTGTGATCAATTACGAGACTTGTTCTTTTAGAATTCGTATCTTGAAAATATATAACAAGTTTCATACTTAGCAGAATTCAGATTCGATTATTTAGATACGACTAGATTGATCTTAGATATTGATTTTTGAGATCGTCCAAGTACTCTTCATGGACTTTACTGTTTTGAATTTTTGATTGTGGAGAGAAAGAGATATAAAATTTATATGCATATTTTCAAGGATCTTTAAGTAGGTGAAAAAGCGGGGGTCTAACAACCTCACCCAATATTTCGTTTAGTAATATGTATGGACTAACTCCAATATAATTCCAAGAGCACCAACTCATAAACCGAGCTCAATTAAGAAATATATCTAAGAGTTATATCTCTGTTTCACAATGTAATCATCAAATCAAACAGATAGAAATCCGTGAGCCTGATTATTATGTGAAACAACTTGAACGGTACCAAAGACCAATGTTCAAGTGTCAATCAATTTAATCAACAACCAAAGGTTGGATTCAAAATTGATTGAACTTACGCACAACCTGTGATATTTCAATTATATAAACAAATATAATGCGGAAAATAAATAACACAGATACCAGAAGTTTTGTTAACGATGAAACCGCAAATGCAGAAAAACCCCGGGACCTAGTCCAGATTTGAACACCACACTATATTAAGCCGCTACAGACACTAGCCTACTCCAAGTTAACTTCGGACTGGAATGTAGTTGAGCCCTAACCAATCTCACATTGATCAAGGTACAGTCGCATTCCTTACGCCTCTGAATCCTAGCAGGAATCTGCGCACTTGATTCCCTTAGCTGATCTCACCCACAACCAAGAGTTGTTACGACCCAAAGTCGAAGACTTGATAAAAAAACCTGTCTTGCACAGAAAAGTATATTGAATAGATAAATCTGTCTCCCATAGAAATACCTAAGGGTTTTGTTCCGTCTTTTGATAAATCAAGGTGAACGGTAACCAATTGATACACCAGACTTATATTCCCGAAGAACAGCCTAGTAATATCAATCACCTTACAATGATCTTAATCGTATGGTAGCGAAGCAAGATATTGTGGAATCACAAACGATGAGACGAAGATGTTTGTGACTAAGTTTTATCTTGCCTATCGGATATTAAATATCGAGTTAATCTTAAAGAAGATAGTACTCAATACAATAGAAAACAGCAAGATCAGATCACGTAACTATAAAAAAATAGTTGGGTCTGGCTTCAAAATCCGAATGAAGTATTTCAATCGTTAAACTACAGGGTTTTGGAGAAAACCTAAGGTTAAAGGAGAATTGACTCTAGTCGCAACTAGTATCACACAGAAGGTGTGGGGATTAGGTTTCCCAATTGCTAGAGTTCTCCTTATTTAGTCTTCAAGTCAGGGTTTGCAATCAATGTTACCTTGGTAACAAAGCATTCAATATTCACCGTTAGATGAAAACCTTATTAGACCAAGTTAATATCTTTCAACCGTTAGATCGAACTTAGCTTGTTACACACAAATGAAAAGTGACTTCATTTAGATATGGGTAACCGTACCTAAACGTGTACACCTTGTTGGCTCATCAATAGTTAACCGAAGTTAGCCATATGAACACTTTCATATCAACCTTATTCATCTTACCATAACTAGTTTAAATGACTCAAATGAAACTAGTTCTGGAGTTGTTCAATTGTTTATATTCTCATAGAAGTATACAAGACACAATTGAAGCAAAATCGATTTTGATTCACTCGAATCAATTCATGAACATTATAGCCACGGTTTGCAAAAGATTGTATTCCTTATTGTATAAATGTATTAGTTCATGAAGAAACAGATTTTATAACATAACCTACTCAAGTATGCAAACGTGTCCGCATACCTAAGTGGCCGGACTAAGTTTGGGTTCGCCAGTACGCGAACGTGAACGCATACCACCAAACTCAGTTGAACTCCGGAACTTGGACTTACGTTAGTACGCGAACGGGTGCGCATACCTAGTTCTCAGACTTTCATTAACCAACCATACGCATACTAGTATGCATACCATGGTTCCCGGACTTGGAATAACTTGTAACAGTTAGCATACAAGTACGCATATTGTGCTATATCCAATCATGGTTAATTTGTTCTAAATTCTCATTTCAATCATTGAAACATTCTTAGAAGACAGGAATAGCTGTCTCACACAAACTATTAGCTTCGAGTGATCGAATGATCAATACGAAACATTCCAAGTCTACATCAAATGATTGTCTCACACAAATCATATAAGATGTTACCAGGCGATTTTCACATGATCATCTTTTGTGTTTCTTCAAGAATAAAGATGAACTTGGTTAAAACGAAAGCTTACCAACACATATTTCAAGAAATATGTAAGCGAGTTAAACTCAGCTCGAAATATCAAATGTGTATAATCGAAGTCTATATAGCTATATGACTTTTGTCTCAAATAGGAGATAGAGTAGATAGACTTTTGAGTGATAGATGAGTTCAAGTCTCCACATACCTTTTGTTGGTGAAGTTTCACAAGATCAGTAGTTCTTCGTATTCAATCGATGAACGCCGTGAAGTCTAAAGCTCAACTACACTTTATATCCTAATCTGAAACTTATCTATAAGTAGACTAGAAATCAAGACTTATATTTTTGGCAACTAAACTTGACAAACAAGCTTGAGATAGCAACGCTTGCGAGTTCGACCGAGCAGTGCTCTAACAGTAGGTCTACTTGTAATTGTATCAGGTTTTGTCCATACAGGTTGCCAAACGAAAAAGTTGGCGGTGTACTTGGTACCCTCTCATTTGCAAGACTCACATAATTTTTAAAAAATTATTCAAACGTTAAATTTGCACAGTTAGGCCAATACTAATTTAACTGGTCAACAAATTTAAAAGAGCAACAGGAATATTTAGAACTTGTGCATCCAAACTCCCAAGTTGTTGATTCATATGAAATTTAACTTTGAACCCAATAAGTTAAATAGAAATTATCTTGATTGATTTAGAGCGTTGGGCAAGAATGTGTTTCGGCCATGGTTCTTTTTAGAACAAGAGAGTTTATCCTTGTACTTGAGTAGGTTGATGAGATTTCTAGTATGCATGTATGTCTATTCTTTCAACTTGAAAGTACCAGTTTCTGAAGAGACTAAATTGTTTCGATTCCCCCACTCCCCACTCGAACAGTTGTAACCAATTCACTCTCACTCCATCCATTTAAATAATTATCATTTTATTTAAATTGATGTTAATTTGTGACATTACTTATTGTGTACCAATTTTTTGAACCCAAATTTCAGAATGAAGGAGTATGGGGTTATAACATAAGAATTTGGTGGCAAAACTAAAAATCCCAGTGAAGAATATTTCAAATGAGAAAGAAATTGTTGTCATGGAATCAACTGCACAACCTTCTGATTAAGCGTATGATATAGAACCTTCACAACCTAATGTTGGTGAAACTGAAATAGTTAGCGAGGAGCAACAATCAGATTGTTAGAGCATTGCCAAATCCTTTAGGTTAGACTAGGTGCATAGAAATGTAGAGACGTGCTTTGGTTATTCATAAAGACCCGAAGAAGTGTCGAAGACAACATCCTTTAGTTAGAGGTTAGTAAGTACAAACTTGACTTGTTCATTTTCTATCTTTTATTCTTTCAAGATTATATTCATTGAAGACATAACACACGAAGTTAAGTTTGTTTGCAATGACTTTAGTATTAGTGACATGGTCATTATATTATCATCAAAGTATCATTAAGGAATGATATACTAGTTGTTTCTACGACTTCAGTATATGGAGTTACAAACTATAGTTTATCTATGGACCTTGTGTTCTCGACATTGTACTAATTTTTAATTCGTTATTATTCAGTGTGTTGAATTTCCGGAAGTAATTTATGCCTTAATATTATGTTTGAAATCAATTTCATAATCATAGTTTAAGAAAATAGACTTGCGAAAATTGTTTTCGCACTCGAAATTGAATTCCAGATTGATCCTTGTAAAAGACCGATCCCTTATAGTAAAGATCGATCCAAGTCAGGACCGATCCTGACAATGTTTAACTTGTTCCTTTACATTTTCGATATGTTTGTTATCTTCGGAATTCTGCAAACATCGAGATGTATACAAGTTAAACTGAGAATGTTCATAAGTGTTGACATAGTAATTTGAACATGTGCTTAACTCTGATATCTTATTGTTCAAGTATATTCCTTTGATACTAAAGGAAAGATTCTGAAACCAATATATACATACTTTGGTTATGCTTACCATATCCCAAAGGTTTGTATATCTCTAGTTACTATATGTTTAAAGTACATGGATGTGTGCTTGATAATATATATTAGTTGTCATCAATGAGAGACATATGTTTAATAGTTGGAATGTAATTGGTATTTGCTAATTATGGAAATAATCAATTTGCATATTTTAAGGATTTCGGAATTAGTAATATATATCTTGTATTCCAAATAATCGATGGTCATAACACTATAAGTAGTGGAATATTGTATCCTTACAAACTCATCTATTGAACACACTTCTTGATTGATTGTGCGGGAAGCAGACTTGTTAAGAGATACGAGTAATCTAATTACGTGAAATATATTGTGTTGCCTTCGCTTAAAGTCTTATTTTGGCTCAAGAAGCTTATATTAATACGCTGGTGTGAAACTAAATCGTATTATTTTTTAGTTCTTCGATTGGTTATTATCTGATCAAGAACTAACGATATAGTTATCCTTGATTAATCAATCTTCTTTATTCTATGATCCTTCTCTTATGATATAAAGTCACTCAAGTTTGTTTAGGAATTTTCATGTTACGGATCTCGTGATTCAAGATCAATAAATAGATCTGTTGATTAATCAATGTTAACATACTTCATTTTATGTGTGTTGATTAATATCGGAATCAAGTAGTTTACGGCGGTTACTTTGGAGATTCGAGATTGAAGACTCGAAGATTTTTCTTTTTGGTTTTTGATCTTTGTGATTCTTCTTGCACACTTGATCCTCTATGATCTTACAAGTTATTTATCTTGATATTATAAAGACTTATGGAAAGATCAAACAAACTGTCTAGTTGTATTAAGTTGCATAGATAAAGCTTGTTTACTGAGATTAGTTATTTCAATAACCATTGTTTTGGTTTGATCTTTAACTAAAATAGTTTATATTGACTAAACGGGAGATCCTTTATGCAACTTTATATATGATCTAAAGATTGATAAGTGAGTCGGTTACTGAAATATATTTAGTCATTTGTTGTTATGAGTTACGATTCAAAGGAGTTGAGAGGAAGTCTTCACAACTGTTAGAGCATAGCTCGGTTGAACCCACCAAGCGTTGGTATGTCAAGTTTGGCTGTCATATTTTAGTGAATCAAAACTCAATTAAAGAGTCGCTTGATTATGTACTAGAGACAACTTCGTATAGGTTAGGCTAGAAAGATTAGGATATTGAGACATACAAGTATTACTCGAAGAATTGAAGAATGTGAAGAAGTAACAATCTACATCGACGACATCATCCTTCCTCTTGAGGTTAGTAATATTGTGACTTGAACTGCTTCATTCCTAACGTATCTTTCAAGTCGTGCTATATTGAAAACATAACTACGAAGCTGTGAATGATTATACTCTAGTAGACATAGTATTAAGGAATTAGAATACAAAGTATAATGCTTATCTTTTGAACTTCGTAAATAAGACATCGACATAATCGTATGAATGCTATGGTGATTATGTGTATGAGTATGGGTGAAGATTTCGTCCAGGAAACAATGTTTACATTCATTTAAAGGAAGTACATTCATGAACTTGTTTTATGAATCGAAAGGGAAATCGCTAGGCTTATTGGTATTGTTATTCATTGCATATCTTTGGATTACCAATATGTGTGAGTTAGTAAAACCGATCATAACTTATTATGTATCTTGGTAAAACTAGTCACAATGCCTGACTTATGTATTGATATGACTTTTATTAGTGTAACCGATCCTAAGTAAT
The DNA here is from genome assembly GCA_023531295.1 of Papaver armeniacum. Lineage (NCBI taxonomy): Eukaryota > Viridiplantae > Streptophyta > Magnoliopsida > Ranunculales > Papaveraceae > Papaver > Papaver armeniacum. The sequence continues at coordinate 16,560 of JAJJWW010005570.1, read as the reverse complement.
CACCTAAGATAGTATGATCGATATTTGTAATTGGTGTGCCCGATCCTAGTAATTGGTGTAACCGATCTTAGTAATTGGTGTGACTGATCACAAAAGAATGTGTAATCGATCCTTGTAATTGGTGTAACCGGTCCTGGTAATTGGTGTAACCGATCCTGGTAACTGGTGTGACCGATCACAAGTAATACCATGCGAATATGGTAACTGGTCCTAGTAATTGACGTAACCAATTTGGTAACTGATGTAACCGGTCCCAGTAACCATATTAAGGTAGAACCGATCCTTGTGTTTGGTAGAACTGTAAACCCATGATTAGTGTGTTGATTTGATCAATCACATAGTTCTTGGAAATCAGATGAACCAGTTCTAAACTTGTTTGGAAGTGTGGTATAATCGGTTCCAAGATTGTAAATATGAAAAAGGATTTACAAAGAATAAGATGTCGACATACTCTGAACATGTTCAGTAACTCTTATCTTGTATTGATATTCCTTAATAACTCAAGGAGATCCCAGACCGAAATAAGTTGAGAATCTTTTAATTAAGGTTGTGAATTTTATATGCTTTTAATTACCAGCAATTAAAATGCATATCTTTGGAAAATAAAAATTGGTAATGTGCATTTACTAATTGGAGATTTTCTAGTAAGATTTCGGTTAATTTTGGACAGAGCATTTCTAGGAATTATGAAACCGAATTTGGAATTTATTTGCATATCTTAAGAATATTCGGTTTTGGAAATTCCTTGGTGTCCAAACTTCCTTGGTCTATAAATACCCAAGTTTTCATTTCAAGCAAACTATCTTAAGAGCCAGAAAAACTACCTTGTTGTGTTGTTACTGGTGGAGCTGTCTATTCGGAGAGGAAAGTACCCTAATTAGGCGAAATATCTTACGACCGCTTGTTTTAAAGACTTTTGTGGGATCAAGAAGCTCTACGAGTACCGTTGGTGGGAAACTAGATAATTGCAGTTTCAAAAGCGGGGGTACAACAACCACACCCAATATTTCGCTTAGCAATCTGTATGGACTAACTCTAATATACTTTTAAGAGAATCAACTAGACTCAATCTTATTAACATTATATCAAGGAGTTATATTATCTCGATCTCTCGATTTAATTCTTACTCAAGCAAATAGAAATCTGTGAGTCTAATTAAATACAAGAGAGATAACTTGGATGGTACCAAAGACCAATATCCAAGTGTCAATCAATGTAAATCAACACCCAAAGGTTGGATATTCTAATTGATTGAACTTAACGCACAACTTGTGATATTTCAATTATATATCAAAATATAATGCGGAATAGAAATAACACAGACACCAGAAGTTTTGTTAACGAGGAAACCGCAAATGCATAAAAACCCCGGGACCTAGTCCAGATTGAACACACATTGTATTAAGTCGCTACAGACACTAGCCTACTACAAAATAACTTCGATCTGGACTGTAGTTGAACCCCAATCAATCTCACACTGATCCAAGGTACAGTTGCGCTCCTTGTGTCTCTGATCCCAGCAGGATACTACACACTTGATTCCCTTAGCTGATCTCACCCACAACTAAGAGTTGCTACGACCCAAAGTCGAAGACTTTAATAAACAAATATGTATCACACAGAAAAGTCTACGGTAATAGATAAATCTGTCTCCCATAGAAATACCTACGAGTTTTGTTCCGTCTTTTGATAAATCAAGGTGAACAGGAACCAATTGATAACCCGGACTTATGTTCCCAAAGAACAACCTAGTATTATCAATCACCTCACAATAATCTTAATCGACGCGGCGAAAGAAGTTGTTGTGGAATCACAAATGATGATACGAAGGTATTTGTGATTAATTTTATATCTTGCATATCGGAGATATCAATCTCAAGCCAATCGTTACGATTGTACTCAATACGATAGAAACAACAAGATCATATCACACAACTACAAGAAAGTAGTATCAGTCTGGCTTCACAATCCCAATGAAGTCTTCAAGTCGTTAACCTACAGGGTCTCGGTAGAAACCTACGGTCAAAGGAGAATCGACTCTAGCTTATACAACTAGTATCACCCAGGAGGTGTGGGGATTAGGTTTCCCAGTTACTAGAGTTCTCATTTATATAGTCTTTCAAATCAGGGTTTTGCAATCAATGTTATCTTAGAAACAAAGCATTCAATATTCACCGTTAGATGAAAACCGGATTAGATTCAAGCTAATATCTTTCAACTGTTAGATCGAAAACTTAGCTTTTTACACACAAATGAAATGCACGTTTTTAGGTTTGTGTAACCGTACCCGAACATGTACATTTGTTGGTTCAATTGTAGTTAACCAAATGGTTATCCATATGAGCACTTTCATATTAACCATATTCTTCTTCACCATAACTAGTTCAAATGACTCAAATGAACTAGTTAGAGAGTTGTTCAATTGCTTAGATTTCATAGAAGTATACAAGACACAATCGAAGCAAAAATGATTTGATTCACTCAAATCGATTCATGAACTTTATAGCCACAGTTTGAAAACTTGCATTCCTTAGTTAATATAAGTATAAGTTCACGAATAATCGTTTTTAGATAATAACATACCTAAGTACGCGGACTAGGTACGCGAAATTAAGTACCCGGAATAAGTTTGTAACAAGTTTACAAACTCCAGCAGATTTTCTTGGGAAGAGAACCTCCTACAGTACGCGGACTAGGTTCGCGGACTCTTGTTCCTGTTTCCTGAGCAGCAAAGTACACATACTTCGGTTCAAGGAATAAGGACTTATACATGTATGCGTTTCCACACAATGCTTATATCCAACAATGGTTATATAATCTAAACTCTCATTTCAATCATTGAAACATTCTTAGAGAACGTTATATAGTTGTTATTCACAAAATATTTTTCGTCAAAGCCATTTTCAAGTAATTGAAACATAACATGACTTTCGTCACTGGGTAAAGATGAACTTGGTCAAAGCGAAAGCTTACCAACACATATTTCGAGAAATAGATAAGCGAGATAAACTTGGCTCGAAATAGCAAATGTGTATAATCAAAGTCTATATAGCAAAACGACATTGTCTCAAGATAGGAGATAGAGTAGATAGACTTTTGAGTGACAGATAAGTTCAAGTCTCCACATACCTTTTAGTCGATGAAGTTCCACCAGTTCCTTGAGTAGTTCTTCGTCTTGTATGATGATCGCCTTGGAGTTCTTGAGCTCAACTACACTTTCTATCCTAGTCCGAAACTTAGCTATAGTATACTAGAAATCAAGACTTATAGTTTTGATCACTAACAATAACAAACATGCTTGAGATAGCAACGCATGCGAGTTCGAACGAGCAGTGCTCTAACAATCTCCCCCTTTGTCAATTTTAGTGACAAAAGTATCAATACATATGGAATACAAAAATAGATAAATTAACTTTTGTAGCTCTTATTCCACATGCCTAATCTTCAACATTACTCGAAACCTTTGTCACTTCCAAGTACTCCAATGATCCCAAAGGTTGTAAGTTTAGCATCATCGTTGTTGAAAATCCATAGTTATAACAATGAGAAAACAAGAATTCTCAATCATTGTTATACAGTGTCATAGTATTATTACAAAACATCAAAGTTCAATTGTATCACAACTTCGACAACAATACTATGGTGATATGTATCACTCCCCCTTAGTCAATACTCCATGTCACATGGAAACCACTCCCCCTTACATAATGATCCGAAAACCATATGTATTTGTAGTGTGAACTACACATTAATTCTCCCCATTTTTGTCAATAAAATTGGCAAAGGTACTAAAATGGGATCCTAATGAGATTTCCAAAGAGACATTGCATGAACATAAGTAAGCACATATCAACTGATTTAGATGCAATCATACAGCCGAAGCTAAATGCTTTCATCAAGGAGTTTATAAAGATACAAGATAACCCCTATAATATTCCACAGCCGTATACTCTCCACAAAGATTTGGCAATTAAGCAAAAGTTCAATTAAGAACTCTCCCCCATAATATGTCATTCCGGAAAGAACAACAAGACCGACCTTAATTTCATAAGAAAAGAAGGATTTCTTTTGACATAACACACTAAGAAACATGAAAAAAAATCTACCTATGGAACCAAATGCAGAATTGAAGTTACTGGAGTTTCAAACTCAATTGCCCGACAGATCGAGATAAGCACAGGGGCAAATGTCATGAAAATAACTAATGAACCAAAAAAACACCAATAGACTGTCGTAAGTGTTGAAATCTATCAGTGTCAAGGGCAAATGTCATGAAAATAACTAATGAACCATTTTCATAGAGATCTCAAATAAAATGGTACCTTATATCAGTGTGCTTTGTTCTTGAGTGCTCAACAGGATTCTCAGTGATTCAAATCGCACTAGAGTTATCACAAAAGATCTTCATTATTCAAGTATCAATTCCATAATCAGCCAGCATTTGTTTCATCCATAGAAGTTGAGTACAACATGAGCCAGCAGTAATATATTTGCTTCACATGTAGACAGGGATTGTGAATTCTGTTTCTTGGTATGCCAAGCCAAAAGATTCAATCATACGTAGTACAAACCACCTGATGTACTTTTTCTGTCTTCTACACATCCCGCCCAATCAGCATCTGAATAAGCAGAAAGGTCAGTGTTAGTATCAAAAGTATAAGATAGACCATACCCGACAGTGTGATTGACATATCGTATGATCCTTTTTGCAGCTGCAAGATAAAATTCCTTTGGGTTACCCTGAAGTCTAGCACAACAACCAACACTAAAAGAAATATCATGTCTAATAGTTGTAAGATATAAAAGGCTACCAATAATGGATCGATACACTTTTTGATCCACTTTTACTCCCTTTTCATCTCTATGCAGTTTATGAGTAGTGGGCATAGGTGTCAGTTTTGGAGTTGACTTATCCAGAACGAATCTTGAGGCAAGATCCTTTGCATATTTTTCTTGTGATAAGTAAATTCCATCCTTATGTTGTTGAATATGTAATCCTAAGAAGAACTTCAATTCACCAACATTGCTCATTTCAAATTCTTTAGCAAGAGAGACTTGGAAATCCTTTGAAAGTTTCTCAAAAGTTGAACCATAAATGATATCATCTACATAGACTTGAGCAATGACAACATCTTTCCGACTCCATTTAGTAAACAAATTTTTATCAGCTCCGCCTTTTGAAAAACCTTTCCTAATAAGAGAAGTGGTAAGTTTTTCGAACCAGGCTCTAGGTGCTTGTTTTAACCCATATAATGCCTTTTTGAGCTTAAGAACATGATCTGGGAAATCATGATTTTGAAAACCCTTAGGTTGAGCGACATAGACTTCCTCCTTTAAAATTTCGTTTAGGAATGCGGATTTTATATCCATTTGGAACAGCTTAACCTTAAGAAAACAAGCATGAGATAATAATAGTCGAATGGACTCAAGGTGTGCCACAGGAGCAAAGGTTTCATCAAAGTCGATACCTTCAATCTGTGAATATCCTTGAGCGACAAATCTGGCTTTATTTCTGACAATTGTGCCAAATTCATCAGACTTATTCTTGAATATCCATTTAGTACCAACAATATTAATGTTGGAGGTACAAGTTCCCATACGTCTTGTCTTTGAAATTGATTTAACTCTTTATGCACTGAATTCACCCAAAAGGGATCGCCAAGAGCTTCAACAATATTTCTTGGTTCTACTTGTGAAAGATAACAACCAAAATTGCAAATATTTTGAAGTTGTCCTCTTGTCTTAGCTGTAGAATCTCTTCCTCCAATAATATTGTTGGGATCATGATTCCTTTAAACCCAGAGGTGTCGTGGAGTGACACGTTCTTGTTCGACATGAGTAGCCTGATCAGTGCTCCTCTCCTCATCACTAGAAATATCAGGATCAATAACAGTTGGGATAACTTCAACTGACTTTCTCAATTGTCTCAGTTGGAGGCAATTCAGCAGGAGGGTTATCATGATGAAAATTACTAATATCATCGATGATAACATTAGAAGATTTCATCATGACCTGGTGTTGATGGTGGTTTTTAAACAAGGGGTAAAATCTTAAAACCCCATGACCTAGTGTTACCCGCAACACATTAACTAAGAGCATTTAACTCAGGTGTAACTAATTAATAGTGGTATTTTTTTCAAAATACCAGATTAGGTTTTCGACCACGAACCCTAATTCCAAAACCAAACCGCACATCTACGCACCATGGCAACAATGCCAAACCAAGCCGCACACTAGCACCATGGCAACAATGCCAAACCAAGCCGCACATGCTGCGCACCATGGCAACAATGCCAAACCAAGCCGCACACTGCGCACCATGGAAACAACGCCAAAACCAAGCCGCACACTGCGCACCATGGCAACAACGCCAAACCAAGCCGCATACTGCGCACCATGGCAACAATGCCAAACCAAGCCACACACTGCGCACCATGGCAACAATGCCAAACCAAGCCGCACACTCGCACACCGCAACAACACCAAAACCAAACTACATATCGCACTCATTGGCAACCATGCCAAACTAAGCCGCTATGCCATTGGCGCATGCCAAATATAGCGCCCTAGGCTTGCAAAACGTGCAACTAGGTCAACATGGCCGTACATGCCATTGGCACATGCCAACACGTACCACAAGCCATATTTCCAAGCCGCTAAGCCATTGGCACATGCCAAATATAGCGCCCTAGGTTTACAAACCATGCAACCTAGGCCAAGTCGGCCACGCATGCCATTGGCACATGCCAACATGCTCGCTAGTAGCTTTTCCTACCAAGGCCACGACCTAACGACCACGCATGCCATTGGCACATGCCAACATGCTCATTTGGTAGCTTTTCCTACCAAGGCCACGGCCCTAACGGCCACGCATGCCATTGGCACATGCCAACATGCTCATTGGGTAGCTTTTCCTACCAAGGCCACGGCCCTAACGGCCACGCATGCCATTGGCACATGCCAACATGCTCATTTGGTAGCTTTTCCTACCAAGGCCACGGCCCTAACGACCCACGCATGCCATTGGCACAGGCCAACATGCTCATTGGTAGCTTTTCCTACCAAGGCCACGGCCCTAACGGCCACGCATGCCATTGGCACATGCCAACATGCTCAGCTTTTCCTAGGTTTTCCTACCAAGGCCCACGGCCCAACATGCTCAACCTACCACGCATGCCATTGGCACATGCCAACATGCTCATTGGTAGCTTTTCCTACCAAGGCCACGGCCCTAACGGCCACGCATGCCATTGGCACATGCCAACATGCTCGCTGGTAGCTTTTCTTACCAAGGCCACGGCTCTAACGGCCACGCATGCCATTGGCACATGCCAAACACACACGCTGGTAGCCTAACTTGCAAACCGTGCAACCTACCACCAAGGCATTCCGCGCATTCCATTGGCACATGCCAAACACACACGCTGGTAGCCTAACTTGCAAACCGTGCAACCTACCACCAAGGCATTCCACACATGCCATTGGCACATGCCAAACACACACACTGGTAGCCTAACTTGCAAACCGTGCAATCTACCACCAAGGCATTCCGCACATGCCATTGGCACATGCCAAACACACACGCTGGTAGCCTAACTTGCAAACAGTACAACCTACCACCAAGGCATTCCACACACGCCATTGGCACATGCCACATGTGCCCCTAGCAAAGACACTTGCACTCAAGATGCAACCAACACTCGAGACATCAACACAAACCGGGGATGCTTTCCGGGGTTTTGGTTTGGCGGTCACAGACTTGCGGCGTACACTACGCTCACATTAAGAAAGCATGAAAAGGAATAAAGCGGTCAAATAAATGAGGAAATAATGGTAAAAACGTTTTCACCCATTAATACCATGCGGTTACCACCTCCTCCCATTATTTCACCCTTTACTCTCTTCCTTCATGAGACCAGGGTACGTTTCAATCTCGACTTGTATAAATAGGTCTTACCTATTTCCACCAGACACAAGTCTCGGTTAGGAGAAAAATACTACACTCTCGGAAAAGGCAACTTTGCAAGCTCTCCAAAAGCTTTCATCTCTTGCAAGATTCCGAAGCTTCCACTTTTTGATACAAGTCAAGACACTACTCTCCCCGAACTATTCTGGTCTCAACACCTTTCTTGGCTTCCCTCCCCAAATCAACCCTTCTCCTCCACTTTGTGACCGAAGCAAGTCTGGAACGGCCATTTCTTGGTTTAGGCCGGACTTGTACAGATTGATCTCTCGAATCTATAAAGTGCTCACGTGCAGCACATTTGTTTAGGGTTTGAACCCGGTTTCTCACTCACCTACCGAATTTACCGAAATCGGCGAAACGATTTTTACCCATAAACAATTGGCGACCACAACGGGAGGATTGATCTATCGGCTACAATGTCGAGACTGTCGATCTCGTTCTTCGACCCGGATGTCAAGATGGTAGGGGAAGGTGACTCGATCCGACTCAACTACCCGGACAACCCGGACTAGTTGTAAAAACTACATGAGAAAACTGGGACTCGCCCAAGATGCTAAAAACTTGCACGAAAAATTGGAACCCTAGAGGCGTGTTTGCAAGTGAGTAAATTTAGATTGGGCAAGATATACCAAAGAAAGCCGTTTTTTGGAGAGTTCTTAAATTTAGATTGGGCAAGATATACGATCCATACTTCTTAATAAAACCGCCATCTTGTGCCTATTGCTAGCACACACTTTCATAAAAGCAATATTCCTTTCCCAAAACATAATCGAGTTATATTATCAAAACCATTCATCCCGAGAAATAATCCAATATCCTCAAAAGCTAACATTTATCTATCAACCCAAGAAATCCGGAAGACAAAAACCATAAACCAGGGCGCTTTGTTTGCCTTTCAAAGAAAAAAATTCACCTACCCGTACATACCTACTTTGCACAATAATAATTACCTGTCACTATTAGCAGACGTTACTACAGTGACATTTGAAGAATTATTTATGATGAAGTATTTCCACAAGTTTATGAAAGGCATACATATGGCTACGGTTTACACCAGCACAAGAAAACAATAAAACAAATTGAAAGAGAAACGCTGGAGTACATAGCTGGGATATGCTTGCCCACTTTGTCACTACCGCGCTACCGCTAACACCATGACGTGATAACAAAGATACGAGGTAAAAAGGGGAGCCAACCCATTTCATAAGCATAACACCTTTTGAATTTGAATAAGGAAAGGATTTCCTGTTTGAGCTACGTATGGGAAGAGGCAAGCTGGGCCCGAGAACAAGTCCAAGCCACGCCAAGCCAGCACCGTGCCAAGCCAATGGTCCACACCATACCGAAATCCAAGCCGGCGTCCACACCAAGTCGGCGCCCATTCCAAGACGATCCAGCGCCTACCAGACGCGTTTCCCGGATGCGCTTACCTGATGCGCTTGCCAGACGCGCATGCCAGCGCTTGCCAGACGCGCTTACCAGGCACACATGCCGCACGCGCATGCCAGCCGCAGTACCACACTTTGTGCTAACAGTTTGCATCCTTCCAGCGCTAACATCTTGCGCCCTTCCAAGACTATCCTCGCCTTTCGAAACAGCGCCATGGCTCCGGGACTTCGTGATCAAAACCGTGTCATCTCCTCGCACGATACACTTACGATCACTGAACCAGGCCACTTCCGCCACCCCAACGGTTCTTCAAGCATGAAAGCTCCAACCATCACCGAGAGACGCTACTCCACCATCGGGGAAAGATCTTGGAAGATCCGAAGAAGCCGACCTCCTTTTAGCACTGTTGATTCGATGAAAAGACGAAAGATACTTCGACGGGACGCGCGTTATAAATGAAGAGGCTCGCGTTGCTCTTGAACGCCCGATAGAAGGGGATAAGCAATCCAATTTCGTCACATGTGAAGATCGGGAAGGACTTCTCCAAAATCGAAAGCAATGGAAATCAACAACTCTCCCGAGTTCACGGAGACCCTTCTTCTGTCGGGACCCTCATAATTGGAACTTCGCCCACAAAGTCGTACAGTCTATGATGAAACAGTTATGTGAGATTCTATATTTCTCCAAGGCATATCACCAAGACATATTTGCATCTCTCAACTGAACTGCATCAGGAAAGCAGGCATTTCCATCCAGGGAAGCCGTTCCCAAACCCCAACCTCTCCTAGAAAGCACGATCGACAGATGTAACTGGGGACTCCTAACCTCTTTTCTCTTGAGGGATATCGAGTTTGACAGAACGTGGATGCGGCCTCCGACTTCAAAATGGTAGCCGTCAAGGCTCTGAGAGTTGCAAGATGTCGTTTCAACGTTCTCTCCAGAAGTAGCTCCGCATCAACGTTCTCTCCAGAAGTAGCTACGCATCAACGTTCTCTCCAAAAGTAGCTACGCATCAACGTTCTCCAGCAGCGGCTTCGCTTCAACGTTCGCTTCAATGCCACTCCTTCCTGCAAAGGGTCGTGCCGCCACACTCCCCATATCAAGGAACATAGTCACAGCCAGCCAATCTTCGTAGTCATGGACACCTTTTAATCCATCTCGCCAAAACTCGTGATCATGGACAGTTTGCTCGCTTACGCATCCAGACAATCCTTTTACGTCCACGGAAGCCCATAGAATATCAGCCAACCTACTTTGTTACCACGACAATGTAGTTTCTCTTGATTACATCTCCTACCAAGAACTGTTGCCCCTCATTCGTTGATACCAGCCAGAGCTTCACCGTAGCGACAATTACTACAAAGATGGAAACACGTAAACCATACTTGAGAACGGAAGATATACACGGGATCCCTTCACCTTTGTCAAAGCTACGAAGAACAGTCCACCAAAAATCCGTACCCACAACAAGGTCCTCTACTCTTCAAGGGTGCAGCGCAAGAACATCATCACCTCTCTGTCTAGAAGACGCCTTCAACACTTTACGAGGCCGCGGAGGATCCAGAGCCTGCACTATCCAGAATATGTCATCATGTAATATCTGGCATCCCAGTGTCACATCCAGAAGAGTACGATAGGCTTATATCAAATCCCGTGGAGGGTGGATTCAAGGCGATATAATGAAAGTAGGTCATGCATGGGGACTACCAGCGTGAGATGCTTTCACTCCCCTCAACCAGGTTATTACTGATTTCAACATCATCACTATCGAGGTTTTACGAGCCGCGGGAATTTCTCAACATGAATTCGTACATGTGCACCGAAAACTCCAAAAGCACGCCAGAAGGTTACATTCACGTATTCATCCATTCCATCATATCAAACCGAAGTATGACCGGGGACTTCTCGCTGCATCCCATTTCGTAAGATAGAGCCCTAAATCAGCGTCCTCCAAGTCTGCAGCAGTCGACAAGGACGGATTCGAAGGAAGGGGAACGACTAGGTCATCCTCGTCGATAACAAGATGACGCATGCTCCAACAGGATATCTCTGCACAAAGGGAAATTTTCCACTTATACAACAAGCGGCGGTAAAGTGTCGACAGTCCACAAAAGAAGAAGAAAACATACTGGGGTATGATTTTCTTAACCCGAATAACCTTTGTTGGGATGCTCATGCAAGAGTCGGACCTCGCGCCTTCATCTGGAGAACCTGACTGGTTAGAAGATGATTCGAATCTGCGTGACATGACAAAGAGAGAAATTCAACAAGAAGAACCTTTTCTCAAACGAGGGAGATGATGCAGTTGCGTTGGGTTTGAATACAGAACCTTTAAAAGGGAAGGAAGCAATGAGGGACATAACGCTTCCAGATTTTTTGGCATGAACGATGCCCTAATCGAAGCCGCGCGTGAAGGAAAGGCAAAATAAGGAAACTTTGTTATCTGTAGAAACACCTACTCCCTCCTTGTTCACACCGATCCCATCAAGTCACGTCAGCAAGCACGCACAGCTTCCCTACCTTGCGCCGGTCCCACCAGCTAGCACGCTCAGTTTTCCCAACTCACGCCAACTTCCCAATGGCCGCCCAAGTCACGCCTGCAAGCACGCACGCCTGACTTCCACACCTTGCGCCGGTCCCACCAGCCTAGCACACTCAGTTTCCCAACTCACGCCAACTTCCCAACGTCGCCCAAGCTGCACCGGCCCCACCAATTGTGCTAGCCTCCCGATTTGTGCAAAACTACCAGAGGCAAGGATTCCAAATCCTATTTATAAAAGGTCAGGCAAGCCTCCTAAATTATCTTTACGGTTTGATGTTGATAGTTTGTCACCATCTTATGCTTACCCCGCAACAAAGCCCCTGTTCCGAGCTAAGAAGGGGACTTAATGTTGATGGTGGTTTTTAAACAAGGGGTAAAATCGTAAAACCCCATGACCTAGTGTTACCCGCAACACATTAACTAAGAGCATTTAACTCAGGTGTAAATAATTAATAGGGGTATTTTTTCAAAATACAGTTAGGTTTTCGACCACGAACCTAATTCCAAAACCAAGCCGCACACTGCGCACCATGGCAACAATGCCAAACCAAGCCGCACATCACTGCGCACCATGGCAACAATGCCAAACCAAGCCGCACACAAGCGCACCATGGCAACAATGCCAAACCAAGCCGCGCACCACCATGGCAACAATGCCAAACACCATACCATGGCAACAACGCCAAAACCAAGCCGCACACTGCGCACCATGGCAACAACGCCAAAACCAAGCCGCACACTTGTGCACCATGGCAACAATGCCAAACCAAGCCGCACACTGCGCACCATGGCAACAATGCCAAACCAAGCCGCACACTACAACAACGCCAAAACCAAACTACATATCGCACTCATTGGCAACCATGCCAAACTAAGCCATTATGCCATTGGCGCATGCCAAATATAGCGCCCTAGGCTTGCAAAACGTGCAACTAGGTCAACATGGCCGTACGTGCCATTGGCACATGCCAACACGTACCACAAGCCATATTTCCAAGCCGCTATGCCATTGGCACATGCCAAATATAGCGCCCTAGGTTTACAAACCATGCAACCTAGGCCAAGTCGGCCACGCATGCCATTGGCACATGCCAACATGCTCGCTGGTAGCTTTTCATACCAAGGCCACGACCCTAACGGCCACGCATGCCATTGGCACATGCCAACATGCTCGCTGGTAGCTTTTCTTACCAAGGCCCACGGCCCTAATCGGCCACGCATGCCATTGGCACATGCCAACATGCTCATTTGGTAGCTTTTCCTACCAAGGCCACGGCCCTAACGGCCACGCATGCCATTGGCACATGCCAACATGCTCGCCGGGTAGCTTTTCCTACCAAGGCCACGGCCCTAACGTCACGCATGCCATTGGCACATGCCAACATGCTCGCCGGTAGCTTTTCCTACCAAGGCCACGGCCCTAACGACCACGCATGCCATTGGCACATGCCAACATGCTCATTTAGTAGCTTTTCCTACCAAGGCCACGGCCCTAACGGCCACGCATGCCATTGGCACATGCCAACATGCTCGGCCGGCTTTTCCTACCAAGGCCACGGCCCTAACGGCCACGCATGCCATTGGCACATGCCAACATGCTCGGCGGGTAGCTTTTCCTACCAAGGCCACGGCCCTAACGACCACGCATGCCATTGGCACATGCCAACATGCTCATTGGTAGCTTTTCCTCCAAGGCCACGGCCCCTAGGCTCATTGGTAGCTTTTCCTACCAAGGCCACGGCCTAACGTCCACGCATGCCATTGGCACATGCCAACATGCTCGCTGGTAGCTTTTCTTACCAAGGCCACGGCCCTAACGTCCACGCATGCCATTGGCACATGCCAAACACACATGCTGGTAGCCTAACTTGCAAACCGTGCAACCTACCACCAAGGCATTCCGCGCATGCCATTGGCACATGCCAAACACACACGCTGGTAGCCTAACTTGCAAACCGTGCAACCTACCACCAAGGCATTCCGCACATGCCGTTGGCATATGCCAAACACACACACTGGTAGCCTAACTTGCAAACCGTGCAATCTACCACCAAGGCATTCCGCACATGCCATTGGCACATGCCAAACACACACGCTGGTAGCCTAACTTGCAAACAGTACAACCTACCACCAAGGCATTCCACACACGCCATTGGCACATGCCACATGCGCCCCTAGCAGCACCACTTGCACTCAAGATGCAACCAACACTCGAGACATCAACACAAACTGGGGATGCTTTCCGGGGTTTTGGTTTGGCGGTCACAACTTGCGGCGTACACTACGCTCACATTAAGAAAGCGTGAAAAGGAATAAAGCGGTCAAATAAATGAGGAAATAATGGTAAAAACGTTTTCACCCATTAATACCATGCGGTTACCACCTCCTCCCATTATTTCACCCTTTACTCTCTTCCTTCATGAGACCAGGGTACGTTTCAATCTCGACTTGTATAAATAGGTCTTACCTATTTCCACCGGACACAAGTCTCGGTCGGAGAAAAATACTACACTCTCGGAAAAGGCAAATTTGCAAGCTCTCCAAAAAGCTTTCATCTCTTGCAAGATTCCGAAGCTTCCACTTTATGATACAAGTCAAGACACTACTCTCCTAGAACTATTCTGGTCTCAACACCTTTCTTGGCTTCCCTCCCCAAATCAACCCTTCTCCTCCACTTTGTGACCGAAGCAAGTCTGGAACGGCCATTTCTTGGTTTAGGCCGGACTTGTACAGATTGATCTCTCGAATCTATAAAGTGCTCACGTGCAGCACATTTGTTTAGGGTTTGAACCAGTTTCTCACTCACCTACCGAATTTACCGAAATCGGCACAAACGATTTTTACCCATAAACACCTTGGTTTTGAGATTAAACACTCGAAAACCACGACTATTAGAAGCATAGCCAAGGAAGATACCTTCATCACTTTTGGTATCAAATTTCCCTCTCTGTTCTCGATCTTTTAAAATGTAGCACTTACTTACGAACACTCTGAGATAGTGCAAGTTGGTTTTTCTACCGTACCACAACTCATAAGGATTGTTTAGGGTTTTAAACCATAGGTAGACACGGTTGATCAAATAGCATGTTGTGAAAACAGCTTATCCCCGAAACCTTAAAGGTAGGTTTTTTTATGGAGCATTACCCTGGCCATTTCCTGAATGTTTCTGTTTTTTCTTTCTGCAACTCCATTAGCTTGAGGAGTAATGGGTGGAGAATATTGTTGAATAATTCCTAGTTCGTCACAAAATTCAAACACCTTAGTGTCCTTGAATTCAGTTCCACGGTCGCTTCTAATTTTCTTTAGTTTGCGACCTTGTTCGTTCTGGATTATCTTAACAATAATCTGAATTCATCAAGAGTTTCATTCTTATGAGATAAGAATGCAACCTAAGTGAATCTGGTGTAGTCATCTACCATAACGAAAGCATACTTCTTACCAGCAACCGTGGGTTTTTGAATTGGTCTGAATACATTCATATGAATTAAATCAAGTGGAGCTTTAGTGAGAATATCTCGAGATGATTTATGGTGAACTTTCGTTTGTTTACCCTTTTAACAGTCACCACATACACCTTCAATCTTTGCATTGATTTTGGGAACGCCTCTAACAAGTTCTTTGTTAATGATCTTAGTTAGAAGACGATAGTTGATGTGACCAAAACGCTCATGCCAAAGATGTGTAGATTCCACCTTAGTCAAATTGCAACAGTTGCTGAACTTAGTATCCAGAACATAACAGTTGTTTTTACCACGAGTTCCCTGAAAAATTACTTTCCCAGTTTTGTCTACGATGTCACATCCATTTGCATTGAAGACAACTCTATGACCTTTGTCACAAATTTGACTAATAGAAAGAATATTTGCAGTCATACCTTTTACGTATACTACATCATGAATTTCAGGTATGCCGGGAAGTTTGATCGTCCCCTTCTTGCTTATGTAGCAACAACTCCCATCTCCAAATGTCACAGGACCACCTTCATAGTCATTTGAAGAAACAAACCATGTGAGATCACCTGTCATATGTCTGCTACATCCACTATCAAGAAACCATTGAAAGGGTGATGTTGATTTTAAAGCAAACGCTCCCATACTATCAGTACTTTCCTGTTTAGGATTTCTTGTTGGTTTTGTACATCCTTTTAGAGAAGTAACCAGTTGTTCAGTTTTCTTATGAAGATTACTTGCAACTTTCAGATTCTTTTGGAAGGAAATAAAAGTATATTGAAAGTGATTGGAGGAATCACAAAACAAACATGGGCCAACATCAATAAGCTCAACTGAGTGGTTCTGAGTCATATCAGTTTTTTATCTGACTTATGATTGTTCTTCATAGAAGAGAAACTAGAGTTATTCAGATCCATCAAAGGCATTTTGATAGATTTCAAATTCATAAGTATTGCGATCTCAGCAACAAGATCAGAGTTGATCCGGATTTGTTCATCCAAATTTTTTCGTAGAATAACCAGTTGATGCATGTCGTGCCACAACAAATTAATTCAAGATTTTTCCACCTAATTAACAAGTAATATAGTGTAGTCAAGTTCGTTCCCACGAGGAGCAAGAGATTCTAGTTGTAAAAATTGTCACGAAAAGGGGGGTGTATAAAGCAAAAGAAAGTAAATAAAGCAATTAAAAGTTAAATTAGAAATCAATAAGAG
>JAJJWW010005569.1:0-70978 GCA_023531295.1 Papaver armeniacum | reverse complement strand
GATGCACAAACATTCACTCTCGACACTTCTTAACCCTCGCCAGGTCTCACGTCTTCTTTATGTTTTGCCTGTCGTTATTCATTGCGTCGTTTGTTTTAGCTCCTGCGACTCCTTCGCGGTGCTGTCGTTTATTAATCTCGCGAACCTTGTTTGTTGCGAGATTAATAAACGACAGCATCGCGAAGGAGTCGCAGGAGCTAAAACAAACGACGCAATGAATAACGACAGGCAAAACATAAAGAAGACGTGAGACCTGGCGAGGGTTAAGAAGTGTCGCGAGAGTGAATGTTTGTGCATCTGCGACACTTCGCGAGACATTCCCGAAAATAAAGGGTAACTTAGCTGTCATCCACTATGTATTACCCTATATAAAGGGCTAAATAAGTCTGTAAGGGAGAGATCTCTTGGGAATTGTTGGGCAAGTCATTAGGAGAGAGAAAGTTTAAGCATGCTTTAATTTCTAAGTGTAATTCTATTTTCCTATGTAAACATTTCATGAATTCAATCAATAAATATTCTTGATCTTACATCTTTCAATGGATTAATTAAGCAAAATCGAGTAAGGGGTGTAGTGGGAAATCCTGCTACTACATATAGCTCAGTTATGATGCACTTATAGACAATGATGTGCAAGATACAATACACGCTATGACACTGATTACACTAAATTGCTCTACAAGGCAATGATGCAGAGATGCAGAGCTTGTGAATGTAAGCTACCGATGAGTTGAACAAGGACAAAAGAAAAACTAATAGATGTGACAATGTAACAGATGCAATAACAGGTGCAGAGATGTAAAAAGTTAAGCTAAGTTATACTAGCAAATGTAAGGTAACAAAGATGATTCTAACACATATGTACAAAATTTAGAATGAAAATCGGTTGTGTAAGCACTAATGAGCAACACAAAGAACACTACCAAATCCCGCAGCGGCGCCAAAACTTGGTAGGCTGGGAAAAGCGTTTTGCCTACGGTGTAACCGCAAGTGCACAAGTGCCTATGGAGGCAAAAGTACAGTCGATCCACAGGGAAATGGAGTGTGTGAAGTTGATTCTAAAGCTTTACTAAACTGATTTCTAAAGAAGTTACACAAATGTTGGGTTTGGTTGGTGTCGATACGACAAGGATGTTTGTGAATGTAAGGTGAGTTATAAAAAAAGTTGTAAACAAGGTTGAAGAACACTAGGGCGGTGAATCCACCACCCGATCCTATGCTAAGGCAATTCCTAGTCAAATTATATTCTTGATTCTTTCCAGGGAAGAATACCATGGATAATGTATTGGCTAATCTCACAAATTCCCCCTAGTATTAGATGTCTTCTTCAAAGACACCTAATCACAGTTCATGTGCTCAAATAGCTAATTCAATTTTCCTAAAACAATGAAGCGCAACAAGAACACTAAAAAGACTTTCACTGACTTAGCATGCAATCAAGGGTTTCATCTAAACCCTAGTTACTGAATTAGAACATGATACAAATATTAAACTGAATTCAAATAAGGTTAACAAAATAAAACCCTAAAATTGACTGTCCTTCTCTCACATGAAGAACACTTGATTTTATACCTCCCCTTCTTCTCTAACACTCGAAACTTACAATAAATGTGAACCCAATCTTGTTCCCTCTTCAAATTCGGCTCTGGTAGCCATTAATGAGTTGTTGGAGAAAACCCTAGCTCCAACTATATCAAACCTAGATTGTAGGGTATGGGAGAAGCTAATGGTGGAGATAGGCAGAACTAGGGTGGCGGAGAAGGTGGCTGTACTGGTTGTGCTGCTGTTGTTGTCGGGAGAAGAGATGGTGAAGGTGGTGAGGTGGTTCTGCAATGGTCGGGGGAAGAAGATGGTGCTCTGGTTTTGTGTTGGGGGAGAAGAAAAGAGAAATGAGGATGGGGCGTGTTTGGTTCGATGGTTGAGAGGGTAGGTGGCTTGGGTGTGAGGTGGGAGCAGCGAGAGTTGATGCAAGGGATGGAGCGACCATTGGATGCGGAAGGGTCAGATCTGGCGGCTCAGGATAAGATGGGATTTGGATCCGGGTTATGGGCCGGGTCTTGGATTGCTCAAGCCTATGTCTTTTAAATGGGTTGCTACTTGTTGAGTTGCAACTGATGCGCGCGCGGGCTTTGGCTTTCTGCTCCATAGACGCTCGTCTCCAATTTTCTGCTCTTTTGGCTCCTCAATTTCTCCGAGCTTTATTTACTACCTAAAAACACAAAATTAATTAGTACAAATATTTATTCTTGAAAAAAAAGGAAAATACAGGAATTTGGGATAATATCTCGATTTTTGAGCACAAAAGATGAGTTAAATGCCAATAAAAAGGTGTAGAAATATGCAATATTTGGCACTCATCAGAAACCAAATAGAGCTATCACAAGTAAAAGGAATCTGCAACATGCCAAGAAAATAAACAAATAAAGCACACCCTTGTCTAGTTTCCTATTTAAGACAACTACATCTAGCAGTGGTTCAGGTTCAGGTTCTATTACTGGGTCCAAATAAAATATTTTCATGGGTTTCATTTCCTCGTTGGTAAGATCCGATTCAGGTATTAGAGTCTGGAAAAACTCAAGTAAAACCTTAGAAGCACATAATAATAACCTAAATAACTGTGGATCCTTAAAGTCAATCAGTTTTGACTCACACAATTGACCACGATGAAAGTGGTGGTCAATTTTAGGAAAATGTATCGATTCTAATCTCCTAAAGTACTTAGGTTTAGTCTCAAAACTTAATAATTGACACATCTGAAACATATACGTTCCCACAATTGGTTGAAAAATATTTGGTGGGAAAACAAAATCAATCTTGGTATCATAGCCTGGTAAACCACATCAACCGTGAGGATGGGTTTCTAACAACCGAACTTCTTCCCGGACATTATTAGGTTCGGAGAACTAGTATGAAGGCAATCTGGCATAATGGTTGAGGCACATATATCAAGTCCCAAGTGAGGGATCTCTACAAGAGCTAAAGGTAAAGCACGGAGAATGATAATCACCCCCAAACTTAGAGTTTTGGGTGTCTCTAGATAGACTATCTACAATTTCCCTAATTTCTAGATCATCAAAATCCTGAAAATGGTCAATTGATTCTTCTAAATTATAATCTAAGGTGCATCCTCACTCATCATATTTGAAAGCTCTACGAGTTCATCTTCTTTGTCTAAGACTAATGTTTCTAAATCGTTAGACTCTAAAACAATGTTCTCAGAATAAACTCGTTCCTCAAAACTATCATCGGCTTCGTAATCATAAGGAAATACTACATCATCTAAAACGGTGGTATCTCTAGTCAAATCCTCGTCCTTTTGAATAGGTGAATAATTATTAAAATTATTTGAATTTGAACTAGAAATATTATCATTGTAAAGCTCAATTGGAGTAACAAATTCCTGATCACTATGCCTACTTATTTCAAATTCTTCATCAACACTATCCTCATCATAATCATCATTATAATAACATGAAAATGGTTGAACCTCATCTAAAGTAGTGTTACCAATTCTATCCTTGTCATCTTGATTATGCAAATAACTATCTTCATTTTCAAGGGTACTATTGGAAACACTATATTGGAAATTTAGATTATTTTGAGCCAATTTTTCTACAATCCTATTTGTACTCTCAGTATATTGCTTAAGAGTTTCTTCTAAAGACATCTTTGTTGACTGCTCGTATGAAAGAATGTTACAGGTTTTCTTCACAAATAAGGTATAACTCTTGAGAGCATCTTCTAGAGAAATAGAGGGATTGTTTTGCTCGTATGATCGGTGGGTGTGCGAATAGTAATTGGGCTCACTCTGGTATGAACCATAACCTCCAAAAGTTTGATGTTCCCAACCACTATTCACACTATGGTCAAAGTAATGTCCATTTTGAAAATCAGACGGATATTCGTTGTATCGGCTATTGTAATACCAGTTCGACATTCTATTGCAGGGGTGTGAGTTGTCACACAAAATAAAACCCACTGACAGGGGATTCGTGGGTGGATAGAGTCTTACCTCCCGTACCAGACGGGCGATGAACCGTTGAAGTCGACTCAGGCCACCGACTCCTATGTCAGTGTACGAACCCGAGTGGCCGAGACAGTATCGTAACTGTCGTCCTTCCCTGCAAACAGTTTATATTTCATTTTTAACCCTTCCTTAGGGTTTTAAAAATAATGTCCAAGTCTAAAAATAAAGTCCAAAAAGTGTCCGAAAATAAAAAGAAAATTACAAAAATACAACCCTATTTACAAACTTATATAAAAAAAAATAGCTATATACAAAATCTTGTTCTTCACTCCTTTTGGATTCCGCTTTTCTTTCCTTCTTTTGGCGATGCTTTCCTTTTATAGCACTTTTTGTTTCCTTGTAGCTTCGCTCCAAATATGAAAAGAATCAAAAAAATACCAAAGGCGTAAAAGAGAACATAAAATATAAAAAATAAAAATAGAAATAACTCTAAAACCTAAAACCTAAATACAAGTCCGCGTCGGCGGCGCCAAAAATTGATGTAATTTTGAAAGTTGTAGAAAAGTGGTAGTAAAGTTCTGCTCAACTCGGGCTTGTAAAGGTTTGATTTAAGAAAATACTAAAAAACAAAGATAATATATACACAAGGTTGTCACAAAATATCGAGAAATCGACTCGGGTTTCCACCATTAATCACATTCAATTGGTTCGTATATTGATTCAAACAATTCTAGCTCTTTTATGGACTCTATTTCTTTGCCAAAGGTAGATTTTGTAAAATATTAATTGTAAATCATAAGCATGACGCATCAAAAGCTCTAAGTCTAAGCATACGTCATCAGACAAAATCACAACTAATTAATAAAAATCATGAATCAATTAAATCAATGCAAAAAGTCATGACGAATCATTATAGTTACCAAGGAATTGTGAAACATGGCTTCCTCCGTCGTCCCAAAGTTGGGGTTTAGCTCCTCATGTTGAAAACACACCCAAAAGATATAAACATGGCTCAAAAGGTGTTTTTATTGAAAAATAATATAATGAGCGAGTTTGTAACAGAGATAATTGTTACGAAACCCACTGTTAAAAAGAAACCCTAGCAAAAGTGTTGCGAACTCAAGTTTAATTGTTACAAAACTGTTACAAAGTGTATTGAATTTGAATGATTAGGTAACGGTATTCGCGAGAATTTCTAGACCTGTCATATTGTCGCAAGAAAAACATCCTGCAGAGAGGCAAAAATACTAAAGAAATGATAAGACAAGATCAATGGGTCTTTACATGAAAGTGTAACGACGTCCTGCGATTTTGTCGCAAAGACGACAATGTCATGGGGCTTTATGTTCGCAAGAATATTTAGGCCTGTCATATTGTCGCAAAAACGAGGGGTGGCAAAATAAGACCTTTAACTAGGAAGGCGAAATAAGACCACACAAGAAAACTGATAAGGCAAGACCAATGGGTCATTACATGAAAATGTAAAGACGTCCTGCGATCTTGTCGCAATGACAAAATTCAACATAAACATTTTTGAATGTAAGTAATGAGAGATCTTTCATCGCAAAAAGATTACATGATAAGCTTGCAGCTTGAGAAAATGATTAAATGATAAGCTTGTGAACATGTACATGATAATGAGGCTGAGGCAATGCAAATACCGCACAATTGATATTATGGTCATATTTGTAGTAGCAGGATTTCCCACACTACACCCCTTACTCGATTTTGCCTAATTAATCCATTAGAAGATATAAGATCAAGAACATTTATTGATTGAATTCATGAAGTGTTTACACAGGAAAATAGAATTACACTTAGAAGTTAAAACACTCTTAAACTTTCTCTCTCCTAATGACTTGCCTAACAATTCTAAAAAGATCCCCCTCATTACAGACTCATCTAGCCCTTTATATAGGGTAATACATAGTGGATGACAGCTAAGCTACCCTTTATTTTCGGAATGTCCCGCGAAGTGTCGCAGATGCACAAACATTCGCTCTCGCGACACTTCTTTAACCCTCGCCAGGTCTTTCGTCTTCTTTATGTTTTGCCGGTCGTTATTCATTGCGTCGTTTATTTTAGCTCCTCGCGATCGCCTCGCGACAAATGGCTGCTTATTAATCCCGCGAGTCTTGTACGTTGCAATATTATGATCCTACATCTTGCCTCTTTTTCCTTAAATATTGCTTGAAGAGCGATCTTTAAGGAAAAATCTGTCGTGGTAGCAATCTTTGATTTTTGTTGATGAAGGAACGAGCAGAAGAATACTGGACTTGAAAAGTACGTACTTGCCTCTATTCTTTTGCGAAGTTCCGAAGCTTCTTTGAGATATATACGAAGTATCGTCTCCCATCACTCCTCATACTTCTCCTGCGAGGGGAGGAGTATCATAAAAGTTTTTATAATATTCTTGCCGCGACTGCTTATCTTTATCCGTTTCAGTTTTGTACTTTTACACGGATTTTGATTATTAATGTCTTTTCTTGACACGTCTCTTTCAACCGCTTATTCTTGACCATTCATGTCTCTTCGCATTAAATGACCTCGTTTTTCTCGAGGATCTTTTTCCCTATATATAGTTTTCTTTTCCCCTCCTTTTCATTCTTTAGTTTCTCTCTCGCAACCTTTCTTTGACTCTCTCCTTCCGCAATTTGCGCTCCCGCTACCGCAGATCTTTTCTTCATCCTTTCTAGCGTTGATCTTAATCTCCAATCTCCTTCCATTCCCATACCGATAAATGGCTGCCATCAATCAGTGCATACAAAACTTCTTTTGAAGAAGTTCAACAAAAGCTGCTTGAGAAGGGTTTTACTCTATCAACCATTCCTAATCGTGAACCTTCATCTATTCTTTCGCAAATTTGTTTTCTCGATCATCAATGTGATGATCAAAAGATTATAGTCTCGCTAGGTCAGCCTTCTCGCGGACTTCCCATTCCCTTGTACAATCCCGAGATGCCTCTATTTTATGAAATCTTGGCCCATGAAAAATTCTCTCGGGCCGTTTATCAATTAAGTGGCGATTGTATTCGCCCGATGCTTGAGTTCGCGAACCACGGCAGCAAAGGATCTTTATACCCTAACACCGCGTAAATCCCAAATTTGCAGACTTGGAAATAGTCAGGAGAAATACACTGTGGAAAATTTTTTCAAAATTACTCAAAGATAACTATGGTGAATGCGAGATCTCACCACAAGCGTTCGCTCAAGAAAAAGGATAATGTCTCTCAAGATAAATTACTCATGCAAGACATTGATTGGCACCTGTGCAATAATACCTCTCCTCGTCATTCCAAATATGAGAAATGGTGGGTCGTACCCTTGATCTTAAATGGTCCTTACATCGCGGGCTCGCATATTCTTCCCGCGAATCTCGCAGATATCATCCTTGGGAATTCAAATGGCCTGAGAAGAAGAAAGAGGTATGTTTCCGACTTCAAATTTTGCTATCACAACTTTCTTTCTATAATTGCCGAGTTTGTGAACTCTTTCGTATAGCCAAAGTTGAGAAGAAGCTACAAAAAGGATCCATCTGAGGATACTCGACATTGCTTCGATCGCTTACGAGTGAAGTAAGAATCACTTCCTTTCTTCTTATTTAAAACAGATTGTTGCCTCCGTTTCTTATCTTTACGTGTATGCGAAGGTTGGAGTTGAAGAAACTATTGTCGCAAGATTAAAAGTAAGGGTAAAACTGTCGCCGCAAGGGTAAATCCTCCGCCCCCTTAACTAAGAAGCGAAAGGTTCAATCCTCTTCTCGCCTTAGCTCAAGCTCAATCTTCCGACGAGGATAACCATGACTCGAATCCTTCTCTCGCCAAGAAGATTCCATCGACCAGCTTCTTCCATGGATCAGCTTATCTAGCATCTTCTCGATCTGTTTCCAAGGAATGGGAGATGCTCCCTAGCTTCTCTTTGCGGGGCTCTCGCAAACGTGTGTAATGTCGCATCGAAGGCAATAATTCATTCAATGGAGTCTCTAGAGTTGTGTCTCCCGACCTTTGAATGCACTTGGGTCTCTCGGTATGTGTACAAATATACTTCCCGCTAACTTTTAAATTGTTTAAGTATATATATATGTTTTAATGATTTTTCTATCTTCTTTTATAGGTTGGAAGAACTTCCTTTGTAGTTGCCTCGACCTTGAGAGAAGACGCAACAATCTTGAAAAGAAGAATTTGCAATTGAGCAAGAAGATTCAAGAATTAGAGACCGAAGTTGCGTCATCTCGCGATAAAGACGAGAGAATTCAAAAGTTAAATACCGAACTTGACTCCCAAAGGGATAAGGTGTCCACTCTTCAAAACGCTAATCAGCAACTTTATGGTATAAAATTTTACCTCCTTTTACTATTTTTATTTTAACGGTCGCCTATTGCTACCTAACTTATTACTTTCGCAGATGTATATAATCTCTCCGATGAGGCTATTCTTCTCCATACATTTCCTGATCCTATGGATAATAACCTTCTTCTCGCTCACCTCAACAACTCTTTAAGTAGTTCATCAAACAAAATTAACTCCCTTTCATTAAATGAACTTCAGACCAAATATCGTCTTTTAGAAATTGAACATAGATCTGGTTTAAGTGCTGCCAACCAATTTAAACGAATGTTTCTCGAGTCCAATAAAGAAATCAAAATTTTGAGGAAGAAAATTAGTGACCTTATAGATGATAAAGATCGGATTGCTAACAATGGTGCACAGTGCATTAGCAACATTTCAAAAATCTCTCCTTGAACTACAAATTGAACGGGATGAATTACTTCGCTGAATTCCTTGCTTAGTGAGCGAGAAGATCAAATTCGCTCCCTCCTTGTTATAAATAGTGACGATGAATTCGCCTGGGGCTGCGAAAGTTTTAGATAATGCCAGGAATAACCTAGGTGTTGATGTTAGTCTTCACGCCGAGCATACTTCCTTGATTAAAGATATGATATCTGATAGAGAAGGTTATTTATTACACCTTACTACCTCTTACTTCTGTAATATTGCTTGTAAATTATTAACTTGTTGTTACTTATTTGCAGAATCTGAGAAGAGGCTTCAGGTTAGAATTAGAGAGCTTGAATCTGAGAAAGAACAACTCGCCGGGAATTTTCCAAATGAGAATTGAAGAACTCGAAACCGAAAAAGAACAAATTCGCAAAGAATCTCTCCCTTCGCGAGAATAGATATTCCAAAGTTGAAGAAACAATTTCTAACGACAAAGGAGAATTTTAGCAATGATGTCTGTTCGTTTTCGCAATGGAGGCATGGAGTATGTTTGTAAGGATCACAATATCCCTCTCGCATTCATATCCCCGTCTCCTTGAAAAGGTTCCCGAGAATCTGCCTGTCTCGGACACGTTTCGATAGCGAGGCCGGCGAAGAAGAAAATTCTCGCGATGAGAATAATCGATCAAGAATCGATGAGGAAGAATCGCCAAAGAAATAACTCTTTTTGTTTTCTTTTTCTGCTTGTAATATCTGTACATTTCTGTATCCTTATTATAGTGTATTTCTTGGATTTTTCCCCTCGGGTAGTTCTTCCTTGTGATATAATCGGCTAACATTATTGATGTATAACTCTTTCATCAGAAGATGAATAACAATATTTCACTTTCCCCATTCCCATACTTGCCTCTCGTTATTTATCTTCGGATGAAAGATCTTATTTGTCATCATTGTTATTAAATGTATCGTTGCGACAATGTCGCCTTATGCTTTTGGTGGTCTTCACTTTAATTTTTCTTGTTGCGACAAGTTTGCAAGCCGCCTTTACATTTTCATGCAATGGCCCATTGACCTTGCCTTATCATTTTTGTGTGGTCTTCCAAGTCAGACCTCCCTAATTAGAGGTCCTCCCCTGCCACCTTTTATCGCGACAAAATCGCAGGACGTCTTTACACTTGTATGTAAGGACCCCTTGATCTTGCCTTATCATTTTCCAAGTATTTTTGCCTCTCATAGATGTTTTAGTTGCGACAATATGACAGGCCTAAATATCCTTGCGAACATAAAGCCCCATGACATTGCCGCCGTGCTTGCGACGAAATCGCAGACGTCCGTACACTTTCGTGTAAAGACCCATTGATCTCGCCTTACCCTCGCGTTAGTATTATTGCCTCTCGCAGATCATTGCACAAATATGACAAGCCTAAGTCTCCTTGCGAAAACAAAGCCTCATGACATTTGCGTCTGCTTTTGACACCCCCTAATGGAGAGCGTCGCCTTATCATCTCCCCTGTTGCCCTTCAAGGAGGCGAAACATCGGCCATACAAGACTAGCTCCTCCCATCCGGTCTTAACAACAACCAGTTGTTTTCGCAGCCTCTTATCCCTTATACCTATATGGTTTATGGTTACGAGACTGCACCCTAAGTGGAGTTTTCTTCGGGCGAGTGCAACGCATGCCAAGACTTGCCAAGAATGGCCAGGGTAGGTTCATCCATCCCGGCACTCGCTCAACCGTGTACCCCGGCGCCTTGAGCATACACTGACTCCTAAGAAGAGACCCTCGGTCGCCCAACCAGGGTATAACCTACATATATAGTTGGGAATCCAAGGTACCTCTTCCGGATAGGCTTTCATGGGCCCCAAATTTCCATGACTCAGGCTTCAGGAGCGGTGTAACCTTCCCCCCTGAGCCATGTCGAGAGATACCCCCATTATGACGCACTTTAGGTCTTACATTTGCCTCTTACGAAATGTTATTCGCGAACTAGGGTGTACGCCATAAAGGTTCGTCCCATTCTTTTACTTATTCATATTTGTTAAATCATTCAATCATTCATGTTTCATTATTTGCTGATTCTTGTTTGCAAAGTATTCGCACAATTCTGTATTTTCATTTTTCTTTCTTAATTGAATTCCCATATACTCTTGGTCACGAGATTCTCGCACATCATTACTTCAATTGCTACTTTTTCTCCTGTTTTTGTTGATTATTCACTTCTTATGCCTTTTGCTCCTCATATCCTTTGCTTCTTTATTACCATAATATTCGCCTGTCTCTAGGCACTCACCTCGCGAGGTATGTTCAGTCCTTACTTCTATGGCATCCACCATCAATTTTTCCTTTCTCTGCTCATCTCTCACATGTTGTTTCCAACCTTTTCTTTTGGCATTCCTTTCTTCGCAGCCTTTTCTACATCTACTTCATGACATTGTTGCGACTCCTTCCAATCTCCCTGTATAATACCAATGCCATTTGGATGTGGGAATTTAATACATTGATGATATGTTGACGCGACTCCCAAGATTTCATGAAGCCATGGCCTCCCAATCAGCGCATTGTATGGAGATTCCACGTCAACCACACGTAATAAAATATCGCTTGATAATCCTTGTAGAGGTATTCTCATGTGAACCTCTCCCTTTGGTTTGTTTGCAGTGCCATTAAAGCCATATATCTTGTATGTAGAGGGGATCAAATCCTCATCTTTTCCTCCCATCGTCTTGTAAGTATGGTAGAAGAGAATATTCACTGAACTTCCTGTCGATTAAGATTCGGTTGATCGCCCAAAGCAAGCTTCTCGCCTCATCATCTTCTCCATCAACTGGTTTCGGGTTAATCTCTAGTTTCACAACCAACGGGCTATCATGTGTTTCTCTTCCTTTTGGCACTTCATCTGCAGAGAAAGAAATAGTCTTCACCGCCACTTTTCTAATCAAGGCTGTTCGCTGTGCTCATTATTTCTTTATCATCAAGCATCTCTCGCAAAGACTCTACCGAGCACATTGTCATGAAAATCTTCGATTGTGCGATAAGAGTGGACGATAGAGTTGCAATTCAAATTTTTGGCTTTCGTTCCGATTTCTATCACAAATGTTTCCTTTCCTTTCGCCGACACCGTTCGTGCATTTCGTGGTGGTGGTAATGTCTCGGCCTTTTTCTTCTCCTTTTAGAAAGTGATTCAGTTTCCCTTGATCAATCATCCCGAGAATAATTCTCTTTACATTTCTGCAGCCGTTTGTTTGATGTCCATGGAAGCGATGGTAAGAACAAAACTCATGACTTCGTCGCTCGGGTGGTGGTTCCATCCCCGCGTTCCAAGGTGCTTGGTACTTCTTCCATCACGAGTATAGCCTCCCGCATCTTTTCCACACTAGCATTCAGTGGAGGCATCCTAATTGGTTCCCACACTATTCTGCGGCTTCTCTCGCCCTCCATGGTTATATTGCCTTCGTCCACCATAAGTTTCTTGCACATTGTCTAGCCTCCGAATCTTGTTATTGTCTGTTACGGTTATAGTAGTTCCTTTCTTGTTCAAATTCCTCCCGGTCATGGCTTCCCATAGCTACTATCTTCCGCCGTCTCTCATCAGCCCTTCCCCGCTTGCTGTCCTTGCGAAGTGCTCGCCACCGTATTGATGAACTGAGGTAACAAGCTTGCGTTCGCAGCATTCGAGTTTGTGTTCGCGATCGGATAAGAATTCATTTCATTCTGTCTTTCTTCTAAGGTGATATATTCTTCCCTGTAATTCTCGCAGCTTCGCCATCGTGATTGTATTTTTGACTCTAAAATTTGAATGTATAACAAGTTAGTCGCGAAGAGAGCATTCACAAATGAGAGGATGAGATATCTCTCCTCAACTCGTCCCCGCCATTTCGCTACACATGGTTCTCCATCTTATTGTCAACCGCCTTAAGCTCTCGCCAACCCTTTGTTTCAACCCGAATACATCTTCAATGCCTGGTCGTGAAGAGTTGTTACTTATGTATGCTCCTAGAATGTGGCTTGTAAATGGTTAAATGATGTGATTGTGTTCCTTGGTAGACTTTCAAACCACTTTAGTGCTTCTCCTATTAAGCTTGACGCGAAATATTTGCACAATATGGCATCATGATTCTCCCATTGTAACATACATCTCATATAAGCCTTAATATGTTGTATCGCATGTGTTGTTCCATCAAAGATGTTGGTTAATGCGAGTAAATTGCACTTAGGAGGTATTCCTCCCATCTCGTACTTCTAGCGTGAAGGGATTCTTCGCGGCTTCGCAATGGCTTCGTCTAACCTGTTCTCTCCTTCCTCCTTCCCTTCTATTATTCAAGAATCCTCTCATTTCAAATTTTAGCTTCTCTTAAGATTTGTTCATTTGCCTCGAATTTGATTCTACTGGTCTTTTTAGCTCGCTTCTCTCCTTCTTCGCTCGTGTCTATTTTGACCTTCCCGCTCGTTATTTTCTCCTCTTCTTTCCTCGCGACGCTCTTCTTCGTTTCTTTCACACCGCACGCCATTATATCGGTTGTTCTCTCTTCTTGGTTGCCTCTCGCTCTCATCATCTCGCACCCTCTCATATTCTTCATTAATATTTCTATTGGTACGATTTTGTTCCCTTCTTCTATCGCGGTTGTCATGGTTATTCTACCGGATTGCTTCTTCCATCTCTTGATTTTCCATTTCTGCTCTCATTCTTTCTCTTTCGCGAGCTAGTCGCGCTTGTTCAATGTAGTGTCTCTCAATGTCATCTTCGATCTCTCGGTTTCTTCTCAATTCTTCTCTCCCATGCAAGATTATTCTCCCTTCAAAGCAATTGGGTCATTCAATTCTTGGAGTTGCATGTTTCCTTGATTTTCCCTATTCCGCTCATTTTGAAGATTTTCTGGGCCGAGGAATATAACGATCTTCTATTTCTTCTCTCTCTCGCCATGCTCTATATTCGGATTTTGTGTTTCTTCATCGGTGCTTTCTGTTGGTAAAACTCTCCTTCTTTCTTCTCCATTCGATCTTGAACTTGATCTCACGCTACTTCTAGATCTCCTATTTTGCAACCTCATATTTTCCATTCTCAATTCATGATTCTGTCTTGTCAAGTTTGCTCGTTCCTCTGCCTCTAGCCGTCTCTCCTCATGTATTGTTTGTCTCAATCTTTCTAATGTCACGATTTCTTCGTTACCTAGATTCATTTCTCCATTCATTTCTTGCTCTCCTCCTCCTTGTCCATTGTTCACCAACTGCTGCTCCTCTTCTCTCTCGTCTTCGTAGTCGGATCTCCAAGTATGTACACTTACTCTATCATAATCCT
This sequence comes from Papaver armeniacum, assembly GCA_023531295.1. Taxonomy (NCBI): domain Eukaryota; kingdom Viridiplantae; phylum Streptophyta; class Magnoliopsida; order Ranunculales; family Papaveraceae; genus Papaver; species Papaver armeniacum. The sequence goes on along the minus strand of JAJJWW010005569.1, from coordinate 57,000 downwards.
CGGCCGTGTTTGCTACTGGGAGATTGGTGGCTGATTTTGATCTTCTCCATCATTTCTCCTATTCATCCTTGATGATTCTCCTGTTTCATTCCTCCTTTCTCCAGCAAGTCTCCCACTTCTTCTTACAATCGTTGGTTGCCCTTGTACATTTCTTCTTCTAGCCATTTTTCTTTTCCAATGAATTCTTGAGTATCTTCTCCAAATCTTCTCCAATTTCTACGTCAATCTCTGCACAGTCCCTGTTTCAAGCGCATATGTAGTAGCAGGATTTCCCACACTACACCCCTTACTCAATTTTGCCTAATTAATCCATTAGAAGATATAAAATCAAGAACATTTATTGATTGAATTCATGAAGTGTTTACACAGGAAAATAGAATTACACTTAGAAGTTAAAACACTCTTAAACTTTCTCTCTCCTAATGACTTGCCTAACAATTCTAAAAAGATCCCCCCTCATTACAGACTCATCTAGCCCTTTATATAGGGTAATACATAGTGGATGACAGCTAAGCTACCCTTTATTTTCGGGAATGTCCCGCGAAGTGTCGCAGATGCACAAACATTCGCTCTCGCGACACTTCTTTAACCCTCGCTGTCTTTCGTCTTCTTTATGTTTTGCCGGTCGTTATTCATTGCGTCGTTTATTTTAGCTCCTGCGACTGCCTCGCGACAGCGTCGTTTATTAATCCCGCGAGTCTTGTACGTTGCAATATTATGATCCTACAATATTATTATGCGATACTAATAATGCAGGAATAAGAAAAGATGAAACACAAGTAAGAGCTTGCGAGGAACAATAAATACGCAAAGAGTAATGCATATACTAGAGACAAAATCAGAGAAATGAAGAATGGAAGCGATTTAGAGCTACATCAATTTTAGAGCGGCAAAATGAGATTCGAATTATTCGAATTTCGTTAATGTGATTATTTCGCAAGATGTGATTATTTCGCTCAATTATTTCTCGCACTTATAAACAACTTGAAGAGATTATATTAGAGCAAAGAATGAGACAGAGGCAAGATAAGAATGAAGAAACAACTCGCTTATTCAACATTTTCTTAAGGATTCTACCCTCATAGATAAAGAACAGAGGCAACTATGGATAACCAAGAAAATATTTAATGTTCTTTATCTTCCTAGGCAAGAATCATTCCCAAAGAAGGTGTTCACCAATGAACAACAAGAATCATCACCAAAAATGGAGTAATAATTTCGTATGAATAGAGGCAATACTTACTACTCTTATTCAAGGATAAATACTTCTTATACTTCAAGGATTAATACTTCTTATATTTCATACTTCTAATTTTGCATGATTAATTCGCAATACTTCTTATTCGCAATCAAGGATGGATACTTCTTATATTTCTTCAAAGATACTTTATACTTCGCATACTTCAAGAGATAATACTTCTTATTTTCGCAAAGCTTCGGAACTTCGCAAAAGAATAGAGGCAAGTACGTACTTTTCAAGTCCAGTATTCTTTCGCTCGTTCCTTCATCAACAAAGATCAAAGACTACTACAACAACAGATTTTTTCTTAAAGATCGCTCTGATGCGTGTCGTAGGTGCAATCAAATTAATATCTTATTTCCACTCAATTAAAAATAATATAATGGAAGTCAAGTTCGTTCCCACGAGGAGCAAGAGATTCTAGTTGTAAAAATTGTCACAAAAGGGGGGTGTAAAAAGCAAAAGAAAATAAACAAAGCAATTAAAAGATAAAGTTGAAAGCAATAAGAGAGATAAGATCAAGGAATCATTCTTCGTTGCAAAACAATGATTAAAGTTATGTTCTTTTCTACTTGTTATTAGTCACAGATTATCACCAACCGTAGGATAGCAGGTCCGCTTAGCTAGCCCCAAAATCCCTTATTTCACTGAGTAACAAGTCCGCTTAGTTATCAGATTCTATTCAAAAGAACCACCTTGAGGTTCGCTTACAAGATGTAATTCCCCAATGCATTAAGATCTATGAATTTAGGTTTAGTACTAGTAGTTAAACTCGGTTCGCTTGGTCCACTTTCTAGCGTTGTTTTTACACACAATCGCTCCACGGAATCCCTCCGCAAGGTCTCGTGTTTTCTACTTGTGTAAAGTGTCGAGAACGATTACTTATTCCCTAACTTATACTAGAATTAGATTAAACTAACAAATCAATTTAGCGTGCACTCTAAACAATCTATCAATCAATCATGAATGTATAAACATTCCTATTAGTAAAAACAAACGATAATCATGTGAAAAACCTCAAGATAGAATTGAAACAAAACTCAAATCATGAATTAAGAACTAGGAATTCATCCTCAATCAATAAGAAAATTAGCTACTCATGCTTTTGAAATTCACACAAATAATAATTATTAAAAGGAGAATTTTCAAGTTCACACAAATAATTAAGAAGAAGAATCTTAGAAAAGCAAGCAAAAACACAAGTGTTGTGTGTGTAGAGAGGTGTGGAAAAGATGTAGAAAACTTCTCTATTTATAGGCTTCAATATTCTCCAAATCTTCCAAGGAATAGAATCCTTTTCCTTTAGCAATTAAATTTCCAAATTCAAGTCTTTCTCTTCTTCCATCTTCTCTTTCCAAATTTGAGCCCAATTCTCCATCCAATTCCTACTCCAAGTCTTCACACCCATGAGAGAAGTCCATAAAAAATTCTGGATTTTTTGGCTCACCGGAAAACTGGTATTATGGCCGGAATCCAGCCGGAATAGTCGCCGCCGGCCACCTGAAAATTTCTCCGTCAGTGGAATATTCGACGGAATATTCCGTCACGGCGTCGTCCGAGTTAACGGTCAAATAGGTCAAGCCGTCAGTCAATTGGGTCAAGAAATCACTGAGTCGAACCGAGTCGCCTAGCTAACTCACCGACCGGTCTTGCACTGGCCTCGAGTACTTTCACGGCCTGCATGGCCATGCCTTCCCCGTTCGTAACTTCTCTTCTCGCCCAAGATGGTCAGCTTCGCAACTGCACTTAGATCATTCTTCACATCTCACCAAGCCAAACCAAATCATTCTCAAGCCAACAAGCCCATTCATTCCATTGCGGGTGTAATACCGAGCTTCATACCCTGGAACTTCCTTAGCTACCAGTTGATACATCCACCAATGCCGCAACCGCAATGCACAAAACTCAAACCAACCGAGCCAATACCACGCAATTTACACACTCGGCCTATAGCACCAACACCAACTCTACCCACTGCAACCCTCCATGTCTCACTGGCAGCAGCTTCTTGTTCTAGTTCCAAGGCCTCCTACCCATTCACCACTACCTTGTGCAACACAAGCCATAAGCTGTAGCTGCTCTTGAACCAACATCTAACCATCAATTCCATCTGGTTCACAAGCCATCTTCCACCACAAGTCCTACCAGTTTCATACCCATTTGCCTGCAACATAGCCACTCCAGCTGCACATAACCCATTACACTGCAATGCCAGCCCTTGCAAATCACACAAACCACCTACCCCTTGCAATCTCAAGCAGACTAACAACATCAAACCAAAACCTCAATCTCCATTCCTAACTGTTTGCATCAACCATGCCAACACCTGCAATGTCACCGGGTTCAAGCCATCCCCAGTAACCTAACAAGCATCCCACCTCTCACATCCACAGCCAAATAAGCCCCAATTGGCCTTGTTCTTCTTCTCACACTCCACCAACATCAGCTGCAACATGGCTAAGTTCTTTGCACCACTACTCCACATCATAACCACTTTAGCTGAACTGCACCTTCTCTAGCTCATATTTGTTAACCAGTTTGCACCATCTCAGCCTCAACTCAGTCCCAATTCCTTTAATCCACCATCATCTCAGTACCATCACCAATTCCAGAATCATCATTATCAATTCAACAACAGAACTGACCCAAATCCATTTCAATCTTCCCTGAGACCCAGTCCATTTCAAACTCAGTAGCTTCATAATACCCATTTGCAATGAGAACCCATTCTTGCTTCTCAACCTGCGATTTCATCCATTAAACCCAGTCACCACCATTACCAACAGCTTCTCGATCTTAACCCTCAACAGAAGAATTGAAAAAACCCATTCTTCTCATGTGTAAAACATCAACACAGATTCGAAGCACAATTTCAAAACCAAAATTGATTTAGATTCAGTAGCAACCGTTGCATCTTCCTCCTCCTTCTCGATGAATCGAACCTGAACATCCACCATCTCTGCCCGTGAGCGTCATCGCCATCTACCTCAATCCAAAATTCAGAAACCTGCTGCTTCTTTTCTTTATTTCAGGGACGAGACGAAATGATTTGGGAGAATAAAACTTCTCTCGAATTTAGGTTTAGGGTTATAAATTGGGTTCGGACTCGGGCATGGATCCGGGTATGGGTGTGGGTCTATGGGTTTGGGTTTCAACATCCATGGACATAACCCATCCATTTTACCAATCGATAACAAAGACTACGTTTACGGATAAGGGCTACCCGGTTTGGCGGCCCCTTAACTTGAACCTGTCCTTTCTTTAGTAATTTGAGTTACCTTTTAACCTTGACTGGGCTCCAGATAGTGTTCGCCTGTGAAATGACTTTTCTGGCCTTTTGGTTCAAATTGAGTGATTTCTTCTTCTTTTCCTCTGTGCGACTCCAAAGTAGCTACAAAACTCAAAACAAGCGTAAAATACATAATTTACAAGAAAAAATAGCAAAGAAAGCATAAACAATAGATAGTAAATAGGATGTATTCTACACCCTATCGATTCCCCCACACTTAGACTTTGCTAGTCCTCGAGCAAATCAAACTAAAAACTCACAACTTCAAAGCGTTCAAGCGTCCCAAGCATCCAAAAGCTATGAGGACATAGAGTTTACGCATGCTAGTAATAAGAAGTTAGAAATACTAAAGAACATATTCTCATTCTTAAATGTTGAGTGAGAAATAACCACACCATAATGAGAGAACGCGTGTTTGAGAAACGATCAATAAGCATTTCGCCTCGACTTCTGCCTCACCAAAAGGATTTTATGATAATTGCACTCAAAAAGATGGATTTTTTTATGGGTCACACATGTGTGCGGTAGGAATGAAGAGAGAAATTCTGCGACACGTTGAATGGTGGGAAGGAAAACTTCCGAAATATTTTTAAAAACCCACATCTTTTAACATTTTGAAAACCCATTTTTCTGACGATCTCTAAGAAAGGAAATCAACCATTTATTATCGAGGATGAGAATACTTACTCACCTTCACATCCGATCGCCAATTATGATAACACCACTCTCACGGCATCCAATAGAAACGTCTTCCGCTCCTTGTCTTGATCTCCTTGGTCTTCGTCTTCGGTTTCAAATATTGGTGATAAACTCTCGAATTTCATAAATCCTTAACAATTTATAACTCTTTTACCTTAAAATCCTTGTCGCTTGAAACTTTCTTATAAATTTTCCTTCCCCACGGCTTATTAACAAAACAAATATTTCTCTTGTTTTTTTTTTTTTTTTTTTTTTTTTTTTTTTGAAACAAGAGAAATAAAATACAAAACAAAAAATAAACCATGGCCGTGGGAGAAGTATTTTACCGCTTGATTCTTCACAACTTGTATTGTCTTGAAATCATAAACTTCAAAAATTCTCACCTTTTGCTATTCTTTGCTCTTATGAATAAGTCTTCATACTTGAATATAAAATTACCTCATTGTATTGTAAGTCTTCAACATATATGTAAAAATCTGCTCTTTGTATGTTGCTTTACTTGAATATGAAATTTGCTCTTTTTCTCATTCCGTTGCTTGTAAACCTTGAACTTTTTCCAACTTTCCTTGTAGATTTTGATGTCGCTCCTTGTTGATGATGATGGTGTTTCTATGGACCCGTTGTTGTCGAGAGAGAGAATGGTGCTAACTGCAAATCGAACTACAAGAAGGAGGCTTTCATCTATAGACGTCACCCTTATGATTGACAAAATTAGCACTCAAGAGATCAAAGAGTAGTGCTTCTATTGGTGGGAGGTTGGGTAGCTCACCATTCTACCCGGAATTAACGTACGGTGACACACACTCAAAAGAAGCTCTTTAGTAGATGGAAAATTTCTGGTCGGTGCCTCACATGATGAATACGGGTAGTCTCCACTAATGATTGATCAGCAACTCTAATAATGCACTTCTCCCTGCACCAAATTCGCATCACCGGCATGATTAAATCCATTATTTAACACTCTAACAAGCAAGAAATCCGAATGTAGTTCTCTAACATTTCCAAGTTCAATTATGTCGGTCAAAATCTCTATGTAAACATACCTAGAAGTATGCTAGTGACTCTAAAATCTTTAAAAGTTGGAGTTTTTATGAAAAACTTTTTTTTTTTTTTTTTTTTTTTTAATTTTTTTTTTTTTTGTAATTTTTTTTTTTAAATACATGCTTAACCACTCCCCCACACTTAAACCTTACATTGTCCTCAATGTAATTGAATCATCCTAGTAAAGTCAAGGTGGGAAATTTTAACATGTTATGGAACAAGAAAAAGAAATAACAAAAAGCAAAAGGATAAGAAATACAAAACCTATGGGTTGCCTCCCATTAAGCGCTTGTTTTAAAGTCGACGGCCCGACTTAGTCTTTTGCAAGATTCATTAGCCCGGATCAATCTCTTTCACGGGAAAACATGACTTCGCATCACTAGGGTATCGCGTTGTCTCAAAGATATTGAATTGGATGAGTGTACCATCAAACTCCATAGTCAAGGTGCCATTTTGGACATCAATCTTTGTTCCGGCGGTGCTTAAGAATGGTCTACCCAATAGCAAAGGTGTAGACTTGGAAGAATTCTCATCATTCATGTCTAAGACATAGAAATCGGTCGGAAATACAAGCTCATTAACCTGCACCAAAACATTCTCAACAATCCCTTTCGGGTAAATATTAGATCGGTTAGCAAGTTCAAGAACTACCCTGCCTCCTTAAGAGGACCAAGATTCAAAGAATCATAAATCGAAGAAGGCATAACATTAACCGATGCACCCAAATCTAGCAAAGCTCGAGTAAACCTTGTTTTACCAATTGTGCAAGGTATAGTGAAACTACCGGGGTCCTTTAATTTTGGTGGGAGTTTCTTGAGAATGAACGCCGAAGCATTTTCCCCCACACTCACGACTTCATTCCCTTTTAACCTTTTCTTCTTCATGCACAACTCCTTTAAGAACTTTGCACAATGAGGAATTTGACGAATCGCTTCAATGAGTGGTTGGTAGGCCCGAAAAGATGTATAAAATGAAGCCTACGGTGATACCGCAAGTGCACGGTGTCGTGATGTAGCACTGGGCACGTACGGGTCGAACCACAGAGACGAGGGGTGCTAATGTTGATCTAAGGCTTACTTGACTGAATTTCGGTGAAGTAACAACGTAACACAATGTTTGTGCCGATACTGGCAGAGTTGCAAAGTGACTCTAAGCTAAGGCAGAAAAGTAGATTGTAAACGGAAAAGCGGGCACTAGGGTGTCGAATCCATCACCTAATCTCAGCAAGGCAGTTCAAGTTTGATGAAGTTCTCGTCCCTTGAAATGGCAAGGCTGCCATTCATCCAGGGTTTCTAAGGATGGTTTGTTATCAACTAAAGCAATTAGCTAATTCCTAGTATTAGTTGTCTTATCATAGTACAACTAATCACAAATCACTTACTACTTAGATGATCAAACCTATCCTAAATTGGGTATTCTAATCACAATTAAAGTATCTCTCCCAAGCACCTAATGTCTTTTCAGGGTACAAACAGTCTGAGGATCAAAAGCATTCAATGAAGCATGAATTGTAACAAGATCAACATAGAATTTATCCGACTACGCATACATGGCATACTCTGTGAAGGTAAAATGTTGATTGTTAAGATTATAATTACCCTAAACAATAAAGCACAAACAAGAATAAGTCAAAATTATGAACTATACTCATCAAATGATTATGGATTTCATCTAACCCTAGCAATAGAACTCAGAACATGATTCAAATACAAAGAAATACAAATTAAACCTAATTGACTGCACTGGCTAATCCAGGCGTGTTAATTTCACTCTCTACTCCTCTATTTATACATACAACTCCTCCAAATACCCAAACCCTAAATTGATTAAAAATAGAAAATAAATGACAATTAAAGCAAACCCATACCTCCGAATTCGTTGTTCCCTTCTTCAAGGGCTCTCGGGTAGCCATGCATGGTTGTTGGCTAACCTAACCCTAGTTCTTATCTTCTCTAATTAGCTTCTAGGGTTGCGAAGCTAAGAGAGAGAAAGTAAGAGCTAGAGAGGTGGGTGGTGTACTACTACTTTGTTGTGGTGATGATGGTGACAGAAGAGATAAAGGAGTTGGTGGTGGTGATGGCTCTGCAAAACGTCGTGGAAGAAGGAGGTGGAGGTATGGTGTGGGTAGGGTTTTGCGAGAGAGGCGGGAGAGGAAAGAGAAGGTGGAAGTGAAATGAGTTAGGTCGAGTGGGGGTATAGGGGTATGGGTGTTTCGTTGTGAGGCACGAACATCGGGGATGATGAGAACGTCGCACCGAGCGTTGGATGAAGCCGATGGAGATCCGAACGGTTGATGAAGGTAGCTGGTTTTGATGTGATCCGGTGTAGCACGGAGCAGCGATCTTCGATGCACGTGGAAGCAAGCGACCGTTGGATGAGGGAAAGAAATCTCAACGTCTCGAGGAAACGGGCTCGGATCCGGGTCGTGGTAGCTTTAGCCCATGTCTTTCTTGTTGGGTTGCAACCGATTTTACAAGCGCGGCTTTGGCTATCTGCTCCATAGATACTTGTCTCCGATTCTCGCTCCTTTGGCTCTCGATTCTCAGAGCTTTATTTATTACCTAAAAACACAAAATTAATTAATACAAATATTTATTCTTGAAAACAAAGAAAATACGTATACGGGATAATATCCGATTCTAAGCACAGAAGATGAGTAAAATGCCAATAAAAAGGTGTATAAATATGCACTATTTGGCACTCATCAAATACCCCCAAACCTGAATTTTACTTGTCCTCAAGTGAAACAGAAAATAAGAAATCCTAACTATACCCCTGTCGCAGTCTCTCGAATGCATTTAGCGATGCACTAAGCCTTTAAACCCTAGGTGTCCCTAGTGGACGAGTTGTAGTCTCGTGAGGGTTTACAAGAGGTGTACCCACAAAACCTTCTCCAACTTCGTAGTGTAAAAGAGTCTCAAGCCTCCAAGAAGCTATGAGGACATAGAGTTTCTGCATGCTAGTAACAGAAGTTAGAACTATCGAAGAACGCATTCTCATCCTTAAGTCTTTGAGCGAGAAGTAACCATACCATATGAAAGAATTCGGATTCGACAGTGATCATAAGCCTCGACTTCGCCTCACCATTAGGGTTTTATGATAATTGCACTCAAAAAGATCGCTTTTTTAGTCTCTCATGTGTGCAGGCAGGAATAAAGAGAGAAATCCCGCACACGTTGTAGGTAAGAAGGATAACCTTCCAAATAAAATCTGAGACTCACGAAGTGTGGACAAAAAGAATCTTTTTCTAATGATCTCTAAGAAAGGAAATCAACCATTAATAAGGGTGGGAGTACTCACTTACCTTCTCACCCGATCGGCAATTAATATCACTCTCTCATAAGAAACCATAGAAACGTCTTCAATCTTCGGTCTTCGGTCTTCAGTCTTCAACTATTGATGACGAACTTCTGAACTTCACAAAAACTTAATAAATTTTATTTTTTTTTAATTTTTTTTTTTTAATTTTTTTTTTTTAATTTTTTTTTTTTTTTTTTTTTAATTTTTTTTTTTTTTTTTTTTTTTTAACTTTGTGGTAACTAGACACGAGAAAATAAACTACAATTTTTTTTTTTTTTTTTTTTTTTTTTTTGTTACAATAAACGATAAACTCAATTTTTCACAAACTTCATTAATTCTCATCTTATTTTCTTTTCTTTGTTGCACATAAACCTTGGACTATCTCAATTTTTCTTTCAATATTCGATTTGCTCCGCTTCTTGTGATGATGTGTTTCTATGGGTCTTGTTGATTGAGAGAGAGAATGATGCTAACTACAAATCGGTATTTAGAAGGAGTTTTCATCTTTAGACGTCACCCTCATGATTGACGGAATTAGCACTCAAGAGATCAAAAGTAGTCTTTGAAAGTGGTGCGAAGTTGGGTAGCTCACCATTCCTACCCGAATTGACGTACGGTGACACACACTCTAAAAGCTTTTCTAGAAAGTCACAAAGAGTGAAGGTCGGTACTCGCTTGATGTAAAATGGGTAGTCTCCACTATGGTTGATCACAATTCTACTACCGAATATCTAAACAGCACCTAATTCGCCTCCCAGATGGTTAAATCCAACTTTAACGCTCTAATCAACTAAGAAACCCGATTGCGTTTCCCAAGTACTTCCAAGTTCTCGTTATTTCTGGTCAGATTCTCTATGTAAACATAGCTAAAAGCATGCTAGTGACTCTAAAATCTCTAAGAGTTGGAGGTTTTTACAAAAAGAGTTTTGAATTTTTTTTTTTTTTTTTTTTTTTTTTTTTTTTAAATAAAAGGTAAAATAAAAGACTAAAAACTCTAAATGCAAAAATATGCAAACGCACCCCCAAACCTAAATCAAACATTGTCCTCAATGTGTCGACAGATAGAAAAAATTTAAACAGTCACATACCATGAGAACTATGCTGAAAAGAGAAAAGGGAAGAGATTACCGGATGTCGGCAAGAGCAAGGTTGAGCTTCATTCGTCAAGGCTAGAATCCAATATTCTCAACGGAGATCATATCGGATTAGCATAATATATGTGCAAGAAGACTCAACCGAATCAAGAAAAGAAAAAATTAACAAGTCCTACTGGATATATACAATGAAAATGCACCATAAACCAACAGTCTAAAGAGTTGAGGATCAACCCAATAGACAATATGTACAAACATTAACAGCCTTACACAAAAATAAAATGAGAGTGCAAGTAAGACTGCAAATGAAAGAGTTTCCCCAAACCTAAACTTGTGAACGGGTGTGTTTGGGAGCACAAAATCTTGCAATTTTAAAGGTACATCATGCAAAAGGTCTAACTCAAAATGAGTTTTACTAATAACAGGCAGACATACACATTCCAACTGTGGCTCTTTAAAAGTGTTATACCTTGATGCAAAATAGTCCAAGAGGACTTGGGAAGCACAAAGCTCTAAGCCTAAGTTAGGCATTTTCAGAAAAGTTGGTTTTGCAATTTTGTGACAAACTACACCTAGGTTGGGTGAAGGAGTTTCAATTTGTGACTTAGGAGAGAGGTTAGGTACATCTAAGTTGTTTTCATGTGCAAAATCATTTGCACCGTCACACACTTTCCTAAAGTCAGAAGAAGGTAAATCATGTTCACTTTCACAGGACAATTCCACAGGATCCATATCAACATCACATGCATGAATATCAGAAGAAGCATCATTCATAGGGTTCACAGAAGAGACACTTACTGTCTCTGAACCAAAAGATTCTACTACATTTTCAGTGTACACATGCTCTTCTAACATATCATATTCATCATCATCATCATCATCATAGCACAAATGCATTTCCCTAATATTCGTTTCACCTTGAAATTCCTCCCTTTCCTCATTTAGTGCATCCCAGATTTGACTCAATTTGAGTTCTAAACTCTCAAACCTTTGGTTAGTTGTATGAGTAAGACTAGAAACACTATTTTCAATCCTATCATGTTGTAACTCAATCAGGTGAAGAATCATGTTGAGTTTTTCTATTGAAGGAGAGTTTTCACTAGTGGGTATGCATTCTTCATATGGATATTCATTGTATGGTTGTGCATGAGGTTCACTAGAGAAGGGAAATTCAGACATGTTGCTATATGGATGGTCATGCATTGCATTCATTTCAAGCATAGCTTTTTCCTCCATGAGTGTGTCCATTGTTGATTGCAAACTAGGAGTTGGGGAGTATAAAATTGTTCATCTCCCCCATTGTGGTGAATGATGCATGTGTGCAGGTTGATTATGGTCCCAATAGTCACTTCTAGACACTTCGTACATTGGATTATCATGGTTTTCCCTAGACTGTCTAAAAGCATGCAAAATATAACAGTATTCAGCAGGGTGGTCTAAGCCACCACATAAGGTACATGCATAAATTTCATATTGCCTAGAAAAACTAGATTCGCTAGATTGCTTTTCTAAAGCAGATTGCCTATCTAAAGCAGATAGTCGAGCCTCTAATTGATCTAAAAGTGATGACTGGGTATGAGAAAATTGTTCATTTTCAACCTGTGGTGGATAATGTATGTGATCATAATGATTAGGGTATATGAGATCAGGGCCCTGAGAAGGCCCATAAAATTCCCTAAAATCACTATGGTATGTGGGGTGTTCATCCTGTGAAAGATGCCCGTAAGCAAGCTCTCTAAGGGATTTTTTTGAATCCCCAGTTGCAGCCCAATATCCTGACATGATTTAGTACTCAAATTGAACTCAAAGCCCAGATGAAGTGGACTAAGTTTGGTTTTGGTGGGAAAATTTGATTAAAATGGGCTGATTTGGTTTTGTTGGGAAAGTTTGGTTTATGTGGGCTTGTTGTTTGGTTTTGTAGGAATCCCAGCAATTGTGTGCAAAGCCTAGGTTTTGTGGGCTCAATTGGCTGCACAGCCCAGCTAATAGGTTTAGTTTAGCTTAAGCCCAGCAGCAGAGTGCAAAGCCCAGGTTGGGTTCAGTTGGTTGCAGCCCAATTTGCTGTAGAAACACAGCCCAGAAGTGAGATGATTAATAGTAAATGTGCCTTGGTTGGTTGACTAGCCCAATTTGCCTTGGTTTAGCCTGGGTTGTGGGCCTTGGTTGGTTGACTAGCCTGGGGTGTGTTAGCCCAAGAAATGTGCACGGCAGATAATTGAATGGCCCAGATTAGGTGGCTGAAAGAAAGTTGGTTATGTGGGCTGTGTAAAGCCCAACAAAGGTGGGCTGATGTGGGCTGAAAATTCAAAAATAGTTAGCCCAGTAAATGGGCTTCAGTTTAAAAGTGCACAGCTTTGATTATCACATCTCACAACTTAATTCAATGCCAAAGGAGCATACACCATTTTGCAAAAACTGATCCCTACATTCACACAAGCAACAGATGAAGTCAACTGAGTGTTGCAGATGAGCAGCCTTACAAGGTTTCCCACAAGGTGCACAGGTCAGAGCTCAACAGGTCACATCAGGGTGCATGATATCTCACACAAGGCACACAGGTGCGCAAACAAACTCATGCAACTCTGTTGTAGAGGCTAGCCTAACATGGGTTACATGCATTCCAGGTTTACAGGTCACACAAGGCAATACAGTTGGCTATCAGTTCAAGGCAATACAAGCTCAAGGTACACAGGTGCACATTCACAGACTCAGGGTTTACACAGGGTTGACAGACTCAGACCCAAAAGTAAAACAACGCTGGCAGAGCACAGCACAAGTTATCGGGGCTAGGTGTTCAGGTTTTTGCTCACGGGGGTTGATACGGTGTAGATCATGCACAGGGGCTTGCAAGGCAAAGCAAGTGCAGAGTTACAAGATGCACAGGGATCAGCAGGGTTCAGGCAGGCAAGCTAAGCTTGCACCTTACACACACCACAAGACAAGCCAAGATTCACAAATGCACAGTTTTGGCTAACCTTACGTCTTTGAGTTTTTCCCTTGCCTTCCTTCCCTTGGTTTGCACAGCAGCATCCCAAGCACAGCCAGCACCTGTTGGCTCAACAAGGAGATTAGTTCTCAGAGCTTCACAGTCAAAGCAACAGAGCAATAAAGCTACGGCAGAGTTCAGAGCTATGCCTGAGCTGAAAACCAAGCCACAGAAAAATAACAGCAAAGTGCAGCTAACAAAGCTAACAAAGTAACAGCCAAGTTATACTAGAATTCCTAAGTTACAGAAGCAGTTTATAAGAAAAATAAACTAAGTTACAACAAGACTAAAACAACAATGAAAGACTAAGATAACAAAAGCTACAGCTAAGACAAGTTACAGCTAGAAATAGCAATGCAGAGAGAATATATACAAGGTTGGAAATCAGTGAAGCAAGGCCAATAGTCAACAGGGCACACGCCAAGTCCCCGGCAGCGGCGCCAAAAACTTGGTAGGCCCGAAAAGATGTATAAAATGAAGCCTACGGTGATACCGCAAGTGCACGGTGTCGTGATGTAGCACTGGGCACGTACGGGTCGAACCACAGAGACGAGGGGTGCTAATGTTGATCTAAGGCTTACTTGACTGAATTTCAGGTGAAGTAACAACGTAACACAATGTTTGTCTGGAAATACGAAGAGTTGCTAATGACTCTAAGCTAAAGGCGAGAAAAGTAGATTGTAAACGGAAAGCGGGCACTAGGGTGTCGAATCCATCACCTAATCTCAGCTAAGGCAGTTCAAGTTTGATGAAGTTCTCGTCCCTTGAAATGGCATCCAGGGTTTCTAAGGATGGTTTGTTATCAACCAAAGCAATTAGCTAATTCCTAGTATTAGTTGTCTTATCACAGTACAACTAATCACAAATCACTTTCATTACTTAGATGATCAAACCTATCCTAAATTGGGTATTCTAATCACAATTAAAGTATCTCTCCCAAGCACTGAATGTCTTTTCAGGGTACAAACAGTCTGAGGATCAAAAGCATTCAATGAAGCATGAATTGTAACAAGATCAACATAGAATTTATCCGACTACAGAGCATACATGGCATACTCTGTGAAGGTAAAATGTTGATTGTTAAGATTATAATTACCCTAAACAATAAAGCACAAACAAGAATAAGTCAAAATTATGAACTACACTCATCAAATGATTATGGATTTCATCTAACCCTAGCAATAGAACTCAGAACATGATTCAAATACAAAGAAATACAAATTAAGCCTAATTGACTGCCCTGGCTAATCCAGGCGTAACTAATTTCACTCTCTACTCCTCTATTTATACATACAACTCCTCCAAATACCCAAACCCTAAATTCGATTAAAAATAGAAAATAAATGACAATTAAAGCAAACCCATACTCTGAATTCGTTGTTCCCTTCTTCATGGCTCTCGGAAACGCCATGCATGGTTGTTGGCTAACCTAACCCTAGTTCTTATCTTCTCTAAGTTAGCTTCTAGGGTTGCGAGAAGCTAAGAGAGAAAAGTAAGAGCTAGAGAGGTGGGTGGTGCAGGCAGCTTGTTGTGGTGATGATGGTGACAGAAGAGATAAAGGAGTTGGTGGTGGTGATGGCTCTGCAAAACGTCGTGGAAGAAGGAGGTGGAGGTATGGTGTGGGTAGGGTTTTGCAGAGAGGCGTGGGAGAGGAAAGAGAAGGTGGAAGTGAAATGAGTTAGGTCGAGTGGGGGTATAGGGGTATGGGTGTTTCGTTGTGAGGCACGAACAGCGGGGGATGATGAGAACGCTGCACCGAGCGTTGGATGAAGCTGATGGAGATCTGAACGGTTGATGAAGGTAGCCGGTTTTGATGTGATCTGGTGTAGCACGGGAGCAGCGATCTTCGATGCACGTGGAAGCAGGGACCGTTGGATGAGGAGAAAGAAATCTCAACGTCTCAGAGGAAACGGGCTCGGATCCGGGTCGTGGGTAGCTTTAGCCCATGTCTTTCTTGTTGGGTTGCAACTGATTTGCTTGTATGGCTTTGGCTATCTGCTCCATAGACGCTTGTCTCCAATTCCTCGCTCCTTTGGCTCTCGATTCTCCGAGCTTTATTTATTACCTAAAAACACAAAATTAATTAATACAAATATTTATTCTTGAAAACAAGGAAAACTCAGAATCTGGGATAATATCTGATTTCTAAGCGCAAAAGATGAGTAAAATGCCAATAAAAAGGTGTATAAATATGCACTATTTGGCACTCATCAGTGGTATATTGACTTGTACTTTCTTAAGGATGTCCCACATATCCTTGTATTCCAAGTTTTTCTTCGAATTAGCAAATCGGCTAGGAAACGGGGGTGGAGTTGTGAAAGTAGGAACTGTCTCCCTAGGTAGGTTGGTTGGGGATGTATTCTCCTTTGGTGCGGTCTCAATTTCCTCTTTCTCATCATTTACCTCATCTTGTTGATTTGGTTGCTCTACTTGTTTCCCACTCCTCAAAGTAATCGCATTAACGCTCTCTCTTGGATTAACAAATGTTTGTGAAGGAAGCTTTGTGGACGCTTGAGCTTTCAATAGGTTCACATCGGTCGCCAATTGGCCCACTTGAATTTGTAAATCCTTGATTGCCGAATCGGTCTTTTGTTGGTGTTGTGATAGGTGTCTAAAACACCTTGATATTTATCTATTGTTTATGCTTTCTCTGCTAGTTTTCATGTAAATTATGTCTCTTATGTTTTGCTTTTGAGTATTTAGGTACTTTGGAGTCATTTGGAACAAAAGAAGAAGAAACGTCGCTTAAAAGGGAAGGGCGGATTAGTTCTCATTATTTACTTTTACTTCTTCATCTCTGTCTGAAAAGCAAGACAACTTTAGTGATGAAGAGATATTGAAGAGAAGAAGTGAATCTGAGAAGTAGGATACAAATGTTGTTGGTGGAAGATTTCGAAGAAAGGCAAAAGAGTCGGTTCATATGCAAGCACGATGGGAAGCTCGGCGATCACAGGACAACCTGCTGAGTTGTGTTTATTGGCTGCCACTGTTGGTGGCTAGAATCTGATTGCTGGGTGCCTACACTCTGGGGTTCTCGTGAGTCGGGGTGGTTAAATCCAGTTTCAATTCCTACAGGAAACCTAAATTACAGAGAAAAATCATTTCTCTCATCATTGGTTCTTCTTTTTTTCGCTCTATCTGAAACCAAGAGAGACAAGGTGGCAAGATCGTGAAGCTGAGACATCCAGAGATTGATGGTTCTTGAGGATTTACGAATCAGATCGATTGACATGAATAACAATGGTTGTTGATGGTAATTTAAAGTCAGAAGGAAACACAAGTTAGGGTTGGAGTTATTATGAGCTTGTGATGAAATAGAAGATGGGTACAATTCGGATTAGTTCTTGAAAGAAGAGATTGAGAGTAATGAATGAATACGAGGGAAGAATTGATGATATTCTTGGATTGTGCGAATGATTTTGTGGGTTTTTGGGGTATCTCAACAGCAGCAAGAACAAGGAAAGGTGGTCGTGTTACGATGGTTTTTAGCTCGAGATTGGAGCCGAAATGGGTTCGATTTGGAGATGAGATCTTTGTTATTGCTTGGCACTCGGACGAGAATGTATGAACTGCAGATTCCAGAGGCTATTTAAGGATGGATTTAATGCTTGTGTGCAGTGAAGTCCTGAGCATGAGAGGTGGAATTGGCAAGACAAGATGGGTATGAGCTGCAGTGAAGTTGATGCCGAGAAACAATGAGTTTTGTGATGTTGTTGCTACTGTGATTCAGTGGGTTACGGTGATTGATGGGAGATTGAAGCTACAGATTGAGCCATGGATTGCAGGCAGGTTAGCTCGAGTTTGGAGTTTGGCAGTGTAGGGTTTGTGCTTTTGGCGGTGTCTGAGTTGGGTGCAGATGCAAGGATGTGGATTGAACTGAGTTTGCAGGGAATTAAGCAGCCAAGATGTTGTCATCCATTGAATCTGTAGCTGGGCTGTAATGAGTTTGAGACATGGAGTTGTTGTTGTGCAATTGCAGGTGCAGCTGTTTCCAAGAAGTGTGTGAGATGATGATTACAGGGAATAAGCCACAAGTAATGGCTGTGTTGAACTGGTGAAGGGTACTGATGGCTTGAATGGGCAAGAATGGAGGAGTGTCTATGGAGCTCAGATTAATGGGATAGGTTTACTGGAGTTTGGCAGCTGGGAAGAAGGAATGGGTATTGGTCCTTGGTGTTGATATTGTTATGCACGAAAAGAATGAAGCCAAGAATGGACTGAACTAAATGGTGACCACTGTGTGTTTGGCTAAAGAGTATGGTTAGATGGCTGGGAGTATAACAGTGGTGGTCGCTGGAGTCGACGCTACTGATGTGAGGTGCTGCTATGAACTGATGGTGTTGCTTTCGGTTCAATGGTGCTGTGGCTGCTGGTTTGGAATTAGGCATCTCAGGTTGCAGGTTATGGAAGCAGAAATGAGTTGGCAACTGGGATTACAATTGCAGTAAGGAGATGGATGTGCCGCTGCTCAAATTGCAGGTGCACAGGAATTGCAGCTGCAGTTGTGGAGACGAGAACAAAGCCAGGGAAGCTGTAAGGTGTAGTGCAAGTGAGCAGCAAGATTATGAGCTGAATATGAGGAGTGAAGCGCCACTATAACTACAACTGAGGTGCTATGGAACTGCAAAGAGTTGGAATGGAGGTTGTGAAGCACCAAGATGGTGCAACACTGAGTTATGGCCTGCAATGGTTCAGGTCTTCTGAGATATTTTACCGTCGACCGGTGATTTTTCCGGCACAATCCCGACCAACTTCCGGCACTTATCCCAGTTTTCCGGCGACACGTTTTGGGGCTATTTACTACATGGGTTTCTCTTGTGTGGGCTTGGTGGACACATTGGATATGGGCTTTTGAGACTTAACCTAGTTTTGGAAGGAGAAAAAGGCTACAAAAGGGGAAGACTTCTACAACTTTGGGTATCACGTATTCTTTTTGGAGTTCTGCAGAGAGGAGCTAGGGTTTGCCTTCATTTAATATTTTCATCTTCTTTACTTTATTTCCATTATTATTTGATGATGAACTCCAATATTATGAGTAACTAAAACTCTCTTTGATTAAGGGCGATTTGAAGCCCGAAATATGAATCTATATTTGATATGAAATAACTTGTTCTCTTGCATTCATTAATGTTATTGATTGATTTCTACCATGCTAATATTGTTTATGGATTATTTGTTAAGGGTTTAAGTTCGAAATTGAATCATTAATTCTGAATCTATTTGCTAGTTTAAATTTTCTTCGACCATGTAATTGTCTAGAGAAGATAAACACAAGTAGTAATATGTGGGTATTGATGATGGGACTTTGTTAAGTACCCATATGTAGAAATCAACACTAGTAGGTGATTCATGCTTTTGAGTTCATCACTAGGAGATCACTTCTCCAAACCTTGATCAGCAGCCTTTATGTATTCAGCTGAATGGAACCATTGAGTTGAAACCACAATTGATTAACTTGCTGCCCAAATTCAGAGGTTTAGCGGGAGAAGATCCTAATCGTCACTTGCAACAATTCCATCATGTTGTGACTAGTATGAAGCAAGCAACTGCAGATGCGGATATGGCTATGATGACAAATTTTCCTTTCTCTCTTTTAGATATTTGGGAGAGTGGTTCTTTTGCTTACCCATTGGAAGCATAACCACATGGAATGGGATGAAGAAATTGTTCCTTGAGAAGTATTTTCCAGCATCAAAAGCAGCTGTGATTCGCAAGGAGATTTGTGGTATTAGGCAAGTATCGGGAGAGACTCTCCATGAGTATTGGGAGCGCTACAAGAAGCTTTTAGCTAGTTGTCCACACCACCAAATCAGGTGATCAACTTGTGATTCAATATTTCTACGAGGGGTTGCTTTCTAATGATAGAAATTTGATCGATGCCACAAGTGGTGGTGCACTTACCAACAAGACCATTGCGGAAGCTACAAGTTTGTTGGAGAATATGGCTGCGAACACTCAACAATTCTACACTCGAGATGAATCAGCAGTAAGGAAGGTGAATGAAGTTGGCAATTCTTCACACATGGAACAAAGGATGGGCAACATGGAGAGAATGATGACTCAAATAGGCTGCAGCTGTCATACCATCATCATATACCGAAGATGTTGAACAAGCAAGTGCTATGTACCAAAATCGGCAAAGGCCGAGGTAAATCCGTACTCCAACACATACAACCCCGGAGTTGGCGT
The DNA here is from genome assembly GCA_023531295.1 of Papaver armeniacum. Classification (NCBI taxonomy): domain Eukaryota; kingdom Viridiplantae; phylum Streptophyta; class Magnoliopsida; order Ranunculales; family Papaveraceae; genus Papaver; species Papaver armeniacum. The sequence goes on along the minus strand of JAJJWW010005569.1, from coordinate 37,162 downwards.
GATCATCCGAATTTCAGCTATGCCAACAAGCAAGCTGCTGCAAATCCTACTTTCAATCAACAAGGAGGATATCAATTCATGCAAAGACCACCGCAAGAAACTCAAGGCACGAGTATAGATGACAAGTTGAATCTCATTCTCAACACAATGGTGCAAGATAAGCAAAAGATAGCAATGGATATGAAGGACATCCGAACACAAATGGGTCAATTAGCTAATGCCGTGAGCAAATTGGAAGCACAAGCAGAGGGAAAACTTCCTTCGCAACCAATAAATCACAAGGAGAATGCCAATGCTATTGAGTTACGAAGTGGAAAGCAAGTAGAGAAACCGGAAACATCACCGGTGTCCCATGAACCTGATTTGGAGAAAGAAGAGGGTGAAACAGTCCCTAAAAAGGCTGACCCGGTAACAAATTCTAACTCTAAAACTCATATTTCTACTTATGTTACTTCTCCGCCTTTTCCTAGCAGGTTTGCAAAGTCGAACAAGGAGACATTGTACCAAGAGCTTTTGGAAATCTTTAAGAAGATTGAAGTGAACATTCCACTCATTGAAGCGATAAGGCAAGTTCCACGTTGGGCAAAGTTCTTGAAGGAATTGTGCACTAACAAGCACAAATTGACCGGTAACGAGGTAATGAGTGTGGGGGAGAATGCTTCGGCATATCTTCAAAAGAAACTCCCACCTAAGTTGAAAGACCACATTAGTTTCACCATACCATGTACTATTGGTAAAATCAGGTTTTGAACGTGCTATGTTAGATTTAGGAGCATCCATTAATGTTATGCCCGCCTCCGTTTATGAATCATTGAACCTTGGACCTCTTAAGAATACCGGTATTGTTATACAACTTGCTGATAGGTCTAATTCTTACCCGAAAGGGGTTATTGAAGATGTTTTGGTGCAGGTTAATCAACTCATATTTCCAGCTGATTTCTATGTTCTTGACATGATGGATGAAGATTCACCATCGTCTACTCCCTTGCTGTTGGGTAGACCGTTCATGAGAACCGCTAGAACAAAAATAGATGTTTTTAAAGGCTCCTTAACTATGGAATTTGATGACGAAATCATAAGTTTCAATATCTTTGAGGCTATGAGATATCCTAGTGATGTGCATTCCTGTTTTTCAATTGATATTATTGATTCTCTAGCTCAACAGATTTTTGAATTGAATGGTGAAGATGCTTTAGAAAACACCATAGTGGAAGGTTTAGGTTATGGGAAATATAAAGACCTTGAAAGTGAATTGTCTATTTGTGATGAGCTTAAAGAGGCTGTTTTTGCTCTTAACTCATTAAAAGAAGTTCCACAAAAGTATAATGCGTCTTATGTTTCTTTGCCGCTTACTAATGAGAAACTTTTACCATCGATTGTGCAGGCACCTATTCTTGAGTTTAAACCTCTTCCTCCGATCACCTCAAATATGTATATTTGGGTGACAATGAAGAGTTACTCGGTGATCATTGCCAACAACCTTACCAAGGTGCAAGAGGAGAAGCTTGTTCGAGTGCTAAGAGAGTACAAGTCTGCCATTGGGTGGAATATTGCCGATATCAAAGGAATCGAGTCCTTCCACATGTATGCACCGAATACTTCTTGAGGAGGGGGCAAAACCAACAAGAGAAGCTCAACGTCGCTTGAACCCTCCAATGATGGAAGTAGTCAAGAAGGAAATCTTGAAGTTGTTGGAAGTAGGGGTGATCTATCCCATATCCGATAACAAATGGGTGAGCCCGATTCAAGTCGTTCCAAAGAAGTCCTAATCACGGTGGTGAAAACGAAGATAATGACTTGGTTCCAACTAGAATCCAGACCGGTTGGAGAGTGTGCATTGATTACCAAAGCTCAACTCTACCACCCGGAAGGACCATTTTCCCTTACCATTCATTGATCAAATGCTTGAAAGGTTGGCTAGACATGCTTTTAATCGCTTCCTTGATGGTTTTTCGGTTATAACCAGATTGTAATAGCCCGGAAGATCAAGAAAAGACGACATTTACTTGCCCTTTTGGAACTTTTGCGTATAGACGTATGCCATTTGGCTTGTGCAATGCACCAGCCACTTTTCAACGTTGTATGGTAAGTATATTCTCGAGATTATGTGGAAAGCATCATAGAAGTGTTTATGGATGATTTCAGCGTGTATGGTGATTCTTTTGACAAATGCTTAGATAACCTTGCACTTATTCTTAAACGATGCGTAGAAACTAATCTTGTGCTTAATTGGGAAAAATGTCACTTTATGGTCAATCATGGGATTGTGCTAGGTCATGTTGTATCCTCTAAGGGGTTAGAAGTTGACAAGGCTAAGATAGATTTGATTCGGAACTTACAATACCCCACAAATGTGAGGGAGGTTCGCTCTTTTCTTGTTCATGCAGGTTTTTATAGGAGATTCATCAAGGATTTCTCCAAGATTGCAATGCCCTGTGTAGACTCTTGCAAAAAGATGTGGCCTTTGATTGTGACAAGGAATGCAAGGAAGCTTTCGGACACCTTGAAAGAGTTGTTGACTACCGCACCAATCATCAAACCACCGGACTGGAGCAAGCCATTCGAGTTGATGTGCGATGCAAGTGATTATGCCGTTGGAGCCGTGTTGGGACAGCGAGATGGAAAAGTTCCATATGCCATTTATTATGCTTCTAGAACTCTCAACGGAGCACAAATCAACTACTCAACTACTGAAAAGGAGCTTTTGGCCATAGTGTTTGCACTCGAGAAGTTTAGATCTTATTTAGTGGGTACAAAGGTGGTTGTTTTCTCTGACCATGCTTGCACTTCGATACTTGCTAACAAAGAAGGATGCTAAGCCAAGGCTCATAAGGTGGATTCTTCTTCTTCAAGAGTTCAACTTGCAAATCAAGGACAAGAAGGGCAGTGAGAATATTTGTAGCGGATCATTTAAGCAGATTGGTTGTGTCCGAAGAAGCGATTCCTTTGCATGATAGCTTCCTGATGAGCAACTCTTTGCGGTTGGTGGCACAACTCCATGGTACGCTGATATTGTTAACTTCTTGGTGACGGGACAAGTACCTAGTTCCATGTCTACATTCCGAAACACAAGCTCAAGAAGATTGCTAAATATATATGGGATGAACCTTATTTGTGGAAGCATTGCTCCGATCAAATGATTCGCAGGTGCGTACTTGAATCCGAGTTCCAATCAATTCTGAATTTTTGTCACTCATATGCTTGTGGTGGCCATTTTGGAGCCAAGAGGACAGCCCTCAAGGTTCTCGAAAGTGGTTTTTATTGGCCTACATTGTTTAAGGATGCATATCTATGTTGTAAGGCTTGTGATAGGTGTCAAAGGACAGGCAACCTTGGTGCTAGAAACCAAATGCCGCAAACACCAATTCTCGCTGTTGAGATTTTTGATGTTTGGGGTATCGATTTTATGGGGCCTTTTGTGAATTCCAATGGGAAATTTTTTATACTTCTTGCTGTAGATTATGTTTCTAAGTGGGTGGAAGCTAAAGCCACTCCTACCAATGATTCTCATATTGTTTGTGAGTTTGTGAAGGAACATATCTTTTCTAGGTTTGGAACACCTCGAGTGGTGATTAGTGATTGAGGTTCGCACTTCAAGAGATCCTTTCACGCTCTTCTAAAGAAGTATAACATTTCTCATAAAGTTGGCACACCGTACCATCCACAAACGAGTGGACAAGCTGAAATTTCCAACCGGGAGGTTAAGTCCATCTTAGAGAAGACGGTGAATGTTACAAGGAAAGATTGGAGTTATAGACTCAATGACGCTTTGTGGGCGTATAGGACAGCTTATAAGACACCCATCGGTATGTCTCCTTTTAGGCTTGTCTATGGTAAACCTTGCCATCTTCCCGTCGAACTTGAACACAAAGCTTATTGGGCTATCAAGGTATGTAATATGGAACTAGATGCAGCTGGTGAACATAGGAAACTTCAACTCAATGAGTTAGAAGAGATACGTAATGATGCATATGAAAGTTCACGCATTTACAAAGAAAAGACCAAGGCTTTCCATGATAAAATGATTTCTAAAGAGTTTTGAAATAGGGCGAAAAGTACTTTTATTCCATTCTCGTCTTAAATTGTTTCCGGTAAACTTAGGTCCAGATGGATTGGACCATTTGTTGTTACTAATGTGTTTGCGCATGGTGCAGTTGAAATCATTAGTCCCAAAACAGGGCTGATTTCAAGGTTAACGGCCATCGCTTGAAACCATACTATGAGCGAGCAGGTTTGTGACGGAGAATCAGGATATGATCACATTGAGTGACCCACTCCCTCTGGAGGAGTAATTGGAGCCGAACGTCGGGCTGACGACGTTAAACCAAGCGCTAAGTGGGAGGCAACCCATCGGTTTTGTATCTTTACCTTTATCTTTTTATTTTTTATTTTTTTTCAGCATTTTATCTTTATTTTCTTGTTTTTGCATATCATTTTACGGAATTTCCCACCTTGAACCTTCTTTGGATGATTCAATTTTACATTGAGGACAATGTAAAGTTTAAGTGTGGGGGAGCATTTATATGTTTGTATAGTTTGTTTTATGCGTTTAGTAGTTTTATGCCATAAAAAAAAAAAAAAAAAAAAAAAAAAAAAAAAAAAAAGAAAAAAAAAACCAAGAAAAATTTGTGCTTTTTGAACTCCGAAATCTAGAAACTTGTGCCTTTAGGATGACACCATTAGTGGATGGAATCATTTTGATTGCAGGAGTTGAGGAACCCATTAATTAACAAGAACGAACATAGCTCAGGAATCACAAATAACATGATAGTCGTTACCATATCTCGGAATATCACCATATCGCATTCTATTTTTATTTTATTTTCCATATTTATATATTGTTCTCTAAGTGCTTTGGTGGGTCACTAAACATCGACGTGTTATTACTGCTAGGATGAAATAGAGTGATTGAGTTGCTAAAAAAAAAAAAAAAAAAAAGAAGAAAAAAAAAGAGACCGACCAATTAGACCAAACGGAATAAGAATGACACTTGGGAATAGCAGTATGTGTGAAACGTAGTCCCTGTCTCCGTCGCCTAAACAAGCGTGGAATGCAGGATCCAAGGCAACTATCATGTACTTGCTGACAAGAAGCATGCGCTTGGATCCAAAAGATCGAATCATGCTGTCACAAAAAAAAAAAAAAAAAAAAGTGAAAAAGAAAAGAAAAAGAAAAGAAAGTATTATATTTGGTGAATAAAGTCACTCCTGGTTCCCTTGTATATGCCAGTGTGTTGACATTAGAATTGACCAGTAGCTCAATCCAATAGGATGCATAGGTTCATCTTGGTAGTGACCTTCAGACAGATATGGGAAACATCGATCACTTGTGAGCATTCGCCAACATCTACATCTATATCCATCTTCTTAATCTTTTCATTGTGATTGTGGTTTGTTAATTTCCGAGTATTGTGGTTTGTTCGACTATCTAATTAGAGCTTTATTTACTTATATATGAACTGAATTTGTGCAAGGTACCTCCTCCTGTAGTCATTTTGGATTCGTTCATTGATTTGTCACAAATAGACGGAGTTTGAAATATAGGTTTTGTAGGCAGACCTCTTGTAAACCTTCACGAGACTAAAACTCGTCCACTAGGGACACCTAGGGGTTCAAAGGCTTGTTACTTATGCTAAAATTAACCGTTGCCTCGACGAGACGGAGTTGTATGTATGTTTTATAATTATTTTATTTGATTTGCTCGAGGACTAGCAAAGTCTAAGTGTGGGGGAATTTGATAGGTGTCTAAAACACCTTGATATTTATCTATTGTTTATGCTTTCTCTGCTAGTTTTCATGTAAATTATGTCTCTTATGTTTTGCTTTTGAGTATTTAGGTACTTTGGAGTCATTTGGAACAAAAGAAGAAGAAACGTCGCTTAAAAGGGCAGGGCGGATTAGTTCTCATTATTTACTTTTACTTCTTCATCTCTGTCTGAAAAGCAAGACAACTTTAGTGATGAAGAGACATTGAAGAGAAGAAGTGAATCTGAGAAGTAGGATACAAATGTTGTTGGTGGAAGATTTCGAAGAAAGGCAAAAGAGTCGGTTCATATGCAAGCACGATGGGAAGCTCGGCGATCACAGGACAACCTGCTAAGTTGTGTTTATTGGCTGCCACTGTTGGTGGCTAGAATCTGATTGCTGGGTGCCTACACTCTGGGGTTCTCAGAGCTGGGGTGGTTAAATCCAGTTTCAATTCCTACAGGAAACCTAAATTACAGAGAAAAATCATTTCTCTCATCATTGGTTCTTCTTTCTTTCGCTCTATCTGAAACCAAGAGAGACAAGGCGGCAAGATCGTGAAGCTGAGACATCCAGAGATTGATGGTTCTTGAGGATTTCTGAATCTGTATCAGATTGACATGAATAACAATGGTTGTTGATGGTAATTTAAAGTCAAGAAGGAAACACAAGTTAGGGTTGGAGTTATTATGAGCTTGTGATGAAATAGAAGATGGGTACAATTCGGATTAGTTGCTGAAAGAAGAGATTGAGAGTAATGAATGAATACAGGGAAGAATTGATGATGTTACTGGATTGTGCGAATGATTTTGTGGGTTTTTGGGGGTATCTCAACAGCAGCAAGAACAAGGAAAGGTGGTCGTGTTCTGATGGTTTTTAGCTCGAGATTGGAGCTGAAATGGGTTCGATTTGGAGATGAGATGCTGTTGTTGCTGGCACTCGGACGCTGAGAATGTATGAACTGCAGTTCAGAGGCTATTTAAGGATGGATTTAATGCTTGTGTGCAGTGAAGTCCTGAGCATGAGAGGTGGAATTGGCAAGACAAGATGGGTATGAGCTGCAGGTGAAGTTGATGCCGAAACAATGAGTTTTGTGATGTTGTTGCTACTTGTGATTCAAAGGGTTACGGTGATTGATGGGAGATTGAAGCTACGGATTGAGCCATGGATTGCAAAGCGGGTTAGCTCGAGTTTGGAGTTTGGCAGTGTAGGGTTTGTGCTTTTGGCGGTGTCTGAGTTGGGTGCAGATGCAAGGATGTGGATTGAACTGAGTTTGCAGGGAACTAAGCAGCCAAGATGTTGTCATCCATTGAATCTGTAGCTGGGCTGTAATGAGTTTGAGACATGGAGTTGTTGTTGTGCAATTGCAGGTGCAGCTGTTTCCAAGAAGTGTGTGAGATGATGATTACAGGGAATAAGCCACAAGTAATGGCTGTGTTGAACTGGTGAAGGGTACTGATGGCTTGAATGGGCAAGAATGGAGGAGTGTCTATGGAGCTCAGATTAATGGGATAGGTTTACTGGAGTTTGGCAGCTGGGAAGAAGGAATGGGTATTGGTCCTTGGTGTTGATATTGTTATGCCTGAAAAGAATGAAGCCAAGAATGGACCTGAACTAAAGCTGGTGACCACTGTGTGTTTGGCTAAAGAGTATGGTTAGATGGCTGGGAGTATAACAGTGGTGGTCGCTGGAGTCGACGCTACTGATGTGAGGTGCTGCTATGAACTGATGGTGTTGCTTTCGGTTCAATGGTCTTTGTGGTTCTTGGTTTGGAATTAGGCATCTCGGGTTGCGAGGTTATGGAAGCGAAATGAGTTGGCAACTGGGATTACAATTGCGGTAGGAGATGGATGTCTGCATTGCTCAAATTGCAGGTGCACAGGAATTGCAAATGCGTTGTGGAGAGACGAAACAAAGCCAGGGAAGTCAGAAGGTGTAGTGCAAGTGAGCAGCACGATTATGAGCTGAATATGAGGAGTGAAGCGCCACTATAACTACAACTGAGGTGCTATGGAACTGCAAAGAGTTGGAATGGAGGTTGTGAAGCACCAAGATGGTGCAACACTGAGTTATGGCCTGCAATGGTTCAGGTCTTCTGAGATATTTTACCGTCGACCGGTGATTTTTCCGGCACAATCCCGGCCAACTTCCTAGCACTTATCCCAGTTTTTCCGGCGACACGTTTTGGGGCTATTTACTACATGGGTTTCTCTTGTGTGGGCTTGGTGGACACATTGGATATGGGCTTTTGAGACTTAACCTAGTTTTGGAAGGAGAAAAAGGCTACAAAAGGGGAAGACTTCTACAACTTTGGGTATCACGTATTCTTTTTGGAGTTTTGCAGAGAGCCGGAGCTAGGGTTTGCCTTCATTTAATATTTTCATCTTCTTTACTTTATTTCCATTATTATTTGATGATGAACTCCAATATTATGAGTAACTAAAACTCTCTTTGATTAAGGCGATTTCAAGCCCGAAATATGAATCTATATTTGATATGAAATAACTTGTTCTCTTGCATTCATTAATGTTATTGATTGATTTCTACCATGCTAATATTGTTTATGGATTATTTGTTAAGGGTTTAAGTTCGAAATTGAATCATTAATTCTGAATCTATTTGCTAGTTTAAATTTTCTTCGACCCGTAATTGTCTAGAGAAGATAAACACAAGTAGTAATATGTGGGTATTGATGATGGGACTTTGTTAAGTACCCATATGTAGAAATCAACACTAGTAGGTGATTCATGCTTTTGAGTTCATCACTAGGAGCAACCTTATCTCACAGAACTTAGAGCACTTGTTTAAGTCAAACCTAGTAAGCGTACCTCTAGGAAACTTGGCAAGTAGGAACCGGTAGTCGAGCGCTTCCGTATCCGGTGAGCTAGAAGATAATAACGGAATAGTTGAGCGTACTAATTATTCTAGGGTTGTTAGTAACATGATAATGTGAAGAACATAGCTATCTATCAATTTGGTTTGTATTCCGTGGTCTAGAATGAACCTTTAATCAATTACATCTCATATTTGAATACATTTTACAATTTTCAGCATTTCTACAACAAAATCATCTTTGCTAAGAGTATTTGCATAACAACTTGAACTTCATACCTCCCTTGGGACGATCCTACTTACATTATACTACTTGCTAGTTAAAGAGAAGTAGAGAAATTTATTTTTGCGAGTTCGACACCTCGTCATGTTGTTGAACCAAAGTAGTGATACCTTGCATCAATGCATTGAGCTTGTCATCAATTGAAGAATCACGTTCCTTGACTTGTTGTGGTTGAAATTGTTGTTGAGGTTGGAAACGTGATTGTTGGAAACCACCTTGTTGCTCATACGGATTGGAAACCGCCGCTTGCTTGTTTGCATAACTAAAGTTGGGATGATCCTTCCAACCGGGATTATAGGTATTGGAGTATGGATCGTACCTTGGCCTTTGATTTGGATATAAAGCATTCACTTGTTCGGTCTCACCATCCGGAATAATCACCGCGGCCATCCTTTGCATCATTATCTCCATGTTACTCATCCTTTGATCAAGATGTGAGGATGAATCACTAACTTCATGCACTCGCCTAACCATGGGTTCATCTCTTGTGTAGAATTGTTGCGAGTTCGCAGCCATACTTTCAATCAACTCGGTAGCTTGGGTCACCGTCTTGTCCATTAGTGCACCACCACCCGCGGCGTCAAGAAGAGACCTATCACTTGGGTTAAGAGCTTCGTAGAAGTATTGGAGTATCATAACATCACTAAATTGATGGTGTGGACAGCTTGCCACCAACCTCTTGTATCGCTCCCAACATTCATACAATGATTCTCCCACTTGTTGTTTCAATCCACAAATCTCCTTGCAATTTGAGTAGCTTTAGATGCGGGAAAATATCTCTCGAGGAAAATTTTCTTCATCCCATTCCATGTTGTGATACTTCCTAAGGCAAATAATATAACCATTCCTTAGCATTGCCCGCCAAAGAAAACGAAAAGCTTTCAACATTGCTCCATCCACATTAGTCTCCGGTGGAAGCATAGCCATAACTATGGTATAGAAGTCCATAAGATGTTTGTTTGGGTCCTCATTCACCATGCCATGGAACTTTGGTAACTCTCTAATCAACCCCGGCTTGATCTCGAAGGTTGAGTTAGTTTGGATACACCATTGTTGTGTATCAAGCCTGTGAGAAGCTAGGTCCTTGAGTGTACGATCAGCCATCGTTTCTTCCTCTTTGTCCGAATCAGAAATCACTTGATGAAGAAGGAGGAAGTGGAGTGTTAACCGCTCGAATGAAATCCTTTAGTTGAGTGCTTGGATCGAAGACGTATTGGACTCGGTCTGCCTTTTTAAGCATTCACCAAAGGTATAACACCAAACAAGATTCTCAAAACTAATTTATATACGGTATAGAATCTAACAAAGCAAGAATATAGCAAAAGAATAAAAACAACTAAAATCGTCCGCTGCTCCCCGGCAGTGGCGCCAAAATTTGATGCATGTCGTAGGTGCAATCAAATTAATATCTTATTTCCACTCAATTAAAAATAATATAATGGAAGTCAAGTTCGTTCCCACGAGGAGCAAGAGATTCTAGTTGTAAAAATTGTCACAAAAGGGGGGTGTAAAAAGCAAAAGAAAATAAACAAAGCAATTAAAAGATAAAGTTGAAAGCAATAAGAGAGATAAGATCAAGGAATCATTCTTCGTTGCAAAACAATGATTAAAGTTATGTTCTTTTCTACTTGTTATTAGTCACAGATTATCACCAACCGTAGGATAGCAGGTCCGCTTAGCTAGCCCCAAAATCCCTTATTTCACTGAGTAACAAGTCCGCTTAGTTATCAGATTCTATTCAAAAGAACCACCTTGAGGTTCGCTTACAAGATGTAATTCCCGAATGCATTAAGATCTATGAATTTAGGTTTAGTACTAGTAGTTAAACTCGGTTCGCTTGGTCCACTTTCTAGCGTTGTTTTTACACACAATCGCTCCACGGAATCCTCCGCAAGGTCTCGTGTTTTCTACTTGTGTAAAGTGTCGAGAACGATTACTTATTCCCTAACTTATACTAGAATTATATTAAACTAACAAATCAATTTAGCGTGCACTCTAAACAATCTATCAATCAATCATGAATGTATAAACATTCCTATTAGTAAAAACAAACGATAATCATGTGAAAAACCTCAAGATAGAATTGAAACAAAACTCAAATCATGAATTAAGTGTAGGATCATAATATCGCAATACATAGGGCTCACGGGATCAATAAACGACGGTACCGCGAGGGAGTCGCAGGAAACTAAAATAAACGACGCGATGGGAAATAACGACACACAAAATAGTGAAAGACATGGAATCAAGCGAGGGTTAAGAAGTGTCGCGAGATTGAATAGTTGTACACTGGCGACACTTCGCGAGACATTCCCGAAAATAAAGGATAGCTTAGCTGTCACCCACTATGTATTACCCTATATAAAGGGTCGAGTGAGTCTGTAAAAAGGGGGAGATCTTTTTAGAATTGTTAGGCAAGTCATTAGGAGAGAGAAAGTTTAAGAGTGTTTTAACTTCTAAGTGTAATTCTATTTTCCTGTGTAAACACTTCATGAATTCAATCAATAAATGTTCTTGATCTTACATCTTCTAATGGATTAATTAGGCAAAATCGAGTAAGGGGTGTAGTGTGGGAAATCCTGCTACTACATATGCGCTAGAAACAGGGAGATCGCTGACAAAGGAGAGAAGATTGCAATTAAAATTGTTTGAATCAGAAAAAATGAGAAAGAAAAACTTTAGATCGGATGAAAAAGATATGGCATACAGCAAAGGTATGAGAGTAATGGTTAACGAATTTCATGAAAATATCAGAGGAAGGATACACAAACGAGATTTTGAAGGAAAGAAGATTACGGATCGAGAAATAACGTCACCTTTGAAAGATTGGGAAAAGCAAGAGATAACATTCACGGCGGAGGAAATATCAAAAGAAAACTTAGATCACATGTCTCCACTGGTGATTGCAATAAACGTGTATAAGGAAGGAGAGGAATCGGAGAATACGATGAAAACATGGGTAATGAATGGAGTTTTAATCGATACAGGGAGTCTGGTAAACATCATGTTCTATCACGCTTACAAAAAGATGGGATATAAAGACGAAGATATGATTTTCACGGCATACAATATTCAAGGTTTTGGTAAATCCATAACAAAAGTTAAAGGGGAGATAAAAATACGTATTCCGTTAGGAGGAATCGAAACACAGGTGACATTGAGTGTGGTGGATATGGAATCACCATACAACATGTTACTAGGAAGACCATGGGTACATGCAATAAAAGCTGTGACGTCGACGCTTCATCAACGTATCAAGTTCCCTACACCAACTGGAATCAGCGAGATCAGAGGGGACGCTGCCAAAGGAAGAATATATTATCAAAATGAAGTAAAATGTTGCGAGGAACAAATAAACAAGCGAAAGAACATATCAAAATACCGCAAAAAGATGGCGAGGGAAACTAAGAAAGAAGAAGAATTCAGAGTTTACATGATAAGAGCAAAGGAAGGAAAAGGCATACCTGGCGAGATCTCGGGAGAAGAAGATGATCTTGCGAAAGAACCAAAAGGACCAACCCCTATGGGAGAACCGAAGGCCAGTTACGTCGCGGCAGAACAAACCAAAGAAGTGAATATTGGAACTAAGGAAAATCCCAAGATGCTAAAGATTGGAACTAGCATGGAAGCAGATGAAGAGAAAAGAACTGTCGATCTGTTGCGAGATTATAAAGACATCTTCGCGTGGGATATGGATGAAATGCCTGGTATAGATCCGTCGATCGCCTGTCACAAGTTAGAAATTGATAAAAATGTGAAGCCATTTAAACAAAGAATTAGAAAGATAGCAACAGATCTCACTCTCGGATAGAAGAAGAATCGAGAAGATGCTGGACGCAGGAATTATTAGACAAGCAAAATACCCTGAGTGGATAGCGAATATGGTTATAGTTCCAAAGAAGAACAAGGGAATAAGGATTTGCATTGATTTCACCGATCTAAATAAAGCTTGCCCTAAAGACAGTTTTCCATTACCAGACATCCCACAAATAGTCTCGAATCGGCCATCATTGGATGGATACAAAGGTTACAATCAAATTCCTCTCGCGAGGAAGACCAAGAACACACTGCTTTCTTCGCTCCAAGAGGTTTATACTGTTATACTAAAATGCCGTTTGGTTTGCGAAATGCTGGAGCAACGTATCAAAGGATGGTAGAAAATGTATTCGCAGAATGGATACACAAAACACTAGAGGTATACGTAGATGACATGCTAGTGAAAAGTAAAAAGGCAGAAGATCACGTGCAAGACTTGAGAGAAATTTTTGAACAAATGAGGCGCTTCAACATCAAAGTCAATCCAGAAAAATGTACCTTTGGAGTTGCGTCAGGGAAGTTCTTGGGTTACATTATATCAAAAGAAGGAATACATGTTGACCCGGAGAAAGTAAAAGCAATTCGCGATATGCCGACACCTGCGACAGTAAAAGATGTTCAAAAGCTAAATGGGTTACTAGCATCGCTAGGAAGGTTCATTTCGCGGTCATCTGATAAATGTAAACACTTTTTCAGTGTTCTGAAGAAAGGGTCGAAATTTAAATGGACGGATGAATGTGAAAAGGCTTTACAAGGGATCAAAGAGCATTTAATGGATATATCCATTATGCAGAAGGCAGAACCAGGAGAGGAATTATTAATATATCTCGCGACAACATCGCATGCCTTAAGTGCAGTTTTACTGCGAATGGACGCAGGAGTAGAAAAACCAGTCTATTATATCAAAGAAACTTTTAATGCTGCGAAAGAAATTATTCAAGATTGAAAAATTAATCCTGGCGTTAGTCTATGCGTCGTTTAAACTTCGCATATATTTTCAGGCACATACTATTAAAGTGGTGACAAAGGTACCAATTGAGTCAGTAATGAAAAATTCAAAAAGATCAGGAAGAGTCGAAAGGTGGAATGCTCAAATAAGCCATTACAAACTGAAATATGAAATATTATCTTCAACAAAGTCACAGGTTGTCGCAGACTTTCTGGCAGAGTTTCCTTTGGAGGAAGATGAAGCAGTGGATGAAATGATGGATGTAGAAGAAGAGCATGGAAATCCAAAAGATTTGTTAACTGAGCCAGATCGGTGGGAAATATTAGTGGATGGATCATCCAATGGAGAAGGTAAAGGAGTGGGAATTGTTGTGATTTCGCCAGAAGGCAATAAGTTAGCTTTCGCTTTTAGATTGGAATTTGAGTCTACCAATAATGAAACGGAGTATGAAGCTATAATACATGCTCTACAATTCGCAATAGAAATGAAACTGGAGAATGTGAGGATCACCAGTGACTCGCAATTAGCAATTTGTCAAATAACAGAGAAGTATGCTACAAATGATCCATCTCTACAGAAATATAGGAAGCTTGTAGAAGTGTTGACAGCACAGATACCAAAAATAAAATGGAGGCACATATCAAGGAGAGATAATAGACTCGCAGACGCTTTTGCCTTTATATCAAGTATGATGACAGACCCAACCGCGAGGAACATCAAAATACAGACGCTACTGGCGCCATCAATTAATAAAGAGGAAGGACAAGAAGCAGATATAATGATGGTGGTAGATGAAATGCAAGGTCGCGAGGAAGATTGGAGAGTGGAACTTCACGCGTACTTAATGAAAGGCGAGGTACCAAGAAATAGATTGGAAGCGCACAAGTTAAAAAGCCGGGCAACAAATTATGAATTACGAGATGGCGTGCTTTATCGACGTTCTTTTGAGGGACCCTCACTTCGTTGTCTATCAAGGAAAGAAGGAGAAACCATATTGAAGATGCTGCATAGTGGGGATGCCGGAATCACAAATGGCGGAGATCTTTGGCATATAAGGCAAAGACGCAAGGATATTATTGGCCATATATGCATGAAGACGCGAGAGCAATATCCGAGCGCTCACGAAGATTGTCAAAGACATGGGAAGAAGATACATGCACCGGGAGCACAGTTAAATTCTTCAAGAAGTGTGTGGCCTTTTGGAAAATGGGGTTTAGACATTGTGGGACCATTCTTACTGGGAACAGGACAGAGAAGATACTTAATCGTCGCAACAGTTACTTCACAAAATGGTCGAGGTGAAAGCGGTCCAAAGACATTCGCGATAAGGATATTTTTACTTTCATATTTGAAAATATTATATGTAGATTTGGGATTCCTGCACAATTGGTATCTGATAACGGGAAACAGTTTGAAGGGCAAAATATAGAGTTGCTACTTAATGCATTTCAGATAAGATGTGGAAAATCAACTCCATTATATCCACAGGCTAATGGTCAAGCGGAGGCAACAAACAAAACAATTGCCGATATATTGAAGAAAAAGTTGGAAGGACACAACAAGGGATGGTGCGAACAAGTACCCAATGCAAGTATGGGCCTATAATACAACTAGAAGAGAAGCCACAGAATGTCCCCTTTTTGCCTAACTTATGGAGTTGAAGCAAGATTCTCCCAACGAGAGGTCGTGATTCCGACAACCAAAAAAGAGGTCAGGGAGAAAAATCTTAGCGCAGGCAATATTCTAATCAAGTTGGATGAATTGGAAGAAAAACGAGAAAAAGCCTTGCGACACATGGAGAATTATCGGCAAGACAAGCTAGAGAATATAACAAGCGTGTAAAAATACGTGAGTTCCAACCAGGAGACTTGGTGTTGCGAGAAACCCCAATATATCAACGTGAAAACGGAGGCAAGCTGGCGAGAAAATGGGATGGACCTTATATCATCAAAGAGGTAGTTGGTACAGGGGCATATAGATTGATGGACCCCGAAGGAAGAGATGTGGGACAAAAATTGGATAGACCATGGAATAGGTTATATCTAAAGAAATATTACCCGTAATAATGGGAGAGGAAAAAGGAATCAAGATGAAGTAATTCTTCACCGATATTTGCGACATTCGGAAAATGCGAGAGAGAAATCCGCGAAGATCTCGCGACAAGAATAACAAAAAGTCATGCATGGCTTAACAAAACAACAAGAGATAAGGAATGATTAAATGAATAAATTGGCGAGTATCTCGCAGACAAAATAGCAAATGATGAAGAATGATTAAAAAGAATGAATGAATGGGACGAACCTTTATGGCGTACACCCTAGTTCGCGAATAACATTTCGTAAGAGGCAAATGTAAGACCTAAAGTGCGTCATAAAAGGGGGTATCTCTCGACATGGCTCGGGGGAAGGTTACACCGCTCCCGAAGCTCGAGTCATGGAAATTTGGGGCCCATGAAAGCCTATCCTAAGAGGTACCTTGGATTCCCAACTATATATGTAGGTTATACCTGTTGGGCGACCGAGGGTCTCTTCTTAGAGTCGGTGTATGCTCAAGGCGCCGAGGTACACGGTTGAGCGAGTGCCGGGATGGATGAACCTACCCTGCCATTCTTGGCAAGTCTTGGCATATGTTGCACTCGCCCGAAGAAAACTCCACTTAGGGTGCAGTCTCGTAACCATAAACCATATAGGTATAAGGGATAAGAGGCTGCGAAAACAACTGGTTGTTGTTAAGACCGGATGGGAGGAGCTAGTCTTGTATGGCCGATGTTTCGCCTCCTTGAAGGGGCAACCTGGGAGATGATAAGGGCGACGCTCTCCATTAGGGGGTGTCAAAACAGACGCAAATGTCATGAGGCTCTGTTCTCGCAAGAGAATTTAGGCTCGTCATATTTGTGCAATGATCCCGCAGAGCAATAATACTAACGCGAGGGTAAGGCGAGATCAATGGGTCTTTACATGAAAGTGTACGGACGTCTGCGATTTCGTCGCACGACTGCAATGTCATGGAGCTTTGTTTTCGCAAGAAGACTTAGGTCTGTCATATTGTCGCAAATAAAACATCCTGCAGAGGCAAAAATACTTGGAAAATGATAAGGCAAGATCAATGGGTCATTACATGCGAGTGTAAAGACGTCCTGCGATTTTGTCGCGATGAAAAGGTGGCGGGAGGACCTCTAATTAGGGAGGTCTAACTCGGAAGACCACACAAAAATGATAAGGCAGGGTCAATGGGCCTCTGCATTAAAATGTAAAGGCGGCCTGTGACTCTGTCGCAGAAAGAAAAATTAAAATCAAATCCCTAATTGGGATAGATTTACTTAATAAAATATTCAATGAGCAACTACGCTCACACAGAGGTATTAACTAAGAAAGGAAGAAAGAAATATGGGAATTACTCCATCAAAGAGTTAAATCGTTCACACAAAAAGAAATTCTGGCAAATTACAAAGAGCATTTAACTCTCCACATCAACATTATCAAATACAGAGGATGGTTGAGACTTTTCGCGCCTTTATCGCCTTCGCCTCCTCCAATTGGTTGATTTTCATCGAAATGTTTTCATTACCTTCGTTCTCGCTTGAATCTGGATTTTCATCAAGAGTCTTTTTACTTGGATCTTCATCGACGACTTCCTTATCGGAGATCTTCGCCGCTTTCATATTCATAATCACTATCCGGAGCATCAGAACTTCATCATCACTTACTTCCAAAGGAGCGGCGTGAATAGGATCAAGAGACTTCGACAAAAAAATGTTATTCACAAGAACTTCCGCCTTTAGAGGGAACTGCCGAAGTAATGCCTTTTGACGATTCTTACTATCAATGTCCTTACAATAAGACATATAATCAAATCTTCGTTCTGCACGGTCACGAGAACGAGCAAGATGCGAGGAAAGTAGTCCATTTTCCTTGCGAATTTTAGAATAATCAGATCTGAGGGTGGAAATAGTGGAGCGAAGCTTTCTCTCGTAGTCCTGCATAACAAATACACAAGATCGAGAAAAATTCTTATCGAACATTATTGGCATTTTCAGGGTAATAAAGCATTCATGGAATAAACACATAAATTAAGATAGTCAAATAATTTGACTACCTTCCTTTGAGAAGAAAGATGTTGAATTAAAGTCACAAATTATTCCCCAAGCGGTCCATGACATCATCAAATGAATCTCCCACTAAGCCTTTCAATCGAGATCGCAAATTCTTTTCATTGGAAACAAGTATGGAGTTTTCGTTCGCCAGAGTAGAGTTGGATTTTTCTAAATTGACACATTGTTCTTGGAATTGCTTCGCTTTTACACTCAACGTTATTCTACCTTGAATAAGTTTATCTCTCTCGGCAGTAATTTCTTCAAGTTGGTTTTTCAAAGTATGTTTAACTTGTTCGTGTTCTTCACATAACTTTTGACAAGCATCATACTGCTGCGAATAGTTCGCCACCTTATTCAACAAAGAACGTTTCTCTTGCGAAAGAGTTCGATTCTCATCTGATAAAGTTTGCAACTCCAAATCAGATTTAGTCAAAGCATAAGAGAGGCGAGATAAATCATTACTTAACAAGTCTTGCTTTTGCGATAAATCAAGATTCTCTTTCGACAAATTATTTATTTGATCAGCTGCATAAGTATGAAGATTATCTAAGAGATTATATTGCTCCATCCAACCATCTCTCTCAACTCGAACTTCTTCAACAATGGACTCCATCTGATATATCTCCATTATTCGTTTCTGGTTTAATGCTTGGAGGGCGAACAAGAATTTGAGTTGTACCTTTTAACTCCTCATTTTTTCTGAAAAGATTGTCACGATCCAGCGAGAGGTTGTGAAATTTCTGATTTTCAAGGTGAAAACTATTGCACTTCGCGGTCATAACTTGGAGATCATCCTTCAACTTACTAATCTCTTGAACCAAAGATGCTTATAGACCTTATCGTAACCAAGGTGCTTGCTTAAAATCTCGGCAGACGTTGGATTTGACAGGATCAGCAGAAGTCTTTTTGGCATCATTCACGAGATCTGAAAGAACCTTAAAGGCCACATCTATCCCCTCCAAATTTTCTGCCGTTAGAGGAATTTGCTCAATCAAAGAAGACGAGTGATCCTTTGTCAAAGGGGCCTCAGGAGAAGAAGAGGTTTCAGGGAGAGAAGTGATTGGAGAAATAGCAGGGACATTGATAGCAGGAGGAGGTATAAGATCGTTTGTAGTAGGACAGTTATAAGGAACTTGATCTATGAGGAGTTGAGGCATAGAAATATTGTCGTTGGTAGTAGTACCAGAGGAAGGGGGCACAAAATTATCTTGCGAAGATTTCGCAGCAGGAGATGAAGGTGTGAATGAAGGAAATGGAACGTCGGGAGTAACAGGTTTGGAGTAGCGAGGCTTTTGGGAGCATGACCAGTAGTTTTATCATCCTGTGAATGACAAATTAAATAAAAAGCAGAGGCAACAATGTATTATTGATAAAAAATAAATGTTTCTTGAATACCTTGTCGCTCGAGACTGTCTTTTTGAAGCCATAGATTTTGCTCGCGAAGTGGACTTTGGTTGTGCGAGGGGTTCTTGTTGCGAAGTAGATTTCGATGGCGAGCCCAAAGAAAGAAGAGGGTCCTTCACGATAAATCTAGTTCTGGGTTGGTTCTTGCTAAACAACAATGGCAGAAAAAGAACTACAAAGTTAATCATACTAGTGTGATTTCAACAAAGAAAGTTAATCTCAAATATGATCAACAACAAAATCAGCCAGATATGGCAAAATTAACAAACCTGGACGTCATGAGAGTAACAACTGGTAGAGAATAGCTAAAGTGGTGAAGAAGACGGTAAGAGACAGCAATAAGCAAACACTTGCAGAACGATGAAGAAGAAGAACACTTGCAGACGATGAAGAAGATGAAAAGGAAAAGGGAAATTCTTCACAGGGGGGCTCCTATAAATAGATGAGAAAATATTATGACCGGATAACATTAAATGCACCTGGTAAAAGAGGTAAATATAGACACGTGTAAACTAATCACTACCTAAATCCAAGGAAGCTTGATGAAAAGAACTTTAGCAGAATTCAAATATACTATGCATATTTCCTAATAAGCGAGAAGAGATTGCGAACTCGATTATTCTCTCAGTAACACATGAGGCAAGAAATGACACTTCGAATATAGGAGCTTCTAGATTGAAAAAAGAATAGAGGCAAGTACGTACTTTTCAAGTACAAGATTCTTCTGCTCATTCCTCATCAACAAAAACCAAAGATCACTACAACAATGATTTTTCCTTCAAGATCGCTCTTCAAGCAATATTCAAGGAAAAAGAGGCAAGATGTAGGATCATAATATCGCAATACATAGGGCTCACGGGATCAATAAACGACGGTACCGCGAGGGAGTCGCAGGAAACTAAAATAAACGACGCGATGGGAAATAACGACACACAAAATAGCTGAAAGACATGGAATCTGGCGAGGGTTAAGAAGTGTCGCGAGATTGAATAGTTGTACACCGCGACACTTCGCGAGACATTCCCGAAAATAAAGGATAGCTTAGCTGTCACCCACTATGTATTACCCTATATAAAGGGTCGAGTGAGTCTGTAAAAGGGGGAGATCTTTTTAGAATTGTTAGGCAAGTCATTAGGAGAGAGAAAGTTTAAGAGTGTTTTAACTTCTAAGTGTAATTCTATTTTCCTGTGTAAACACTTCATGAATTCAATCAATAAATGTTCTTGATCTTACATCTTCTAATGGATTAATTAGGCAAAATCGAGTAAGGGGTGTAGTGTGGGAAATCCTGCTACTACATTAAGAACTAGGAATTCATCCTCAATCAATAAGAAAATTAGCTACTCATGCTTTTGAAATTCACACAAATAATAATTATTAAAAGGAGAATTTTCAAGTTCACACAAATAATTAAGAAGAAGAATCTTAGAAAAGCAAGCAAAAACACAAGTGTTGTGTGTGTAGAGAGGTGTGTAAAAGATGTAGAAAACTTCTCTATTTATAGGCTTCAATATTCTCCAAATCTTCCAAGGAATAGAATCCTTTTCCTTTAGCAATTAAATTTCCAAATTCAAGTCTTTCTCTTCTTCCATCTTCTCTTTCCAAATTTGAGCCCAATTCTCCATCCAATTCCTAGTCCAAGTCTTCACACCCATGAGAGAAGTCCATAGAAAATTCTGGAATTTTTGGCTCACTGAAAATCTGGTATTATGGCCGGAATCCGGTAGGAATAGTCGCCAAATCGGCCACCTGAAAATTTTCTCCGTCAGTGGAATATTCGACGGAATATTCCGTCACGGCGTCGTCCGAGTTAACGGTCAAATAGGTCAAGCCGTCAGTCAATTGGGTCAAGAAATCACTGAGTCAGAACCGAGTCAGCTAGCTAACTCCTACGACCCAGTCTTGCACTGGCCTGAGTACTTCACGGCCCAGATGGCCATGCCTTCCCTGTCTGTAACTTCTCTTCTCAGCCAAGATGGCTGTGCCAACTGCAACTGCACTTAGATCATTCTTCACATCTCAGCTGCTTTCAAACCAAATCATTCTCAAGCCAACAAGCCCACTCATTCCATTGCAGGTGTAATACTAGAGCTTCATACCCTGCAACTTCCTTAGCTACCAGTTGATACATCCACCAATGCCGCAACTGCAATGCACAAAACTCAAACCAACTGAGCCAATACCCTGCAATTTACACACTCCAGCTATAGCACCAACACCAACTCTACCCACTGCAACCCTCCATGTCTCACTGGCAGCAGCTTCTTGTTCTAGTTCCAAGGCCTCCTACACATTCACCACTACCTTGTGCAACACAAGCCATAAGTCAGTAGCTGCTCTTGAACCAACATCTAACCATCAATTCCATCTAGTTCACAAGCCATCTTCCACAAAAAGTCCTACCAGTTTCATACCCATTTGCCTGCAACATAGCCACTCCAACCTGCACATAACCCATTACACTCCAATGCCACCCTTGCAAATCACACAAACCACCTACCCCTTGCAATCTCAAGCGGCCAACAACATCAAACCAAAACCTAAGTCTCCATTCCTAACTGCAGCTGCATCAACCATGCCAACACCCGCAATGTCACCGGGGTTCAAGCCATCCCCAGTAACCTAACAAGCATCCCACCTCTCGCTTGTCACAGCCAAATAAGCCCCAATTGGCCTTGTTCTTCTTCTCACACTCCACCAACATCAGCTGCAACATGGCTAAGCTACTGCACCACTACTCCATATCATAACCACTTTAGCTGAACTGCACCTTCTCTAGCTCATATTTGTTAACCAGTTTGCACCATCTCAGCCCAACTCAGTCCCAATTCCTTTAATCCACCATCATCTCGGATACTATCACCAATTGCGTAATCATCATTATCAATTCAACAACAACTGACCCAAATCCATTTCAATCTTCCCCGAGACCCAGTCCATTTCAAACTCAGTAGCTTCATAATACCCATTTGCAATGAGAACCCATTCTTGCTTCTCAACCTGCGATTTCATCCATTAAACCCAGTCACCACCATTACCAACAGCTTCTCGATCTTAACCCTCAACAGAAGAATTGAAAAAACCCATTCTTCTCATGTGTAAAACAGCAACACAGATTCGAAGCACAATTTCAAAACCAAAATTGATTTAGATTCAGTAGCAACCGTTGCATCTTCCTCCTCCTTCTCGATGAATCGAACCCAGAACATCCACCATCTCTGCCAGTAGCGTCATCGCCATCTACCTCAATCCAAAATTCAAAACCTGCTGCTTTTTTCTTTATTTCAGGGACGAGACGAAATGATTTGGGAGAATAAAACTTCTCTCGAATTTAGGTTTAGGGTTATAAATTGGGTTCGGACTCGGGCATGGATCCGGGTATGGGTGTGGGTCTATGGGTTTGGGTTTCAACATTCATGGACATAACCCATCCATTTTACCAACCGATAACAAAGACTATTACGTTTTTGGATAAGGGCTACCAGTTTGGCAGCCCTTAACTTGAACCTGTCCTTTCTTTAGTAATTTGAGTTACCTTTTAACCTTGACTCGGGCTCCGTATAAGTGTTCGCCCGTGAAATGACTTTTTCGGCCTTTTGGTTCAAATTGAGTGATTTCTTCTTTTTTCCTCTGTGCGACTCCAAAGTAGCTACAAAACTCAAAACAAGCGTAAAATACATAATTTACAAGAAAAATAGCAAAGAAAGCATAAACAATAGATAGTAAATAGGATGTATTCTACACCCTATCACGCTCTTCAAGCAATATTCAAGAAAAAAGAGGCAAGATGTAGGATCCAAATATCGCAACAACAACACACTTGTGGAATCTTCATTAACAACGTCGCGAGACCATCGCAAAGTGATTTCAGAAATAACATAACAAATGAAGATAACGTGAACTTGAAGAAAGTGTGAAGATCTTGCGAAAACTAGAATGTCTCATAGATTTAACATTTATACTCTCGCGAGGATGTCGCAAGGTAAATCCGAAATTAAGGAAATATTAGTTGTACATGAGCTGTCATCCACAATGTAAACACTATATAAAGAAGAGAGCAGGAGAGAGAAAGGGAGGACACTTTTAGGAGGAGAGAGAGAGATATTTTGGAGAGAGATATTTTAGAGAGAGATTTATTTTCTTTATCATCTTCTTCCCCTAAAATTAGATCTAGAGCTCTACAAAATATCCATTAATGGAGATTGTAAATCTAATTCTTATGTAACCTCAAAAATTATAGTGAAGAACCATGGATGTAGATCACATTGATCGAACCATGTAAAAAATCCTTGTGTTAATTTATGTTTCTAGCACTTATATTTGAAATTTAGGTGATTAACAAGATTTAGATCTACAAAATATTATGAGGGGTGTAGTGTGGGATTTCCTGCAACTACAACTGTTTTCTTCTGCTGTTTGCACTGTTCTTCGTCTTCTTCCCTGGAACAGCAGCAAGCTCTCTGCAACTTCTTCTTTCTTCCTCTGCAGCTCCTCCAAACCCTCTGTTCGGTCCCCAAACTCCCGATCTTTTTTCTCTGGGACTCGAACAACTATATTTATACACCACGGCTACTTCTATGGCAAGAAATCTTCGAAAATAAATCGTCTTTCTCTTCTTATTTTTATGCGTCTTATCTTTCTGAATCTCCTATATTTTATAACTTTCGGTTCGAACGAGTGAGCAAAGCCTTTCCAAACTCCACGCAACTTCCAAATATGGAACAGACCAAAATCTTCACTTATCACGGTCCCTGATTGGATTAGATAAATATGGAAACTTGTTTTCTTTACATGAACTATTCAATTACCAACCCGTCTTGATGTAGCCGTATTTATCCAAATCAAAATCCGAGAAGAACTCCAATAAAATCTCGCTCAAAATATTCTCTGGAAAAGACGCAGCAGTTGCACTGCATTTTCAAACATGATCTTCCCGTATTACCACCTCCCATGTTTACTTCATCCCGATGACCTGGCTCTGATTTGTCGAATCAAACAAGTATATCAGTCCTGTCCAGCCTTAAAGGCCCAAAGAAATTAAAATCTGTGACTGAGTCTCTCCCAAACACGTCCATAAATCAAATCCAAATCTGCCAGTACAGTAGGAAAAATTCCCGCCATAACTTGAATTTAAATTCTTGGAGATGACCTCCCCCTATCCATACTGGGGTGCCTATAGCCGTGGGGTGGAAACAATGGCTGTGGGGTGCAAATAACGGTGGATGCCCCTTATCAATAGGGTACCCCTTATCCAATGTGAAAGGTCCGAATAGCAAGTGTCCTCCGGAGGTCCCTTTAGCAACTTTTCGAGCCGATTTCTCCAAAAACGTTTATTGCCCAAAAATACCTACAAACACATAAAACACCATAATAATTACGAAATCAAGTACGAACAATGTACATAATAGAGATCATAATAGATACAAAATTGTGTCTATCAAAAACAACCAAAAAAATCGAGATGGCATAAAGATGACCACTAAACAATTGAGTCGGATCTTAAGTAAGTTAGGATGACTCCACGGTTACCAAAATGGTCGGTCCTATTTTGTTTTCCTTCGAAGTAGAGTACGATATTAGTGTTTTTTTACAAAGAATGGTTTGATATATATGAACGATCATATTACTTGTATCAAAGCGATAATTAGACAAAGAAAAGAAACGAGCAAACCAAGATGCGTGATAGATCACGAGTCTTTCGCTTTCCCTCCCTTAGTCGACGCCAAAAGATGTTGGTGCAAAAATATTCACCCAAACACTCTTCGAGATGTGTATAGATTGATTAAATCTCCATCATTGATTTGATTCCACCAAAGATGTTGATTGATGAAATTGTGATTGATGAAATTGTGATTGATGTTGATTGATTGATCCCCAACTACTAATTCAGCTCCACAAGAAATTGCTGATGTGATTGATGTTGATTGGTGGGGTACCTGTAAAGACACTCCGATGCTAAAGTCAAAGAAAGTTTCTCAGCAGGTGTTTTGTGTGAAAAGAATTAGAAAATCTCCCTTTTGAGTTAGGATTTAGCCTCTATTTATAAATGAGAGAGTGGGTCTAGCTTTAGGGCTTTGATAGTTATCTTCAATAACTTCCCTTACCATTGCATAAATCCAAGAAAACAACCAGATTCATAATAAAGTTTGTTATTTATTATAATTCTGATTAATCTTAATTATTATCGTGAATAATAATTATCCTCTCTCGTAGGAACTACTAAATTAATTCCTTCCTCTTTCTGTTAGGGTTTTTGTATTTATCTTAATTATTATCTTAAATAACAATTAAAAGTAAAGATAATTATCCTATTTCATTAGGTTTCTATAATTATCTTAGATATTAACTATAACTACCCAAGATAATTATCCTATGGTAACATTTATCCTCTTTTGTTAGGATTTAATATAACCATAATTATCTTAGATAATTCCAAAGTCAATATTCAAAATATCCTAGTCCTCATGACCCTTACCCAAATTTAAACCCCTTTCTCGGAGAGAGGATAATTTGGGTTGCTAGACCGATCCACGGGTTCTAAGAGCTAACCCATGGGTCCATGGGCTTCCATAATAAGCAAAAATGGTTTCCATAATAAACAAAATGAGCTTCCATAATAAGCTAACTCGGGATTCCAAAATAAGCAAGTCATGTTTCTATAATAAACAAAATGGACTTCAATAATAAGCCAATCTGGGCTTCAAAATAAGCCAGTCATGTTTCCATAATAAACAAAATGGGCTTCAATAATAAGCCAACTGGACTTCCCAAATAAGCCGGTTGTGTTTCTATAATAAACGAAATGGGCTTCATAATAAGCCAACCGGACTTCCTAAATAAGCTAGTTGTGTTTCTATAATAAACAAAATGGGCTTCATTAATTAGCCATTATCCATATACCGTTTTAGTATGGTACAAACAAATACAATACGAGGTTTATTGCTTAACCATTAAACTTTGTAGATAAGACATCGCCATAATCATTTCAATGCTATTGTGATTATGTATGGGTATGAGGTGAGGATTTCATCCTAGGGAACAATGTTTTTACATGTGTTTTAAGGAAGTAAGTTCATAAACTTGTTTATGAATCGAAAAGGAAATCGCCAGGCGTTATTGGTTTTGTTATTCATTGCATATCTTATGAACAACCAATATGTGTGATTGAGTATAACCGTTCACAACTTGTTGTGTTATTGGTAGAACTATTCACAAAGGCCTAACTTATGTATTGGTATGACTTTTATTAGTGAAACCGATCTTAAGTAATCACCTGAGATGGTATGATCGGGTTTGTGATTTTCTGTCTGACCGAATATGGGAAAGGGGAACCGATCCTAGTAAGAGGTGCAGTACATCACATAGGGGAACCAATCCTTGTATGAGGTGCAGTAAGGTTTATAGCAGAAAGGGGAACCGCTCTATGAACATGTGCAACACGTTTTTAGGCAAAGGGGAACCGATCCTATGGACATGTGCAACACATATAAGTTAGATACCATACATATGTGGGGAACCGATCCTATTACCTAGTCAACCGAATTTTGGAAAGCTAGTGTGACTATGCACAGTACTCACATGGAAGGTAGAACCGAAACTTGTTTTGGTATAAATCATTAAACCCATGATTGTGATTGAATATTATTTGATCAATCGCATAGTTCTTGAAAGTCAGATGAACCAATTCTAAACTTGTTTGGAAGTGTGGCAAATCGGTCTCAAGGTTGTAAGTGTGAAAGAGAAATTACAAAGTTAAGATGTCGACATACTTTGAACACGTGCCATGAATATGTATTTCTTTAATTGTTCAAAGTTATTCCTTAATAGCTAAGGGAAGAGAATCCCAGGATCGAAACATAAATAAGTTAAGAATATTTTAATTAATGTATTTAACTTCATTTTGTAGGGAAATAAGAATTAGTAATGTGCATTTACTAATTAGAGATTTTCCAAAAGATTTCGATCATTATTTTTGGACAGAGCATTTCCAGGAATTATGGAAACCAAATTTGTGCTTTAATGAATATCTTGAGAATATTTTCGGTTTTGGAAATTCCTTGATGTCCAAACTTCCTTGTCTATAAATACTTGAAGTTTGCCTTTCTTGGAAACTAATCCTTCGTAACAACAGACTTCCTATTTGTTGTGTTGTTACTGGTGTAGCCGCCTATTCGGAGAGGAGAGTAACCTAATTAGGAGAAATCTCTTACGGCCGCTCAGTTTAAAGTCTTCTTTGAGATTGAGAAGCTCTACGAAACCGCCAAAGTGGGAAACTAGATAATTGCGGTTTATCTTTTGTTTTCTTTGATTTGATTGACTAACGGTGGTTGAACTTTGATTGCACCTAGTTTGTTTATGCTTGAGAATCTTCTCTTCGATATAAGATTCACTCAAACTAGTTCAGAGTTTGTGACAGGGATCTTTAGACTGTTGTTAGTTCTAAAGACGATCTTGTGGTAATCCATTGTTAACAGACTTTCTTAAATGGTGATTGATCACAAGAGATTCAAGTGATTGTGTGCGAGTGTTTATTGAAGATCTAAGAAGATTTGAAGACGAAGAAGATATTGAAGATTTCTGATTTGTGGGTGGTATGCTAAGAAAAGATACCTACAATTATACTGCAAGTGCACAGTGCCTTATTGTGTGTAGTGCAAATACAGGTCGATCCACAGGGACAAGGTGAATGCAAAGTTAAATTCAAAGCCTTACTTTACTAATTCAAATCAAAGAGTTTGTCGAAACGATTAGATGTTGGAAAAGAGAATTGACCTGAAGAACTAATGTAATTTAAAGGAAAGGTTAAACACTTGATAAGAGAACACTAGAGCTATCAATTCCACCACTTAACCTACATTAGATAATTTAGTTATCGAAATTGTTCTTATCCCTTGTAACGGATCAGCGGTGAAGATACGAGTCTTTCGCCTTTCCAAAAAGGGTTTCAAAGATGGATAGTTCAATCACAACTAAGAGATCAATTCCTAGTATTAGTTGTCTTATTACAACACAACTAATCACAAATTGAAAACATACAATGAAGCATGAGTTGATGCAACAACAAATAATTGATCTAACAACCTAAGATGCAAGACTTACTAGGTGAAAGTTATAAGTTGCAACATAAAGACTAAACCAAATCCTGTTCAATTAAGCTTTACAAGAACAATCTCATTAACATAAGACACTAGCAGTAAGCTAATGGTTTCAATCAAAGCCCTAGCTAAGAAAGTTAGAACATAGCTTTTTTAGAAAAAGATGAAGTTTTGATATTTATAAAATGGAAGCTCTTCCCCTTTCAACTGAGTTCAGTTAAGTCACTTAACAAAAGCAAGAGATACCAACTAAGTTTTCCTCCCCTCTCTTTGCATACCCTTACACAACATAACAACCCCTATTTATACAACAATTCTTCCCAAAATCCCTTCCACACAACCAACAAATACACAATATAAAATTGTTTTTTTTGTTCTCGAAACTCACCACTATGTACTCTTAATTCATGTGTATCCACTGCACTTATCTTCATCAATTGATTGATGTTGTCGGAGTTGCAAAGAAGGTCAATTCAGACCTAATTTTTACACGCCTGCTGTTGTAGAGAGAATTGGTCAACATCTTCTTCTTTTTCTGATTATTGCCGTCAATTTCTTGCTGCTTCTTTTGATGTTTGCACGGAGTAACAAAATCAGACCTCTAGCTCATCCTATTTGTATGAGTCAAAGCCTAGGGTTATGACTGAAATTGATAATAAAAAGAGAAGCAACTAGTCTTGATAGGGTAAGAGTGATGATAGAGGTATGGGTTTGATAGATTTGACATGAAGCTTGATGTCGAAGAGAAATGGAGAGGATACAACCTCTTAGGGTTAGGCTCTGGGATGGTGATGTTTCTCGAGGAGATGGTGTCGGGTGATAGAGAGATGGTTGTTACGTTTGTGAGATGCAAAAGAGGGGACAAAGGTGGTTGGTTTGGGTGTGAATCATGAATACCTGTTTTGGTATTTGAGAGTGAAACTTGGATTTCGTTTATATGCACTTGGACTTGGGCCCATTGAGTTATTTAACTCCCACTGTTATACGACAACACAACTTTAATCCCTTGCTGTGAACGCCTTCTTCTGCCCATTCATCATTCTGCAACAACCACTTTGCTCCATGTTTATGCCAATCCCATTGTATTCAGTCTCCTGCCATGTACAAAATAAATAATTAGTAAGAGTACTAATATAAATTTACTTCAAAGTACTTAGAGAGGCAGATATATAAATTGGCATAAAAAAAACATGGAGATAATGCACATTGTGTACCATAAACACCAACAAAATGATACGAAAATATACATTATTGGGCACTGTCGGTGGGGTTCATAATATTTGGTGTGCACAATACTTGTTTGGTAAAAGAGGATCCAATTAATAATCAGTTTATCTTTGTGATAGATTGGATTGATTAATCGAGTAGATCGGCATCAACACAATTCTTTGGATTAATAGTGTTGTTGGCAATCTTAAACGATTACTTCGGTAATTGAGCATAAGATAGATCTAAGGACCTGACGAAGGAAGAACATATGTTAAGATAAACGAAGAGACTTTGTCCAACTCATATCACTTGGTTGAATAGAGTTGATACCAAGCAGATTTGTTGTTCCTTCTTGTTTGGAATAAGAACCAAAGGAATTGTTCCAAGTACGTGACTAAGGTCGGAGGCGTAGGAATACGAGACGGAACTAGGTGAACTATAGGTTTAGTTGCTTGGTATCAACTATACGAAGTTAAGTGTAATTTTGTGTAGCAGCTTAATCCTGAGAGTATTCAATTCTGGACAAGGTCCCAGGGTTTTTTTGCATTTGCGGTTTCCTCGTTAACAAAATCTTGCTGTGTCATTTACTTTATATTTCCGCATTATAATGGTTTTATTATAATTAAAGTAAATTACACAAAACGTTAATTCATATTTACTTGATAAGCGAATCTTATTGTGTTTGGTTAAGTCCGAACCTTTTTATCAAGTAACATACTTCGTTGTTGTATTGTCTCGATCTCGTATCTATAGACGATCACACGAAGTGTGAACCGATTAGTTGTATTTTCTCGACTCGGTCCATAGACAATCACTTTTGGAGAAAGGACTTATAGGTAGGAAAAGTTTTAGCTTGAGGTATATTTGGGTACCCTCACATTTTCAGACAATATGAAACTTAACATATGTCTGGATATTATTGATTTTTACCTCAAGAGTGATGTAACCGTATGCACTTTTTGAACTTTCTCCATAATCTTTGACTATGAACGGTTAATAGGTAGCTTCATGTCCGGAGATTCCACCGCTTAGTCCTTAGAGTCTTGATAGTGATGATGTTGACATCGGTCCCCATCGATTAGTACCCGCTCAAATTCAAGTATTCTTGAGGTGAGCAGTAGTGAGAAGTCCCAGTCAGGGTTCTCTATCGTGTTTAACCTTCTACACCTTTAAAAACAGATATGTAGTATCCTTTTTCAAAAAATGAGCAAACGCTTACCGGACACAACACGGTTAAGGGCGGAGAAGATATCTTTGCGTTGTGTTCTTAAGAGGTGGAGAAGCTCACACATACGTTCCATCATAGATTGGACAGTTCCATTGACCGAGTCTCCGGAAAGAGTAAAATTCCTGACAGGGAGGGGGTCTTTGTGAACGCCTTCAATCCCGATTGCGGTTCTCTGAATCTACTTTTTTCAAAGATGCGCTTCAAGTCATTGCATTCACTAGTAGGGTGATTGACAAATCTGAAAGCGACAATATTTCGGATCGACATCTCTTTAGCGGTTGGTGGATGTCGTACATGTGGTAACTTGATAGCTCCGTCTTGTATCCATACTTCTAACGGTTCGAGGACTTCCTCAATGGGAAAGGAAAACCAGGAGATCTTTGGATTTGCTTTTGGTTGTTGTTGTTGTTCTTTGCGCATAACTTTTGTTGAATTTGATGCGAAACGCTTAGTGTACGATGTTGGATGGAGTGTAGCCTTCCTCTTAGTCCTTAAATCGGTGACAATACCTATGGATGGTTAATCGGAGTATTGCTTGTTTACTAGGCACACTATCTCCGCTAGTGTCTCCCGACTTTCCTCTACGGCTGGCCTCGTTCTCTCCAACAAGGATGGAGTCGTGCGTTGCCGACAGCTAGCGACTTCATGTAACTCAGAGAGAAGGTTTGGAATCGTAAATTTTATAACAAGGCACGATAGACAAGGATCATACCATTGATACGAGCTCCACTAATTGTAGTTCGGTCACGTTACGATCGTGGTAGTCGAGAGCTTTGAGTGCGGAACCTTTTCACATAGTCGTGCTGGGTGCTCGTTATTTCTCCTGGACATTACGCCAAGTCCAAAGTGTGATGCTTCTGAGAGACGAAGAAATATTTTTGTAAAAAATGTTTACCATCTAGGACCAATGGAGATGTTGTTGGGGCGATATTGTTGTACAACGTATAAGCTCTTCCCGTAAGAGACTTTGAGAATTCTTTTAGTCGCAACACTGATTATATTCATGTTCTCCTAACGATTCTAGGAATCGGGAGACATGTTCCCTGGCGTTCCGGTACCATCATATAACAATAAGGGAGGAGATGAATACCCTCTTGGTAGCGGAATCTCTGATCTCCCATTGGGTAGGGAGGCTGGTGCTTGATGAAATGAGGTTGATCCTTCCTTTCCACGGCTACGTAGGAGCCTTTCGAGATCTTCCCGCGTGATAAAATTTTGCTTGAGACTGACTCCTCTCCAGTCGTGTGGGTTAGTAATAACTCGTACTTCATCATCTCTCAGGATCGGAATATCGCGACATCAATACCTCGCGAGATCAATAAACGCTTGACGTGCGAAGGTATCGCAGATGAGTAATATAAACGACGCAATGAATAACGACAGCCAAAATACGAAAAATATGAAGACCTAGCGAGATCTAGGAGAACTGCGAGATTATGTATTTGAACACTTGCGATATTTCAAAGTCATTTCAAAAATAAATGACAGCTTAGCTGTCATCCACTATGTACTACCCTATATAAAGAGTTGAACAAGTTTGTTGAGGGAGAGATCTTTTTCCGAGTTTTAGGCAAGTCATTAAGAGAGAGAACGTTTGTAGTGATTGTAATTTCTTTAGCTCTTTTCCATTTTATCTTGTAAACATTCAAGGAATTAATCAATAAAAATCATAGTTGTTCATCTTCAATGGTTTAGTTGTGTGGATTCTTGTGAGGGGTGTAGTGTAGGATTTCCTGCCCAACTACATATTGGCGCTAGAAGGAGGGGACGATTGAAGAGAAGAGATTGGATATTGTCACTAAAATTGTTCAAATCAAGAGTATGGTGGATAAATTGGAGAAAGACATAATCAAAGAGAGTAATGGAGAATTGGAATGTAGTATGATTACAAAAACAATGGTTAATGAATTTCATGAAAGTATCGTAGGGAGAATACACAAAGAGATTTTGAAGGAAAGAAAATTATAACAAAGAGAGAAGGCGTTACCCTTAAAAGAATGGGAAAAGCAGAGGATTATGTTCACGTGCAGCGAGAGATACCAAGAGAGAATTTAAGCCACACGACTCCACTAGTGATTACAATAAACGCAAGCAAGGAAGAAGGAAAACCAACAAAAATAGGTGGAAGAATGGGCAATAAATAGAACTTTGGTGGACACATGGAGTTCAAGAATATAATGTTTTATCATGCTTATAAAGAATCGGGGTACAAAATTGAAGAAATGACTTCCGCAACATATCATATCTATGGTTTCACAAATCCATAACAAAACCTAAAGGGGAAATAAAAATACGATTTTTTGCTGGGAGAAATTGAAACACATGTGACGTTATGTGTAGCGGATATGGACCATACAACATGCTGTTGGGAAGACCATGGATACATGCAATAAAAGTCAGCATCGACATTTCATCAATGTGTCAAATTTCCCTATGCCAAGTGGAATTGGCGAAATCAGAGGAGATACCAATAAAGGAAGGATATATCATCAAATCGAAGTAAAACATTATGAAGAACAAGTGAAAAGGTGTAAAGATCGCAAGAAGATGGCTAAAGCAGCGAAAAAGGAAGAAGAATTTTGTAGTTGCTGGAAATCCTACACTACACCCCTCACTAGAATTTACACAATTAAGTCATTTTAAGATGAATGATTATGATTTCTATTGATTGAATACTTGAATCTTTACAATAGGAAATAGAAATGAGTAAAAGAATTACAATCACTCTAAAACTTTTTCTCTCCTAAAGACTTGCTTAACAATCCAAAAAGAACTCTCCCACAACAGATCGACTCAACCCTTTATATAGGGTAGTATTACATGGATGACAATAAGCATGTCCTTTTATTTTCGGGAATGGCTTAGAGATATCGCAAGTGTACAAGTATACAATTTCGCGACACTCCTAAATTTCGCCGAGTCTTTATATCTTCCTCGTGTTCCGCTCGTCGTCATTCATTGCGTCATTTATTTTACTTCCTATGACTCCCTCGCAATGTTGCCATTTATTAATCTCGCGAAGTATTGATGTCGCGATATTCGATCCTACATCTTGCCTCTTCTCATGTCTTCTCTGCGAATGAGAGAATGTCATGAGAACCAATATTTGAGATCTCGCAGTCGTTGATTTTCCATCAATTTTACGTCGACAAGATTCCGTGAATTCGGGAATGACTGTTTACACGTGTCTAAAATTTCCCTTTTACCAAAGACATTTAATGTTATCCGGTTACTCTTTTCTCGTCTATTTAAAGGAGGATTCCTTGTGAAAGCATTCCTTTTCTTTTACTTCGTCTTCTTCATCGTCTGCAACTATTTTCTACACCCCTCACTAGAATTTACACAATTAAGTCATTTTAAGATGAATGATTATGATTTCTATTGATTGAATACTTGAATCTTTACAATAGGAAATAGAAATGAGTAAAAGAATTACAATCACTCTAAAACTTTTTCTCTCCTAAAGACTTGCTTAACAATCCAAAAAGAACTCTCCCACAACAGACTGACTCAACCCTTTATATAGGGTAGTACACAGTGGATGACAGCTAAGCTGTCCTTTATTTTCGGGAATGGCTTGCGAGATATCGCAAGTGTACAAGTATACAATTTCGCGACACTCCTAAATTTCACTGAGTCTTTATATCTTCCTCGTGTTCTGGCTGTCGTCATTCATTGCGTCATTTATTTACTTCCCTGCGACTCCCTCGCAATGTTGCCATTTATTAATCTCGGGAAGTATTGATGTCGCGATATTCTGATCCTACATCTTGCCTCTTCTCATGTCTTCTCTGCGAAGGAGAGAATGTCATGAGAACCAATATTTTGAGATCTCGCAGTCGTTGATTTTCCATCAATTTTCTGTCGACAAGATTCCGTGAATTCGGGAATGACTGTTTACACGTGTCTAAAATTTCCCTTTTTACCGGCACATTTAATGTTATCCGGTTACTCTTTTCTCGTCTATTTAAAGGAGGATTCCTTGTGAAAGCATTCCTTTTCTTTTACTTCGTCTTCTTCATCGTCTGCAACTATTTTCTACACCCCTCACTAGAATTTACACAATTAAGTCATTTTAAGATGAATGATTATGATTTCTATTGATTGAATACTTGAATATTTACAATAGGAAATAGAAATGAGTAAAAGAATTACAATCACTCTAAAACTTTTTCTCTCCTAAAGACTTGCTTAACAATCCAAAAAGAACTCTCCCACAACCGACTGACTGACTCAACCCTTTATATAGGGTAGTACACAATGGATGACAACTAAGTCAGCCCTTATTTTCGGAATGGCTTGCGAGATATCGCAAGTGTACAAGTATACAATTTCGCGACACTCCTAAATTTCCGCCGAGTCTTTATATCTTCCTCGTGTTCGCTGTCGTCATTCATTGCGTCATTTATTTTACTTCCACTGCGACTCCCTCATAATGTTGCCATTTATTAATCTCGCGAAGTATTGATGTCGCGATATTCGATCCTACATCTTGCCTCTTCTCATGTCTTCTCTCGAAGGAGAGAATGTCATGAGAACCAATATTTTGAGATCTCGCACATGCGTTGATTTTCCATCAATTTTACGCGTCGACAAGATTCCGTGAATTCGGGAATGACCTGTTTACACGTGTCTAAAATTTCCTTTTTACCGGCACATTTAATGTTATCCGGTTACTCTTTTCTCGTCTATTTAAAGGAGGATTCCTTGTGAAAGCATTCCTTTTCTTTTACTTTCTTCCTTCTTCATCGTCCGCAACTATTTTCTGCTGATTTTCTTCATCATCTTCTTCATCGTTTTCCCGCTATTATTTTTCTACTACTGTTTTTATGGCATCAAGGTTTGTTAATTTTGCTGAATTTGATCATTTTGTGATTGATCTCTTTTATTGAAGTTATTTTATCCTGATATTGTTCTTCTTTTAACGACTCTCCGCCATTTTTGTTTCAAAGCAAGAACAAACCCAAGACCAAATTCACCATTACGAACCCTAGTATCTCTATGGGCTCGCAAATCGAAATCCATTGCTTCTAAAAAGAAAACCCTCATGTAACAAAGTATTTAAGAAACATTTATTCTTTTAATAACAATATTGTTGCCTCTGTTTCTTATTTAGCTTGTGGTTCATGGGGATGACCAAAATGCCGATAAGTCCCCCAAGAAGCCTCGCCATTCTAAACCCGTTGCGCCTTTCGTCACTTTTCCTTCATTCAAACTTACAACTCCTACTGCAACATCCTCGCAAGAGATCCCTCTGCTTTCTTT
Source organism: Papaver armeniacum (assembly GCA_023531295.1). Classification (NCBI taxonomy): domain Eukaryota; kingdom Viridiplantae; phylum Streptophyta; class Magnoliopsida; order Ranunculales; family Papaveraceae; genus Papaver; species Papaver armeniacum. Next base: position 1,244 of record JAJJWW010005569.1, on the reverse strand, counting down.
CAAAGATAACATTTCTATGCCCGAATTTCTCATAGATCAACTCCCTCACAACATGTCCGTTGCGAATGAGAGCTATTTCTTCTTCTCGTGATATTTCTTTAACAAAAGATGATTCATCTCCTTCTACTATTACTTCCTTTTAGAAGATCCCACTTACTAAAGAGAATTTAGAAGGAATAGAGGTAGCCTTCAAAGTCCTATCGCACATTGTGAACGATGCTAAGAAGACTTCAGCCGATCCCGTCAAACTGGATATTTACGAGATTTTTAGCAAACACCTTGGACCCGATAGAGTTCCGAAACATCCTTGGAATAAGAAATTAACACTTTGAAGAATGATCTCCAAGCTATAATCGCAAAATGTAATACTCTCCATCTTGAGAATCAAAAACTTCAAAATGTTTCACTGATCGCGATAACCTTCGCAATAAGAATGGAGAAATCGAAAAGGTACATTCTTTGCCTCTCGTCTTGTCTTTTTTTTTTTTTTTTTTTTTTTAAGACTCAAGTCCTTGTTCGCCCTTCAAGCTTTAAACCGAAACGAAATGGAGATATATCAATCGGAATCTACTTTGTCAAGAAGTTCGAGTTGATAGAGATGCTTGGATGGAGCAATATAACCAATTAGATAATCTTCATACATATTCTCGTTGATCAAATAGATAATCTTTTCAAAGAAAATGCCGATTTAGCTCGAAACAAGATTCATTAAGTAATGACTTATCTCGCCTCTCTTATTCTTTGACCAAAGCTAATTTGGAGTTGAAACTTTATCGACGATGAGAATGTAACTCTTTCTCAAGAGAAGCGAACTTTATTAAACAAGGTGGCGATTTACTCGCAACATGATGATGTCAAAAATTATGTAAAGAGCAAGAACAATCTCTTTGTCACGAGAAATTAACTTGAAGAAGTTACTGCCGAGAAGGATAAAACTAATTCGGTAGAATAACGTTAATTGTAAAAAGCAAACCAATTCAAGGATCAATGTTCCAAACTAGAAAAGTCCAACTCTTCCTTACAAAAGAAAATGCTTTACTTATTTCTAACGAAAAAAGTTGGCGATCACGCGTCTAAAGGTTTAATTGGAGATAACTTTGACAATGCCATGGATCATTTGGAGAATAGTTGTTGACTCTAATCCAACATCTTACCTCGCAGAAGGAAGGTAGTCATAGAAGTTGGCTTGCCCTCATCTATTCTTTCTTTATCAAGCCTTCATATTTTTGTTTGTATAATTCTTT